>JAREIK010001099.1:1652500-2090000 GCA_029783825.1 Sapria himalayana
TGTTGTCTCAACTATTAGTGAGACAACACTATTATAGTAGATAAGATAATTTGAGATTTTAGCAACTCTTAGATCCTAGGGTTTTTATATTTACATTCTTATGATGCATATTTAAATAATTTGGTTTGCATTGAGTTTGTAGATAAAATTAATGTTAGATTTTTGTCAAAATGTCATTTGTCCTATCTGCATATAAGTTGTTATCACCATCAAACCCATCTCAATGATGGTCTCCTCAAAGTTATTCCCTTAGTAATTTATCAATGAGATAATAAAACACATTTCAATGATGGTCTCAATGATGGTCATTCACAAATCTATATCTTTTAGGTAACTCATCAATTGCCATTGATGGTTGTTTTGTATGTATATCCTTATTCTTTGACTTTGGATATCTTAAAGACTTTGAAATGATGTGGTCTTAAAAATATTTACTTTAAGCTTCGTAAATATCATACTAATATAATTAACATATGGTTTTTTCTGAAATCTTACCAATCGGAACCATATTAGTGAAACCAACTCAAAGAGTTATCACCATATCATAAGTCACAACTATTCATACACGCCCGATGGATTACTTATTATCATCCTGCATAGCGATGATGTGACTATATAAAATGTCCATAGTAGTTAAAAGTTAGTTCTTTGTTTGGTATATAAGCTACTAAACATCATTGTGTATTTGTGGTGCTTTTAGGTGATATATAAGCATAAAAATAAATATAATTAGATCGATTTCATGACTTTGGAGTTTTAATAAATTTTAATGAATTTACCATGAAATCAAATTATTTTTGGAGGCATTTGGTAACTTGGTTATTCATGAGTCATTGAGTAGTTTCGGCATTTATTCTTAGTCAAAATTCTACTTATGTAATCATGATAATCTTTGCACGTCATGACTCTTATATTTCTACAACTATATAATATATATTTTTAATAATGATATTATCATGGAGTAGTACCCACTTTACCAAGTTCCACAATGCTGTTAAAAATGATAACTACTTCTTAGTGTCATGACTTAACCATTACCAAAATCTTGGTATTCTCAAGTCAGAGGCATGACTATTTCACAAAGTCATGACTTATGAGCTATAAAAAGTTACAAAGACAAAACTACTCAGGTCAAAGTCATTATAATTATCAAATACCATAACTTTTGGATGCAAAATATTATATATGGTAAAGTTATCATTTTTCAAAATCTTAGTGTCATTATAATTATAATTATAATTATTCAAAAAATGAACACTTTCCAAAGTTGCGACTTTTTCCCTCAAGAAAAGGCAAAAGCCATGACGTTGATGTATATGATAATTTCCAATGCCATGGCTTTTTGCAATACTATGACCATATGATATCTAAGAAAGTGTAATGTCAAAGTTATGGTCATTCTCAGTGTCATGGCTATTTTATACACAAGAAAGACTATTCATAGTACCGTAGTCATTCTTAGCATCACAACCATATTATGCACTACAGAGATCGTTCCCACTACCATGGCCATTCTCAACACCTCAACCATATTTTGCATAAGAGAGGCTATTCCTTGTCCTTCAACCATTCTTAGCATTGCAGCTATATTATGCATACGAGAGAATATTCCCAAATCTAAGGTCATTCCTAAAGTCACATCTTTATGTTATAGAGATAGAAGGGCCAAGTCAAGAAGACTACCCAATGTTGTTACTTACTATTACAGAAAAATTAGAAAGCATTCAAAAGCTGTAACTACTTTATAGAGACATGACCTTGAGCTTAAGAGATCAAGACCAAAGTTATGTCATCTTTTGAAATTCATGACTTACTACTTAGATAAATACAAAAATTCAAGAGTATAAAAGAAAAAAGAGAAAAAACCATTCAAATCTTCTTCTTCTCCATACACAAAGACAAAGTCAAAGCATATCAAACTATCATAAAAGTAATTTTCACTTTCCCCAGGGAACCCACAAGTAAGAAAGAGATGCAAGATTTAAGCAATAGCTTAGAGTTGAGGGGAATGATTTTCAAAGCTCTCTTTATATGGTGGATTCGGGAAAATCAACTAAAATATAATAGGATTACCATTTGTGTCCTAACTTTTTGTGAGGGCTATCATTGGTAACTTAAGATTCATGAAATTTTTTATTTTATACCTCATTGAAAGTCTTCTCAATATAAAAAAAGTAAGGTCTAGGGTTCTATAATTTTACTTTATGTGGATATGATTAGTTCTGTGATTAATAAATATGTTTGAATTATGTTGTGGAATGAAAATTGATGGATATGATAATTATATAGAATTGGAATTAGCTAGAGATTTGACTATTAGTAGATTAATGTGTTTCATCGTAATGGACAATGATAAGTAAATCATGATGCTCACTCATATATATGATAAGAAGGAAGTATATATATATATGAAACTGAAAGCTAGGAGAATGAGTGTAATTTTTTAAAATTTTTCACATATTATTAATTAATTTTTCTAAAATTACTAAATACAATAAAATAACTTCAACACAATGTATACCTTAACTTTATGTGTGCAACACACTTTTTTACTTACACCTTATATTCTCGCATGCCTAGAAATCATAGGCTCATATCTCATTACCAAAATAACTTCACTGTAGAGGTGTTAACCGGGCCGGGCCGGGCCGGCCCGGCATGAGGCACGGCACAATTCGGCCGTGCCTGGGCCGCCCGACACGGTAAAAAACCATGCCCGGGCTAGGCACGAGCCGTGCCGTGCCTAGCCCGTGCCGTGCCGTGCCTGACCCGGCATGGTTCGGCCCGTGGCACGGCACACCGGCACGGGTTCTGCCAGTGCCGGTTTCACTCGCATGGTCGAGCTAGGCTCCACGAGACCCTTTGTCGATTTGCCTCGAACCGACCCAAGTCCCCTGTCCCCAACGGGAAAAAAAATATTTATTTTTTTCAGCCGTTGGATTCGCCTCCAATGGCTAGGGGGCAGAATCCAACGGTCCTCATGATTCTGCCCCCTAAATAATTATTAAAAATTCAAAAATATATAAAAAAATATCTTTTATATAAAAAATTAATATCTTTAATCTATAAATTCTACCCCCCTCTCTTTAACATTTATGTTTTTCAAAATAAAATTCTCTCAAATCTTTCTCTCTCACAAAAACCTTGCTTCTCTCTCTTAGGCCTCGGGATTTTGCTTTCAGCTTGGATTTTCGTGAAACTCGACTTGAGTTTTGAACATTAGAGCTTGACTACGGTGTACCGTGCACGTGATTGACCTCACTACTTTTACCGGATAATTTATTTTATGGTTTTTTTACTCTCTCTCTATAGTTTCTCTCTCTAGACAAAAATTAGGAAAAATAAAAATCATAAAAAATGACAAATACACCTGACACGTATTTAAATTTAGAAAATGAAAATATTACACAGAGATCTGAGACTGCTGAAACTTTGATTTCTCAAGTCGTCTCAACTCAAAGTTCTAAAAAATAAAAAACTAGGACTTCTGTAGTTTGGAGTCATTTTAAAATCATAACACAAAAAAATGTTAGGGGTGAGGAACAAGAAATGACACAGTGCAAATATTGTATGGGACTTTTAACATGTAAGAGTTCATTTGGGACTGGGCACCTTAAGAGGCATGCCGAATTATGCACCAAAAAACATGAACCATTAGATCCTAGGCAAACCCAACTTGGCACTGCATTTTTTGAGACTGGATCGAGTTCAGTTTCAAAGTTTACTCCCTTTATATCCTCCAGCGAGTTGGATAGGGACGGCATGGCCAGGCTCATCACATTGATGGGTCTTCCGATCAGATTTTCAGAAGATCCAAGGGTAGTGCGCATCATGCAGACTTATTTTCAGCCTTCCTATCGTAGGATTCCTAGGTCCACATCTAGGAATGACATACTAAAGATATATAAGTTAGAAAAACAAAAAATAATTAAGGAATTTATGGCATATAGTGGAGTGGTGTCCTGACGTCCGATATATGGACAAGTCACGATGATTCTTCTTATGCATGTCTAACGAGCCACTATGTAGATTCTAACTAGACAATCAATAAAAATATTTTAGGATTCTCTAAGATTCTTCATCCTCATGATGGCCCGGCCATTTTTGAGTGTATGATGAAAATCTTTAGGGAATATAAAATTCAAAATAAAATTTTTAGTGTCACATTCGATAATGCTTCTAATAATGGAGTAGCGATCAATATGTTTGTTAGGAATATTAGAGACACACCATTAGGAGAGATCTTTCATGACAGATGCAATTTTCACGTGATTAACCTGATTGTTCAAGCGGGTATGAAGGTGTGTTCCCCCACGTTAGATAATATACGCAATGCACTAAAATATATTTGCACTCCTCGCAGACAACAAGAGTTTGGTAGTCTTTGTTAGTATGCGAATCTTAAGAAGAAGAAATTCCAATCGGATGTGAGACATCGTTGGAATTACACGTACCTGATGTTAGAATCATGTGTTGGATACGAACACATGATATCCGATTACGTCAATAGTAAGAGTGACGAACTTATTATTGACGACACTGACTGGGCTTCAAGAATTTCATTTATGAAATTCCTGAAGATATTTTAGGACACAACGAACATGTGTTCGTCGGTTTATACGCCCACCACTTGCATTGCACTCCGGTGCATTAGCAACATTTAGTAGCATGTTTAGGAAGTATCGAGCTGAACCCGACGCTTAGCCATATGGTTGTAGAGATGGAGACCAAGTACTTGAAGTATTGGTCCATCGTTCCATCTCTTTATTGCCTCGCTGCATGCATGGACCCTAAGGTTAAGGTGGAAAGGGTAGAAAACACCCTGACTTTCATTTCCTCGTGCATGAACCTGGAAGAGCCACCTGAAAGGTTCATTCACGAGAAGTTGACTAACCTGTTCACATACAACGATACTAGGTATGGTGGTGGAAGTAGTGAGACTGTGATTACGGACATTGATACCTTGTTCGGAGATGACGATTTTTCCATTCAGCTAGCGAGGGGAAAATGTAGGGGTGGACCGAAACATAGGAGCGAGCTGTCTCGGTACTTAGATACCGATTACTGCTCAATCCTATCACATTCTGATACTAAGAATCTTAATTTATTATAGTGGTGGAAATCATATGAGTCCATCTTTCCCGTGCTATCTAGGATGGCACGGGATCTACTGACTCCTCCGGTGTCGAGCGTAGCATCGGAGTCTGCTTTTTCTGTTGCAGTGAACGTGATTTCGGATAGGAGATCGAGATTACGTCCAGATATGGTTGAGGCCTTGGCTTGTTTGAAGGATTGGGAGGAATCGAGGTTTAGCATCCATGATAGTGCTGGAGCTGGGACTGGGACAGGCACTACAGTCACATCCACATCCACTACGATGACGGATGAATTGATTGCCGATGATGATGATCCATATGATACTGATCTTGATGTTGTGGTTGATGATTCTCATGATATGCCGATTAACGATTGATGATGATCTACTGTTTTTTGTTTTCGATGTTTTTTTTATTGATTATATTTGTACGCTTTGTTTGTACGTTGTGTTGAAACTAATATTTATTTTGTTCGGACCTTCGGTTTCAAATGGATGATTGGTAATTTTTCATTTGTGTTGTTTATATTTTTTTTTATTTTTATTTTTACTAACATAATGTATTAATTTATTTTTTTTATGATTTAAATTTTCTTTTAAAAATTAATAACTTTAATATATAATTAATAATTATAATAAAATTTAAACTAATTTGATTTTGATAAAAAAAATTTTTTAAACTTTGTTTTTTTAATTTTAACATTTTTAAAAATATTAATATTTAATACTATACAATTACAGAATTACAATATCTAAAATTTTAAATAAAAAAAAAATTTCAGCCTCTCGGACCCGGCCCGGCATGGCCTGCCGTGCCGTGCTCGGTTTTTTTAAACCATGCCGGGCCGAGCACGGCACAGTACAGTAACCGTGTCGTGCTCAGCCCGGCACGGAAGCACGATCATGCTCTAAAAAAATGAGCCGGGCCGACCCAGCCTGGCCCATTTGACACCTCTACTTCACTGCTCCATTAATTTTAAATTAAAAATGTAAATAAGAAATGTGGGTACAAATTAAACACTATATAAATATCAGAGTTAATAGAGGAAAGAAGATGAGATGAGATTATAGATAAACTATGAAAAATATAATATATCAATATGGTATTTATATTATTTTTTTTACTAAAAACATATATTTTTTATTTTTTAAGGCTTTAATCTAATAGCTATTAGATTTCTGCCATGGTGTTATAGAATGTAATCTAATGGCTCTAAAAGAAATTTTTAAAAGTAACTTTTTTAATCAATATGACAAGATATTGACAGTGTTGTCCTGTCATATTGACACAAGGCTCATGCATCCTTGACCTCACATGGCATGAGCCATACCACTGGCCAACACGACTTCAAACTAGGTGTTGTATATAGATTTTGTTTTGATAAACTATTTTGTATAACCAAAATATTTTTCTATTTTAATATTTCATTAGTGTAAGAAATAAGATATTAAAAAGGTTAGGAATAAAGCAATAGCATAATAAAGGGGTCTCGCTGCCTGGTCACAGGGTCGAAAAAATTTTTGGAGCAAAACCCATCCATCCGAGTGATTCGACCCACTCTGTTATTGATATAAATTATTTTTTATTTCTATTTTTCGGTTGCTATAAATTTGCATGTGAAACTGTTCATCTCTATTTTCTCCTATTTGCATGATTTTTCTTCGAAACTATTTTGCTCACAATTTGTAAGACTTAATTTTGGTTATAATCTGTAAATACATAACTTTTTTTTGGTGGATATAGCTAGTTGTGCTGAATGACTGGTAAACCACATTACTTTATCCCTCATTTGTGTGATTGTGATTTTTGTCATGGGTTGTTGAATTGACTATGGATAAATATTTATCATTTGCTGTTTGTTATTATCTTATTCTAAATCTCTAAAATCACAATCATTAGAAGAAGAATTGCCTAACAATTGGTATCAGAGTGGGTTTTAAAATTTTTCAAGCAATTGTGCCATTTGTTTTTGTGATTTTTTTTGTAAAATGATATCCTGTTGAAATGGCTGGAACCCTAAACTCTACGACAAGAAGTTTAATGGTAGAAATGACTTCATTATGTGGCAGATTAAAATGCAAACACATTTGAAGAATTTTGACATCTAGAGTCTGCTTGTTTATGGTTTAGATCCTAATACTACTGCTGCACTTGGAATAACAGAGGCAGAGGGGAGGAGACATGAAGAAAAAGCTCACTCCACCATTCTGTTAAACTTGTTTGATGAAGTCATTGCTGAGGTAGCAGATGAAGAATTTTCTACAGGACTGTGGCTAAAGTTTGAGTCACTATATATGACTAAATCACTAATGAACAAGCTTATGTTGAAAAGGAGGATGTTCACACTAAGGATGCAAGAAGGAACTTCTTTAAAGAAGCATCTGGATGATTACAACATTCTCATGGACCTTAAATGTGTGGATGCTAAGGTGGAATATGAAAATGCAGCACTTCTGCTCTTAGTCTCTCTTCATGCTTCCTATGATAATTTCGTGGAATCACTAATAGTGGGGAAGAAGGAGATCACTCTAGAGGATATTCAATCTACCCTACACTCCATAGAGATGAGGTAGAAGGCTATAGTTGAACGAATTGAACAACAATATAGTAGATTGGTGGTGACAAATAAAAGGCTACAACCTGTTTCATTCAAGAAAAAGAGGAACAAGCTCCATAAGAGGTCCAAGGAGGGTGACACTTGTCAGTATTACAAACAGAAAGGGCATTAGAAAATTGAATGCCCAAAGAAAAAAAGAAGGCTAGAACAGCAGGGTCAGTCTAATTCCCTACCTACTGTTGTCATGGCTTTTGATGAATTGGATGATAGAGAAGATCTTGTGCTGGTAACCTCCATAATGATTGGAAGATCAAATTCTTGGATCTTGGATACTAAGTATTACTTCCATATAAGTACTCACATGGAGTAGTTCATCAAATTTTACATGAATGAAGCTGGCCATGTTATTATGGGGAATAACCAAACATGTAAGGTGATTGGAATTGGCATAGTTAGATTGAGAACATATGATGGCCGAATAGTCTCACTTTCTAATGTAAGATATGTTTCTGAAATGATAATAAATCTCATTTCTCTTGGTGTTTTGGATGATCAGAAATGTAGATTCAGTGGTGGTGATGGAACACTAAATATTCACCGAGAAGATGATATCATACTAAAGCAGTAGAAGAGTAGAACGCTATACATACTGATAGGTTCCAGAGTGACAGTGTCACATCCAAAGAGTCAACATTTGAAGATGAAGTTGATCTTATTAGACTGTGACATATGTGGTTCACACATATGGGAGAGAAAGGTATGAGAATTCTCTTTGATTGTAACCTTCTAGTTGGTCATAAAATTAGTAAACTTAATTTTTGTGATCATTGTGTTTTTGGACTATACACTACACAAACATAGAACTAAGTTTGGTAAGGCTATACACTACACAAACAATATTTTGGAATATATCCAAGCTGATGTTGGGGTCCTTTTAGAGACACATCTCTTGGGGGTGTTCAATTTTATTTATGTTTAGTTGATAATTACTCCAAAATGTCTTGGATATTCATGATGAAACAAAAATATGAAACTTTTGCAAAGTTTAAATAGTGAGTTGGCTTAGTTGAAAACCAAACACAAAAAAAGATTAAAATGTTACGAATAGATAATGATCTAGAATTTTATTTGTTAGAATTTGAGGAATTCTATAAGAACAAAGGTATAGCAAGACATAAAACAATTAGGGACACTCCTCAGCAGAATGACATTGCTGAAAGAATAACCAACCTCTTCTGGAAAGAACTAGATGTATGCTCTCTTAATCATGCTTAGGAAAGAAGTTTTGGGTTGAAGTTATTAATACAGCATACCATCTGATAAACAGATCACCACATAGTGTAATTAATTTTAAAATTCCATTTGAGGTGTGGTCTGGTAAACTTGGAGATTATTCCAATCTAAAAGTATTCATGTGTGTTGCCTACTATAATGTAAATGATGGTAAGCTTGAACCAGGAGCATGAAAAAGAATATTTGTAGGATATGGTGATGGAGTCAAGGGATTCCGTATCTGGTCACCATCTAAAAAAAAGAGTGATTCTTTTTATGGAGTGTCACTTTTGATAAAAGTGTTATCTTAAGACAAGTACCTTGTCCTATCTAGTTACTTAATGTCCCTCAAGCTGAACTTAAAGTTGAGATAAAATCTAAATCTATAACTCCAAAAAGGATGCCTATTGTCTCTAGACAAACAATAGCTAATCATGAAAATGATGCTACGTCTATTACTGAACCTAATCCTGTACTTGTACCTGAAGAGTCTATTCCCTACTATATTGCAAGGGATAAACAAAGGAGGGTGAATGTATGACTTCCTTTGAAATTCAGCTTTGATGAATTTGTAGGATTTGTCATACAAGTTGCCGAAGAGATTGATATTCCTAAACCATCATCCTTCAGGAATATTATTAGATGTCCTGAAATTGAGTCATGGTTAGTTGCCATGAATGAAGAGATTGAATCTCTTCATAAAAATGGTACTTGGTTTATTGTACCTAAACCTAAAGAAAGAAAAAAAATTTCTTGCAAATGGATTTTCAAGAAGAATAATGATGTCTCTATAGCTGGTTGTGTAATGTTAAAGGCACGTCTAGTTGTGAGAGGGTTCAGTCAAAAAGAGGGTGTTAATTATAATGAGATATTCTCTTCTATAGTTAGACATACCTCAATCAGGGTGCTTCTTGTATTAGTGGCATAAGGATGATCTGGTAAGGAAACCCATGAGCCAGCATGTTAAAACTACATGAGAGGGTTCAATCAGGGTTCTTCTTGCATTATAATCAGGGTGTTGATTATAATGAGAGGGTTCAATCAGGACCTTGAACTTGAGTAACTATATGTTAAAACTACATTTCTTCATGGAGATCTGGATGAAAAAATTTATATGAGCCAGCATGAGGATTTTGAGGTATCAGGTAAGGAAACCCATGTGTGCAAGCTCTTGAAGTCCTTTTATAGACTTAAGCAGTCTCCCAGTCAGTGGTACAAAAGATTTGACTATTTCATGACTAGTCATGGATATAGTAGGTATAACCATGATTACTGTATTTATTTTAAACGGCATAAGGATGAATCATATATCTACTTGCTATTGTATGTAGATAATATGCTTATTACTACCAGAAATAAATTTGATATTCATGTACTAAAAGATTTCCTTAGTTTTGAATTTGATATGAATGATCTTGGAGGAACAAAACAAATTTTGGGTATGGAAATATTCAAAGATAGAATTAAAAGAAAGATGTTTCTTTCATAGAAATAATATATTCTGAAAATTCTATCTAGATTTGGAATGACTTTTTGTAAGTCTCTGTCCACACCATTTGCTTCTATCCTCCATTTAACATTATAATTTTGCCCCCAATCTAAATCTGATAAAGGAAGAAATGTCTAAGGTTCCTTATTCTAGTATTGTCGGGAGCCTCATGTATCTTATGGCGTGTACCTGCCCTAATATAACTCATGCAGTAAGTGTAGTGAATAGGTTTATTAGGAAGATACTTTGGTACCTCAAGGAGACTTCTAATGTTGGTTTGATATTTAGTAATGAATCTAAACTCATGCTGGTAGGATATTCTGATTATGAATATGCTAGAGATGTTGACAGTATATGGTCTATGACTAGTTATGTATTCACTATATGTGATTCATTAGTTAGTTAGAAAGTGACACTGTAATCTTTTGTTACTTTATCTTCTACTGAAGCAAAGTATATGGCTCTAACTAAAGCTGTGAAGGAAGGGATATGACTGGAAGGTTTTCTCAAGGACTTTGGTCATTATGAAGAGGTTGCACGAGACTGACATGATAAATCATGTTGTGTTGTTGGTCCTGCTTAGGCCACCCAATCAATTTGACACCTCTATCAACTGGTCATCATAATGGTGTAGATCAGATAGTAAAAATGGATATTCAAGGAACACATTAGGAATCTCCCAGATCGATAGTCTGACTAGTGAACTAGCCATAGTCGTTGGTTTTGGGTGAATCAGTTGGTTCCCAAATTCAATTTTTCTTTTTAAACATACTTGAATATATTTATTAATTTTTTAAAAATGACCCTATTGACATTTGAGGTGTCATTTGAAAAAATGCATCCAGGAAGCTTTTTTGGATTTGTGAATTGAATTTTCAATGTCAATTTGTAATGTATTTTTATTTAAAATTTTGGGATTTTATCTTTTAGTTTAGATATCTCATTTTAATCATGTAAGCTTAGAGTTAAACTATTTTGGGATTTATGATAAGAATATTGATTAAGGTAGTCTAAGTTGTGCTTTTCATTTTTCATAGTAATTTTAAATTCTTAATTAAGTTATATGACACATTAATCTCAAACATTATTTCAAGAATGCTAAATGAAATTATAACCAAAGATATCAATTATTTTTTTATTGGTGTAACTTCATGAATTATAATACTTGTGGTATATATAATTATTAATAAATATTAAAGTATGTTAAGTAGGAAATCTCAATTGCGAGATATATGGATGATTTGCTTATAACTTTATGAATATATTTAATTAATGAGATTTTAATGGGTGATTTATTTCATTGAATGAGATGTTATTTTGAAATATTAAATATATGTTGATTTTGGATATGTTTAATAAAATAAATAGAATATGTGCAGTCAACATTTTTATAGAATATATATATATATATATATTCATTTTTTAAATTTTAATATTATATAAAATATATATTTATGATATTACCAACTTGATAGTTGTTTGATAATGGTTAGACTATTAGTCCGATTAATAAACCATTAACCGATGACTTTTCCAATTTAGCCACCGATCTAGTTTTTTTAACATTACTATTAAGTTATGGGAGAGCTTGATGATCCAATTTAGGATGAATTAATTTTTTACTATATATGACTCCCATTGATGTAGAGTGCAAAAAACTATTTACAACACTTGTTCATGGGTTTATTATTCTTTATAGCCTCACTAAGCTTCTCACTAAAAAGGCTATAGATTTATTTCTTGAGAGAACACACCTATGATTCCTACTCTAGACGCATCACAATCAACTACAAATATTTTATCGGAGCATGGGAGTGTAAGAATTGTTGCATTTGTCAATTTCTCTTTCATAAGGACAAAATTTTGCTTTGACTATTTTTTCTAGGTGAATGGTTTTTATTCTAGACAACAAAAAGTGTTGCAACAATAGTGTTAAGGTGCTTTATGCATCTTCTATAATAAGTCACAAGCATATGGAAGATTGAACTTCTGAAATTGACCTTGGTATTGGCCATTCATGAATAGTCTTCTCATTATCTTGATCTACTTTCATTACTACGGATCATACAACAAAGTCTAAGAAGAATAGGCTATCATAAAAAAAACTATACCTTTATAGATCAACATATATATTTTTTTAGAAAATGAGGAGGATATTTTATTCATATGGGGGGCCCTCACTTTTGGCAGAGGAATACAATTTTCAAAAACATGTTACCTTGCCTACAAACAAAATAAAAGTAAAAATAATTCCACAATTATATTGTTCAAAACTAAAAGTAAAACTCCTAATACAAATAAATGAGACACCAACAAAATAAAACTCCGAATACAAATAAGCATGAACACAAGACACCAACTAAGTAATTCCACGTAAGTGTTTAGGAGTTTTTTTTAAAGTAATTCCACATATGTGCTTATTTTCCAAATAATTCTAAATATAAAAAATCTCATGATCATAGGA
Organism: Sapria himalayana; assembly: GCA_029783825.1. Classification (NCBI taxonomy): domain Eukaryota; kingdom Viridiplantae; phylum Streptophyta; class Magnoliopsida; order Malpighiales; family Rafflesiaceae; genus Sapria; species Sapria himalayana. The sequence goes on from JAREIK010001099.1 coordinate 1,665,379, forward strand.
AGGTTACCTTGCCTACAAATAAAATAGACTAAAGCATTAAGAAGAATTAGCAATTCATTCATGATTCCAATTTATTGATTAAATTTCTAGAAGTATGTTTACTTCTTAAGCAAATTTAATAGGCCCTCTAAGTCCACATGAACTATTATGTTTTTTCTTGAGTATTTCTTATAAAGTGTCAAACCTTCCATAATTGCTTTTCAGTCCTACATGCAATGGAGATCTGGTTGAAATGTGGGAGGAGTAGACATACATCATGTTGTCATTTTCATCCCACAAGATTTCACCACTCCCAGCCTTTCCATATATAAGACTACCATCTATGTTGAGCTTGAAAAATCTTGACCTTGGGGATTCTCATTTATTCTTATAAGACATTTTAGTTTCTTTATTTTTACTTTAAAGTTAAAAATTTCAATAATATTTAAATCAATGTTTTCTTGAAAGATTTATATCTGCATAGATTGAAAGATATTTGAAAATAAAAGTATTATATTTCTATATTTCCCAGCAAATTACCACTTAGATGAATCCTATGTTTGGTCAGCAACATTTCCATTTGAGAACATATGATTTAGACTTTCTATTACATTAGAATAGCATGGACATATGGATACTAAATTAATTCCTTTATTCAATGGGAATAGGCTAAGTGAGATGCCTTTGTTCAACATTTTCCACATGAAGATGAGTATCTTTTGTGGAAAGGTATTATTCCAAATATTCTAAAATAAGAATAGAGGAGGATAACATTCATTATTTTTTTTCTTTGTAATGCAGATGGAAAATAGTCCAGTCTAGTTGTCATAATTTTTCAAATCCATCTTGTGCCGATTTTTCAACAGTTTTCATAAATTTATTGTCCTAAAACCCTCTTCCTGGTATGTGAGTCATTTTTTTTCTATCATATCTATTTTATATTTCAGTGCTTGTAGTATTTTTCATGCATAAATTTTGCTCATTCTAACTTGACATCGGGGAAGAATCTATGCAAGATATTTTGATAGATACTTCATGAAATCGAGGGTTCCCAATAAAAACCTAAGCTAAGTCTCAAAACCCAATCCCAAATAAATATTGTTCGCATTCTCCTTAGATTTGAAATTAATTGGGAGTTAGATTCTATAATCTTCACATTAATCTTCTTCTTTTTTTTCTTTTTCTTCTTTCTTCTCTCTCTCTCTCTCTCTCTCTCTTTGAAATCACCAATCTTTTACATTTTGTGCCACAACTATGATAAGAATGTGAAGGTTCCCAAACAAATTTACTCAGAGACTAGTAAATTATCCTTTGTTGTAGTGATGAACATTAAAAATCACCCTAAAATTAAAATTCCTATTGCCTGAGTGTTTCAATCATTAGTCTATTGACACTCATGAAATTAAAAATAAAACCTCACAACAAAATGGTAACAAACATAACTTCATGAAATGAAATACACATTTGGCCAGATGAGGCCATCAGATAAAATTGACTATGGTAAGTAAAAACCCAATGGCTTATGAAATTTCATAAATGTCATAGATCTAGTAAACCATAAGGCTTCTACATACATTGCGAACCCAAATTTGAAAAAAAAGTAGTAGGCAATCATTTAACAATGTCACAACTATGAAAACTCAAAATTTTCTATCCTAATTGATGATCTTGATTGTCAAGATCATGACATCCAAAAAAATATTTGTAAGGAAATCCATATATTCGGGATAATACAAACAACAAACCCTCCATATATCTATTTATGATATATTTTTTGAATAATTTACGTTTCCTTAATTTTGAATTATCCTCAAAATATCATAGTTTTTTATCAAATTATGTTTTAAAAAGGTATCCCAACATTTCTATTTTTTTTTCTGAGCTAGCAAAATATTGTACAATTTTTTTATTGGCAACACAACTACTTGTAAGATATAAAGAATAAATTTAGCAAATATGTTAGGGTTTATAAATCATCTATTAAGATCAAATATCTTTTCATTTGAGCATGTTCTTTGATGAATATAAAAGATATTATAAACTTGTTTTTAAATTAATAATAATTACTAGTTTTCCTATGTATTTGTTCATGGTGATTTGTTATGATGCGTAGACATGAAAATAAGATAATTATGAATCAATTTTATGATTTTGGAGTTTGGAGAATTTTGATATATAACTATGAAATTGATAAGATTTGGAGGTGTTTGGCTGATAAGTCGAGAATAGAGTCTTGTATAGTTCTAGTGTTGATTCATGAATGAAACTCTACATAATTGGTCATTATAATTTTTGTATGCTATTATTTTACCAACTCATTAGCATAATCTATCTGCTATGTGACACATTCTTTATGATTATAATATTATTATTGAGTAATAACCATACTTATCTCATAATATTTAAATAGGTACAATATCAATTTTACTTTGCAACAACTAAGTACCCACTAGTACTACAAGTATTTGTCATGCCCTAGCACTATGACTTTATTTTTAATATGGATCGCTAGTCTCAAGTTAGAGTCAACTTTTTTACAAAGTCTTGACTTTTAAGCTATAAAAATTTACATAGCCAAAATTACATAGACCAAAATTATGACAGTTATTCAATGCTGTAACTTTTAGGACATGAAATATTAAAGAGGATATTATTTTACTACAACTATTTTCCTAGGCTATTACTCTTGTCCTCAATGGAAGGAAAAACTATGATTTTTAAGTGTGAGCTAATTATCAAAGTCATAATATTTTTGTAGTGCCATAGTTATATAATATATGAGAGAAATGATGACCAATGTCATAGCCACTTATAGAGAAGTGGATACTTGAGACACAAGAAGAACCAATTTTTGGGTCCAATACCAATGTAATATGATACACACAAGATACCTTTTTACCATTGTAGTCATTTCTCAGTGTCACAACCATATAATGATCAAGAGAGATCAATACCAATCTCATGAATATTAGATAGATTTACATCTATATTATGATATGAGAGGCTATTCACAATGATGTAGTCTTTTCTAGCATTGTTGCTCTTTATGAAGTATAAGAAAGAAAAATGTACAAAGTTGTGGTCACTCCACAATATCACAACTTTGGGTTATAAAGATATTAGACCCAAGTCATAATCATTGCATATCACTTTGACTCTGTGTTATAGAAAGATTGTGATATTTTTAAGAGTTATGGTCATTTTTTTAAAGTTGCAACCATGAACTTAAGAGATAAAAGTAAAAACTATGATATTCTTCTAAAAGTTATGACTTTATACTTAAAATTAATATAGAATCACTCGAGTATATAAGAGGAAGAGAATGAAATTCTAGTGATCTCTTCATTTCTTCTTCTTACTACATGGAAGAGAAAGAAATTTTACACTCTCTAGAAAGCTCCATAGGAAAACAAAGGATACAAAACTTAATATTAATCTTTAGAGTGGAGGGTGTGTGGTTCTTAAACACCCATTCTCTAGGGTAGATTTAGAAAATTTTATCAAAACAACATGACGTATTAGGTTTGTGTAACTTGGTTTATCTGATATGATAATAGTTTTACATTAATGGATATGTTTGGTTTACATTGTATTATGGATATTGATAAGTGAGTGATTAAATTGAACTTGAACTAGGGTTCAACTATTGATAGATTTGTGTGAAATTATTATGGTGGATGGTGATAGGTATACCTATGGTGGGAAAGAAGTTATATCTTTTCTAACTATAATGCATGAAATAAACCTATATGTTAAAACCCAAAATTTGGATATGTTAATTATTACGAGTATGATGCATATAAAGTTGACATTTAGTGTGTACTTGTCTTAGAAGAATTGGTTCTAGATTGGGATGAACTTTATATAGAATATTCTTCGAAAGATTTTACCTTTAGTGTGTGAATCGCATCATCACCAAGGAAGGTGGTGACAAGAAATCCTCAAGGGTGTTTGGTGTTAAGATTATAGAATATTTTTGTATATTTTGGTAGTTTATAATGATGTGTTAATATGAAAATAAAGATAATATGGGTTGATTTTATGACTTTGGTGGTTTAGAGAGTTTTGATGAATAATAATAAAATCAATAAGTTTTGGTAGTATTTAGCATAGGGGGTAGATCATTGAATCTCATATAGTTTAGGCATCCATTCTTGATTGAAACTCTACCTAATTAGTTAGGATAATCTTTGTATGCACAACCCTCCAATTCATTAGAATAATCTTTCCACAATGTGACATATTCTAGTGGCTATGAAATTATCATGGAGTTACAAATATACTTATCTCAAAAAATTTTAATGGATGTGATATTAATTCTTCATCATAACATCGAAGTACCCAACTAGTTCTCAAGGTCATCCAGGTTCAAGCACTATAACTTTATCTATAATATAACTTGATAGTATCAAGTCAGAGCCACAACTTCATAAAAATGTCATAGCTTTTGAGACATAAAAAATTATTGAGCCATAACTACTTATGTCAAAGTTGTGATATTTATTCAAAGTTATGACTTTTGGGATAATAAATGCTACAAAGGACATTACTTGAGGACAAGTATTTCTAAAGCTATGATTCATATATATTTTTAAAAGAATGAATAACCATGACTTGTGTGCTTAAGCTAATTTCCAATTCTAAAGCTAAGAATGAATAATCATGACATGTTATATGAGAGAAAAGAATGCTAATTCCATGGCCATCAATAGCTTCATGAATACTTGAGAGATATGAAGGGAAATATTTGTACCATGGCAATTTCCTATTATTGTAGCCATAACCAATACATGAAATATCTTCTAAACACCACTACTATTTCTCAAAGCCATGGCCACATAAATCCCAAGAAGGCTCATTGCTAATGTCATGGCCTCTACATAATGCCACAACTACATAAAAAAATAGGAATTCATCTCCATTTCATGGCCTCTTTCTAGTGCCATAACTCTTTATGAACTATAAACGAACAAAGGAATGAAGCTATAGGCATTTCACAATACCATGACTTTATGATATAGATAGATTAAGCCAAAGTTGGATATTGCTAGTTCCGTTACTTTATATCATATAAAGATTAAGATGTAGACTAAAGTCATGGTTGTTATTTAGAGACACGACCTCAATCCAAATAGATAATTGCCAAGGTTATGACATTCTTCTAAAAACTACGACTTCATACTTAAAGTTAATATAATGTCACTATAATATAAAAGTGAAAGATATAGAAATTTCAAAAAATCTCTCATTCTTTTCTTATTCTTCTTCATTAAACAAGCAAATACATGGTAACTACCAAATTCTAGAGGTGAATTCCATGCTTCCTATGAGTTCCATAGGTAAGACATCATGCAAGATTAATGCTAATCATTATAGTTGGGAGGCATGGACTCTCAAATCCCTCTTCTCTAGAAATGAATTCAGGAATTTGTATCAAACTTGTATGAGTATAGAGTTATATAATTTGAGATATGTGATGTGAATTAATTTTATTTACGAAGGAAGAATAGTTTGATTTATTTTATGCATTGATATATATATAGTGATAAAATAGAACTTGAATTAGAGTTTTGACTATTGATAGGGTTTGTGTGAGATTATCTTGGTTAAATAGTGACAAATAAACTATGATGCTTACTCGTGCTTATGATAAAAATGAAGTAATAACCTTTTTGACTACGAATCATGAGATAAACCTTATACTCATACTTTATATACATCTTAATAGTACTAGTTCTCAATTGGGATTGATATTATATAGAATTTTATATTAAGAGATTCACCTTTAGTATAAGAGTCATATTATCACCGAGGAGAACAGTGACATATAATTCTTGGGACATGTATGAGTTTGTTGTGATTTATAAGATGGTGACAACTTTTTTTACATGTACTTATATTGTTTCTACTAGTAAAACTTGAGGAAAACATATATTAATTATGCAAGTATATTGCTTATGAAGCTAAAAATGTAAATACTTATAAATCATAGCAACCTATATGCTCTTTATGACATTTGAGGCTAGAGAATAATTGTACATAATAAGTAGTCATAAATGGTAATTGATTAAGTTGCCTAGAACAGTGTGGAAAGTTCTATAGGATTGTAGTGTCTAGAACATTCCAAGGTATAGAGAATTATAAAATGTCTAGAACCTTCCAAGGTTCTAGACACTTATATATATATATGTATGTATGTATAAAAGTGGAGGTAGCCTCATTTACAAATTACCAAGTTGTAATTTCTTTCTTCAATAAAAAGTCATTTTATTTCTAATGTTATTGGTAGAGGCCGAGTATCACTTGCAAGACAAGCAAGAGGCTGACCTAGCAATAATTGAGGGGTGAGTTGTATAAGTGATGCACTAAAGCTTAGTAAAAATACTATATTCATGATAGTCAATATCAAAGCAGAGGTTGCGTGTGTGAAGTAACTCACAAAAATAATGGTAGGCTCTCTTGTAGAAGAATTCTTCCATGAAGTTTGAAGAAGGTACCTTGACCCCCCCTCCAAGGGAAAGGGAACGAAGGACAAGTCATGTGATCCTCTTACAAGCTTTGATGATCAGGTGACTAGGTCAGAGATTGCTATCCCAAACACCAAAGAGAGAATGAACTTCATAGAAGAAAGCATGGAGAAGGCCATGAAAGATCTCAATGTGTAGAGATTTAAGACCTAGTAGGAATGAAAAGCTCAAAAATCCTAATGGTGTGGACTTCTTTACTAAGCATGAAGAAGGGCTAGGGCAAGAGTTGGTAATTCATAAAGTAATATTATCAGCTTGAGTGATGGCCACCCATGACGCATCGATGGTGAAGGTTCTAAAACCCCATAGATTTATGGGACAATGAGATGCCAAGGAGTTTGACAATTACTTATGGCACATGAAAAAGTATTTTGAGGCAATTCAACTAATTGATAAGGCAATGAAGATACACACCACTACTTTTAATCTCACCGATAATACAATACTATGGTGACATAGAAGATTTATGAAAATAGAAAGGGGAACAAGCACAAGAGATATGCAAACTAACTTCAAGAAAGAAATCAAGAAGTAGTTCTACCCAGAAGATGTGACATATATGGTACACAAAAAATGAAAAATCTTAAAAACATAAGATCAATTCAAGACTATGTCAAGGAATTCTTTTCCATAATACTTAAGACTCCTTATATGAGGGATGAAAAACTACTCTTCAACTTTATAGACAACCCATAGGGTTAGACTGAGCAAAAGTCAAGGATATTGGATGTTCATGACTTAGCCTTGGCCATGATAGTGGCAGAGTCACTCAATTATTTTTGAAAGGGGGACTCATCTCAACCAAGCTACCATTAAAGAGTAGTTATGCTAATGGTGGTGGAAAGAATTGGCTAAAGAACTATAATACTAGAGAAAGATCACGTGTGGCCTCTATTAGCAAAGAAGGTAAGAGTTGAGACAATCACCAAAATTTCAAAGCTAATGATCAATTATTTTCTATGCAATGGATCACACTAGGCTTGTGAATATCCTAAGAGAAAGGCCCTCAATACTATGATTGAGGAGACTGAGCAAGAAGGTGATGATGCACATATAAGATCAATATAGTTATTGAATGACCTCAAAGTCAAACTAGCCAAAGAGTTGCCTTGAAGTAGAGGACTCATGTATGAAAAGACCAATGTGAATGAGATGTTCACTAAAGCCATGATAGACACTAGCGTCACACATAACTTTATCTCAAATAAGGAGGGAATAATATAGGTTGGCTCAAAAAGTCAACTTCACTGCCAAGATCACAAAGAGTAGCTCGTGGGGTAATAATGAAGATTGGGCCATGTGAAAAAAAATTGATTTCACAATAGAAACCATGAATGACTTCAATGTAGCAATTGTGATGAATGACTTTCCATAATCTTTAAAGGCAAAAATTAAGACCCATATACCATTGGCTATGCAAATAAAGAAGAGATTGAAAAAGAATGAGATGACATATTTGGAGGCTCTTAAGGAAGACATGATTGATTGTATAAGAGAATTATGCCCATAAAAATTGAGAAGATGCTGGGTTAGTTAAAAGATGTGATACCATTGCAGCTCCCTAAAAAGCTCTCACCAAGAAGGAAAGATGATCATGAAATCAAGTTGGATTCGAGGCTAAATTTCTTGTCATAGCGTCCTATAAAATGACACCCCTTGAATTGGAGTTAAGAAGACAAATCAAGGAGTTGTTGGATGCTGGATTTATCCAACCATCCAATGCTCCATACCATATAGTTCATCGGTATTATTCCAAAAGAAGTATAATTTATTATTATGGATGTTGCTGTATATGTAATTTGTTTTTACTTAACAATCTGTTTTAATATTTTCATGTAAGTGCATGAAAGGAAATATTAAAAGCCCGGGGATGCAGCAGTAGCACAATAACGGAGGTCCCGCTACCCGGTCAGCGGGCCGAAATTTTTGGAGCAGAGCCTGGCCCGTTCCATGATCCGACCCGCTTCGGTTAAATGAACCGGATGTTTATTTTTCATATAAAATGATTTGTAATTTATTTTTTGGGCGGCTATTTTTTTGACCCGTTTTGAACTGTTCATCATCCCTCTCCTCTCTCTGCGCGATTTCGCGACTGATGCATGCTGCATACTATAAGACGTTCTGTTTTCTTAGTTTTAATCTGTAACGCATAAGTATTTTCTAGTGGAGGTAGCTAGTCGTACTGAGCGACTAGCGAACCACGTTATTTCCTGTGTTGATTTCTCGTTTTTGATTCTGTAGTGGATGCTATTGGATTGGGATATAATTATATATATATATTGCTTGTTTTCTATGTTTCTCTTATTTTCTGTTTCTTAATCCCACTACCCATGGAAGCGCAATTACCTAACAGATGTGCATGGATTATTGGGTGCTCCGCAAAGTGATATATACATAATAAGTATCTTATTTCTTTTATTACTAATCTATTTGACCAACTTGAAAGAGAAAGGTACTTCACTAAGTTGGACTTGTAGTTGGGTTATTATCAGTGAGATAGCTGAAAGGAATGAGCCAAAAAATATATGTGCGATAAGTTATGGCTCCTATGAATTCCTAGTAGTGTTATTTAATCTTACTAATGTACTTGCTATATTCTACACTTAGATGAACAAAATATTCTACCATTTTTTAGATAATTTTGTGGTGATATATCTATATGATGTTTGTTATGTAATGTAATATCTTAGAAGAGTATATTAATCATCTAAGAATGATATTCTAGCTATTAAGGTAGAATGAACTATATGCTAAGATGGGGAAATGTTCCATTGCTATGCAAGAAGTGGACTTCCTAGGATATCACATCAAAGATAAAAAAATTCATGATAAATGAGAGCAAGACCAAGATTATTCATGAATGAGAACCCCTTGCCAAGGTGGCATTATTAAGGTTTTTCTTGGGCTTAGTTAAATACCACTTTCAATTCATCAAGGGGTATTCTGCAAGAGCAACTCTATTAGTGGATCTTCTCAAGAAGAGCAACTCTATTAATGTTCCTTTGATGACTTGAAGTAGGTCATAATGGAGGAGCCAGCGTTGGCGTTACCTGACCACACAAAGGTATTTGAGGTACACACTAATGCCTTTGACTTTGCTATTGGTGGGGTTCTTATACAAAGATACTTCATAGCTTTTAAAATCTACAAGCTCAATGACATAGAAAAGTAGCATATGATCCAAGATGAGATGACAATAATCATCCATTGCTTGTGGACATGGAGATACTATCTACTATGGTCACACTTTATAGTAAAGATAAATAACATAGCTACTAATTATTTTTAGACCTAGAAGAAGCTAAACCCTAAGAAAGCAAGGTGGCAAGGCTTCCAAGCTAAATTGAAAATACCTTAGAGTACAAGCTAGACATTACTACTAGCATCCATGACTAGCTAGTCCTAAGAAAAAAATGATGGATCTCATAAAGGAGGGGTTGCAACATGACCTAGTGGGAAAGAGTTTCATTTCCATAGATGATGAGGGAAATACACAATGATTTTGTTTAGATGATGGTATACTATACAAAAGGAAAAATGACTTTACTTACTTAAGTGGGGAGGCATCAGAAATGATTTCATCAAGGAGTGTCAGGACTCTAAATAGGCTGGTCATCCAGAAAAATGATGCACAAGGACCTTATTAGAGTTTGTTTGCTATTGGCCACGTATACGAGATGGCATGAAGACTTATGTGAAGACTTTTATTGTGTTCCAATAGGACAAAGAGGAACTACATCATCATAAGAAATTGTTGGAGCAACTACCTATAGAAGAGCGGCCTTGGGAAAGCATCGCCATGAACTACTTCTCTGGCTTACCCATGTCTAAAAGACATGGATCAATCATAATGGTGGTGGACCATTTCTCAAAATATACTACTTTCATAGCAACCCCTAAGAATTTCATTACAAAAAAGATAGCTGGGCTATTCCTCAAAAAAATTGTGAAATATTGAGGACTACCAAGATTCATTGTAAGTGCTAAGTGATCCATGATTCATTGATAAATTTTAGATGGTACTCTTCAAGCTTATATGATTAGTGCATCACTTATCTAATATCTTTCATCCTCAGACTAATGGGCAAATAGAATGGGTAAATGGATTACTAAAGCTATATTTGTGATATTTTATGAGTGCTAATTAGACTGAATGGGTGAAGCTGTTTTATGTAGATCAATTCTCATACAACCTACAAAGGAATGAGTCAACTGAGAGGAGTCCATTCGAGATAGTTATGAGACAAAAACTGATGAATCATCACACATTAGCTAGAGGGTACATAGGAAGAGTTCAATAGCCTACAAAGTTTTAAAGGGATTTCATTAGTAGATTGACATAACATTCTCATACTTGGAAAAAGTTGTTAGAAAGATGGAGAAGTGGGCTGACAAGAAGAGGAGACATACTAAATTCTAGGTTGGAGAATAAGTACTTATCAACTTCATACCACAATATTTTAAGTCCTTTTGAAAGGTGCATAAATGACTTCAAAGAAAGTATGAAGACTCCTTTCTCATATTGGGATTGGTTAGTAAGGTTTCATACATGGTCAGGCTATCACCAGGATAAAATATTTATTATGTTTTTCATGTTAGCAATATTAAGCCCTATTACAAAGATAAGGTGAATCTAGGTCAAAAAATTCTAAGAGGGCACCCACAGTAGTAGTGACATCTTATGACAAGGAGATGGACAACATCATAGTAGATTAGAACATGATGAAAAATAACTTCCAATCCTATAAGGAATACTTAGTAAAATAGAAGAGACTACCAGAAAGCAAAGTCAGCAATAATATTATGGCATTTCCAAGAATAGATCAAGCAATTTTTGGTAGGAGAATCGACAAGGATGTCTATGTCTTTGGTGGAGGAGAATGTTACACCACCACTCATGGATAGCCCATATCTCCATCAAATGGAGGCAAAAAACTCCTAGGGGGTTTAAATAGAGAGGTGGGAAGCTTCTATTAACATGGAGAGATTTCGATTTTCAAAAAAAATTGGAAGATTTTAAAGGATTGTAAAATGTCTAGAGCCTTCCAAGGTTCTAGATGATTGTAAAGAGCCTAGAACCTTCCAAGGTTTTCTAGAAACTTTCATATATATGTATAAAAGAGGTGTTAGTCTCATTTACAAATCATAAAGTTGTAAACTTTTTTCTTCAATAATAAATCATTTTATTTTTAGTGTTCTTTTGAGTTATCTTCTCTTATAAACTATTAGTAGAAGTAGAGTATCACTCATAAAGAAAACAAAAGATTGGCTTACCTATCTAAGGGGGAAATTGTATAAGTGCTATACAAAAACATGGAAAAAAGACTAAGTCCATGACACATGGCTATTTCTCAGTCCCAAGATGACATACATATTAAGAAAGATCATTTTTCAATATATTGACCTTTATATAGTATCATGGATATATAACTATATGAGAAACCATCTCTACTCTATAGTGCCAAGGCCCTCTATGAGCTACAAATAAATAATTGCATGAGGCCATGACTATTTCATAGTGGCACATGGCTTTGTATTAGAAATAAATTAGGCTCAAGTCATAGTCTTTGCAAGTGTCATGAATTTGTATTACAGAAAAATCAAGATATTGAATAAAGTTACCATCATTTCTCAGTCACTAGGGGTGTTCACCCTACCCTATGGGTAGGAAATATAGTCTTCCACATTCCAACCTGAAACTTTGCGGAAGAAATTTTTTTACCCTACCCTACCCAAAAAGAAGTAGCATTCATACCTGAAATCCTACCCGATTAATCAGGTAGGAAGTTGGGTAAAAATTTATGTAGTTGTAGCTTTAAATTTTTTAAATATTTTAATAATTTAATTAAATAATATGCATTGATGCTGTACCAATTTAATAGCACAATAAATCAATAACTCTAATATCTAAAACAATTAAAACAATAATTATAATTATTTTAGCCATCAATCCACCATAGTCCATAATTAATAATTGTTACAAAAACAAATCCACCACAATAATTACACAAATACAATCCACCATAATTGTTACAAAAATACAAATGTCAAATATATTAAAATCATAATTCATACCTAATTAACTACTTTGGTTGTGGTAGTTCACCACTCGCCAATCACGAGTTCACCACAGTCCAGCCCACAAATCAAGTAGTCTACAGCCTTACACAAAAAACAATCAATATTTTGTACTCAAACATCCACAAAATACTCTTATAATTGCTAAAAAAATATATAAAAAAAAGTTAAATAATACATTTTTTGCTAGTGTCATTCAACTGATCAGCTCTATTCACTAGAGAGAAATTGAAATAGTCTCCGATTCTCTGTATCTATAGTAATTTCTAAGAAAAAAAAGATAAAAAAAATTGATACGGAGAATTCATCAAACATCAACAAATAATAAAAACATAATAATAAATGTATACAAATCTGAATCTAGTTTATAACTTTCTGAATCCTCCAAAATATTTACAAAGTCATAAGCAATGGATGATGATTGAAGCTAATTTTGTGCTCATATGAGACCCTCAACTATTTTGGGTGCCCAAAAACTTCGAAACAGATCTAAAATATAATCCCCAGTGCTAAAAGTTGATTCTGATGCCACTGTAGAAATAGGAATTGCTTACACATCACGAGCTATTTTGGTAAGGATTGGGAATTTAGAAGAATTAATCATTTACTAATTCAAAATATAAAAATTGATGCTAAGAAATTTAACATCCTTTATCAAATATCGATCCAACTCTGATTTGTTATCCACATTATCTTTCTCAGCTCAATACTTGCGGTACCTATTAATGAAATTTAAAGGTACATGATCTTTAATAGACGTCTTAGCCGAAGATACAATTTTCTCATTGTTAACACTTAACCCCACTTCACACCCCACACTACATCTAGTGTATTGTTGGCATAATTGATCAATGAGTTTTTTGATATTTTCAACTAGTTGAACCTTAACTACTTCATCCTCAGCCTTATATTTTTCATTGAGCCAAAATTCTAATGCATCCAATTTATATAACGAGTCAAGCACAATAGCAACAAACAACATCAAATTAACATTATCTAAATGACCTCAATACTTATCATACTTTCTTTTCATTCTCATAGCCATGATACTTAAAAGATAATCATCATCTTCACAATAACCCTGCAAATGATCATACACAGTTGAAAGTTTTTGAAAAAAACAAGTTAGATGTGGTGTACAATGATCCAGAAATACACAAAGTGACCTTATAAAAAAGTTACAAAAACTTCATAAATAAACAAACAATAGGCCAATCATCAAATGTAGGTGGCCCTACACCACCACCCCCCTCATTCAATTGACTTACAAATTGCCCATCATCTTTATGCAACAAATCAAATGCACCTTGGTATTGTTCTGCAACTTTAAGCATCAAATATGTAGAGTTTCATCTCGTTGGAACATCAAGGCAAAGAAGACCCATTTCATCAATTTTTTTCCTTTCAACACATGACTTAAACTTGTCAAGCCTTTAAAAAGAAGACTTCACTAATTTAACAGCATTTCATACCTTCAAAATTGACATGCTCACTTCCTTCAAACTCTCCATGACAATTAGATTCAAAATGTGTGCACAATACCTAACATACATAAATTCATTTTCTAAGATAGTAGTATTTCCATCCTTAGATCGCCTCTTTAAATAATAAAGTGTACCATTATTAGGAGTAGCATTATCCACTGTAACAGAAAATATGCTATCTATCCCCAACTCAAGCATGCATGCTTCGATTTCCCTTCTAATTTTCACACCCTTATGATTAGGAACTTTCAAAAAATTAATTATTCTTTTGTGTAACTTCCAATATTTATCAATGAAATATGTAGTTAAAGACATATAAGTTAAATTTTGAATAGAAGTCCATGTATCTGTAGTATGGCAAACCTTTTGACTAGATGAGACAAATATATACTTTAATTTTTCTTTCTTCATCATAAATATTTGAAAACAATTCTTTATCACAGTGATATGGAAAGGTATACGAAACCTTGGTTCAATAGTTCTCATAAACTTTTTTAAATCCTTGTCTTTCAACAAAGCAAAAATTCATCCACTATAATCATAGTAGCAATTGCTCTCCTAATTTTCTCTTCATTGAATTTAGCAACGCTTAAGTTACTAATAATAACACCATCTCCTTCTTTTTTGAATGCACCAATTAACGTTAACTGAGATATGTCATTCTTATTCTCACTTGCTAAATATGATTTACAATGATCTAAATGATAAAGTAAAGATGATGTACCCATTTTTATTGCATGATAATTTAAAAATCTTACTACAATGTTGACATTCAACTTTATCTACATCTTTAATCTTTTGAAAATACTCCCAAACTCTAGCTCATTTTTTTGTATCTTGTTCCTCACACATAATGTCATCAATAACTTGGTTGTTATTATTAGATTCAACTTGAATAGATGATTGTTGATAATTTCATCCATAAAGAAATTATATGTGGACAATACACATCATCCGAATAGAAACAATATAAATTTATCAAAAAATAAACAATCCACTAGGCTTAACAAAAATAAACTTATCAAGAAATAAAAAGAATGAAGATGGTATTAATGCATAATAAAATATACATTAGAAAATGTGTTGTAACTGATATCTAAGATGTCAAAGATGTCACATATCTAAGATTATAAGAATACCAAAGTTAACAATCTAGAATATTATAGTTATATCACTAATTGTTATTGTTTATCTTTTCACTTAGTTTATGCTATCTAATTAGTGAGAGACAATTTATTGCTATGAAGTGCAAACTATATATAAATACATTACTCATTAGGTAAATATGAATTAATTGAATTATAACATAGATGCACCGTCCAATGAGCATTCTTGACAAAAAAAATAATAAAATTTCATTCAGACCACAACCATCAACATATGCATACATGACTGGAAAACCTAAATCAATTGATTTTCTCCATATTCAAGTAGTTACCACCATGCAAAGAACCTTATGCGATACGAACCAAAATCGTACTAACTGATCAACAAATTACAAAACCTAACTATAAATCATGATTAAAAATTCAAAATAGTTAAATAGTTACCGTATAACTGATCAAGACTCGGAAGTGGGAAATACATGCATTAATTCACAACCATTGGAAATGCTCTATTATCAGCCAACCTAGAACATAAATGACTGATCTAAATCAATATGATTTCCTACCAATGCACTGGGATATGACTAGAAAATCAACAAAATGTAGTCGGGGAATAAAAATTAAAAAACAACCTAATAGTAATAGAGCACAATAGGCAACAATGACGAAATAAACAACAAAAGATGCGATAGTCGGGCAAGCGGTGCATGCTGTGTAGGGTTCTGTCGTGCTGAGTAGAATCACTTCGCAGTGCAATCGGAACTCTGAACTTGGAAGACAACAATTCTCACTTCACAGTGCAGTCGGCAGTCAGCTCGACAATTTGCACTTTGTAATGCAGTCGGCAGTCGGCTCGGTAGTTTGCACTTCGTAATGTAGTCGGCAGTTGGCTCGGTAGTTTGCACTTCGTAGAATCGCAGGCTTCACTCTTCACCTTCAACATTCAGCCATTCTGATTTATATTAAGGATCTAGGGTTTGGGTTTCGGTTTTTTAGTGTTTATAATTATAAATTATAATATATATATATAGTTTTAATATGGGTAGGGTAGGGTATGAACACGGAAATGGATTCTTCTTTCGCATTCCTACCCGATTTAATGCAGAAGACTAAAAACTCTTCTGCATTCCAACCCGAATTTTGTGGTTAACCACTCAGTCGGGTAGGGTAGGGTCGGGTAGGATAGTAACTTGCGGCTAGTTGGAAATTTGAACACCCCTATACCCAAGGCAATCAAATATAGATGCTTGAAGCGAGAATGAATCAAATAAGTTTGGTGAAGAAGAATATAAATAATAAAATTGGACAATTAACATTAATAATGATGGGAAAAAGCAAATCCAAAGAATTGCTCATTTATATTTCTTAGAAGCAAGAAAGATCTACAAAGATACTCACTAAACAAGAGGAATTCTATAACTTTTAGGCTGATAGTACCATGACTTTCCCAAACAACAAAACAAATTTGATTGACATTTTCTATGAAGCTATGACCCTTTCTAAAAAGAGTTTGAAGGATGAAATATATGATGTTTCGACACCTAAGAAACCATGGCTCTACAAAACGTACAAGCCCATATCTCACCTGAAAATACAAAGGAGGAAAAAAAAGAAACAAATGAGTGAATGGAGGTTACCTAAAGCTAAAAAAATAATGAAATCAATCATAATGAAGCTATGAGAATATTTCTAATGAATCTTTCATTTTTTCTAATGATTTAGAAATGAGAAATTAGATGAATATTTTGAAATGTTTTTCAATAATTATCGAAGTAAAAAGAGAATATACTATTTGCTGAAGATCAAGCCAAAATTTTGAACTATGTGAAGTTTATGAAAGATATAATTAATAGTAAGAAAAAATTAGAGATGTATGAGACCATAAATTTGATCAAGAAGTATAGTGCAATCATTCAAAGAAAATTTCCAAGAAAATTTAAAGACCCCTATAAGTTTTACTATATCTTGTACTACTAAAGATTACATATTTCGGAAAGTATTATGTAACTTTAGATTAAGTATCAATTTGATATCTTTGTCAATTATATGAAGATTGAATCTATGTAAAATTATTCCAATCTCTCTCACTATAAATACTTGATCGGATAAAGAAGTACCCATATGGGATTATCAAATATATATAGGTTAAGGTGAGCATCTTTATTTTTCTAGTCAATTTTGTTGTATTTGATATGGAGGAGGACAATTATGTACTTTCAATATTAGAATGATTATTTTTACCCATGAGAAAAGCCCTCATCGATGTCAATAAATGAGAATTCACTCTTTATATCAGTGAGAAGCAAATAAAATTTAATCTTTATAATGGCTTGCAGGTAGATAATGATGAAATAGAATAAAGGAGAATAAATAATCTTTACATACCACAATGCAACAAAAAATAGATTTCTAATAGATGAATTTTATAGAAGAATACTAGTCGGATGAAGAAGAATGAGATGAAATAGAAGCATAATATTATAGCTATGATTGTGATGAAGACAGGAAATACAATGAGGAAGAACTATTTTAGAGATGTAAACATGAGGAAAAAGAGGAAGTTGACTACTATGAGGTAACGGTATTCTTCAAAGTCGCAACATCGGAGGAATCTTATGTTGATAACTTAAAAAATTTAGGGAATCATTGAGAAAGATAAGTTTGATATAGAGACAATAGAAGTCTCAATCAAAGACAAGTCCATGGCTATACACTTTGCCATGACTTTAAGTGTACATAATAAAAATGACTAAAAAAAGTTTCAATACAAGATTGAAACTATATACAATACCATGAATTTGGTGTTATATAATGAAAATAACCAAAGAAACTTGAAGATAAAGCTATAATTGTGCATAACACAATGACTTTAGTGATACAAAAGGAATTAGTTAATCAGAAGATTAAAGACAAAGTCATGGCTATGCACAATGCTGCATTTCTTGAGTTATAGAATGGAAAGAGAAAAGAAATGATTAAAGACAAAGTTACAGTATTACTTAGCACTACAACTTTGGAGAAACAGAAATAAAAGAGTAAACAAAAATTGAAAGACAAAGCCACATCTATACTCAACACCATAACTTTGGAATCCAATAAGAAAAGGGACAAGCTGGCATATAAGGAAGAAGCTATGGTATTCGCTAAAGTCATGAAATCCAATGAATAAAAGGAAAAAGGAACAATTTTTGTTAAAGTAAGACCGAAAGAAGAAACAAACAAGGAGATAAAACAATTTTCTGAAAAGCTAGCATGGACAATAGAGATCTTTAATGGAAGAAAAAAAATAGTTTGATAATATATCTATGGATATTAAACATAGCATTGTTTGTGAGGTAATCTTAATTTTTTTGTATGTGTAATATAATAAATATTTATAACCACCACATAAATGACTATACACATCGAATGATCCATTAGTATAGTTATGAAACTCAAACCCCACCATGACTATCAAAATATCAACTTTAAGTTACTCCACTATTTTAAAACCCTATGATACTCAAACCTAATCATAGAGTTTCTTAGAGATGTTAAAGAATTATTTGTTATGGAGGGGGAAGTTATTTCTCAAGAATGAGTAATCATTTTAATTTGTGAGTTTGTTCAAAGTTCAAACTATCAAATATTTTTATATATTTTAGTGATTTATGATTATGCATAAGTATGAAAAATAAACAATTATGGATCAATTTCAAAACTCTGAAGTTTTCATTAATTTTAATAAATAATCATGAAATTAATAAGTTTTGGAGGTGTTTAGTTAAGAGGTAGAGTATGAAGTCTCATATAGCTTCAAAATCCATTTTTAGCCCAAACTCTATGTAATTGGTTATGATAATATTTGTATATCATGACCCTTCCAACTTATTAACATAATTCTTTCACTATACGACATATTCTTTGTAGCTACCATATTATCATAGAGTGAGAAAAATATTTATCTCTTAAACTAAGTACCTAATAGGTGCTAAAAATAAAGGTCATGTCATAGTGTTGTGATTTAATCTTTTATTAGTATCAATAGTCACAAGTCATGGTTACAACTTTTTTATTAAGCAATGGCTTTTGAACTATAAAAAATTATAGAGTCAAACTACTTAGACCAAAATTATGATAATTATTTAACCACATAAATTTCGGGATATATATTGATACAAAAGATATTACTCGAGCATAATTATTCCCCAAGGTCATGACTTTAGTCAACAAAGGAAGACAAAAATATGACTTAATGTTTGAGCTAATTGCTAGAGCTAGAACATCTTTGTTGCACCATGACAATATGATATATGAGAAAAGTGAAGACTAATATTATGATCACTCATAAAGTTATAGCTATCTCCCAGCATCATGGCCACATGATATACACAAGAGGTCTTGTCAGTGTCACAACCATAGAAAGATTAATATATACCATTGTAGATACCATGACCATTACCTAGCACCATGAAAATATTAATAATATGAAAGGCCATTCATTATGTTATAGTCTTTCCTAGTGTCATGACCCTTTATAAAGAAAAATAAAGACAAACACATGAATTTGTGGTCACTTCATAGCAATATGACTTTGTATCATAAAGATTTAAGGCCAAAGTTGAGGTTATTACCTAGGATCATAACTTTGCATTATATATATATTGGGATACATACAAGAGTCATAGTTATTTTGTAGAGTTGCGCCCTCAAGTGTAAAAGATAAAGGCCAAAATTATGATTTTCTTTAGAAAGCCATGACTTCCTACTTATATTAATTCAAAATCACCTGAGTAAAAAAGAGGAAAAAATAGAAAATACAAGGATCTCTCTAATTCTTCTTCTTCTTCCACACAACAAGCAAAGCAATAGTACAACTATGAAATCATAGTGGTGAATGTCACACTCTAGAATCTCCACAAGTAAGCAAGAGACACAATACTTAAAGTTAATCCCTAGATTTTGGGGGCATAACTCTCAAACCCCTCTTCTCTGGGGTAGATTCATGAATTTCTATCAAAATAGAATATGGTTTAGGATTTATGTAACTTAGTTTATGTGATGTTATAATGATTTCTATGTTGTATTATAGATATTAATGAAAATGTTTATGTAACTTAATTGATGTGTTTCAATTATGTTGTGTTATGGATATTAATGAATAAGTAATTATATATAATTTGAACTAAAATTTCAATTATTGGTAGGTTTGTGTGAAAATGTTATGGTAAATGGTGACATGTAAATTAATGATGCTTATTCATACATATGGTATGAATAAAGTGAGATTTTTTCCTGATTTTGATACATGAGATAAACCTATACATTAAAACTTAAAATTTGAGTATGTTAATTATTATGAGCATGACACTTACGAAGTCAAAAGTGCAAATACTTTTACATGTTAATCTATTGTACACATCTTAGAAGAACTAGTTCTCGATTGGGATGAATGTTATATAGAACATTCCCCTAGTGGTTTTACCTTTAGTGCGTGAGTCATATCATCATCAAGGAGGATAGTGACAAATAATCCTTAGGACATGTATGAGTATGCTGTGACTCATAAGGTGGTAATAACCCTTGTGAGTTAGTTTCATTTGTATGATTCTCACTAGTGAAACTTGAAGAAATCATATAATAATTATGTGAGTATGTTGCTTATGAATCCAAAAGTACACATACTTATAAAACATATCAATTCTTAGTTTTAATGATACTTGAGGCCAAAGAACAAGAGTGTGCATATGAAGTAACCATCAAGAGCAATTGACGAGTTACCCTAAAATGTATATAATTATGATGATTCTCAAGTAGAAATGATTTATTATTTTAGCGGTGATATACCAAGGGGATAGATTTGACGAGACCTCCATTAAGATGGACTCAATGATGATAACCACCTTGTATGATATTAGGGCAAAAGTCATTACAAAATATCTCAACCTTTGTTCTATATCTAAACATATTATAATTTGAGCTAATATACACATACATTACTTAAATTAAATAAATAAACCCATGGACTAAGATTGATCCCATAATTTGAATATACATTTTAGTAGATTTAATTTATTTCATTATTAAATAACCAAACTGGTGTTATAATATATGCTAGGTTGATATTTAGATAAAAGTCCGTTTTAATACTTGTATGACCCATGCACTTGTGGATCTCTATTAAAGAGATACTTTCATAAATGAACTTTTAGGATTCAACCTAACCAACAAAATTAGGCTGTATAACAAAGTCATAATATTATGTTATGCTATATTGAGTTGCTAACACATATTAAATAGTTGTAAAAAGTAGCTAACCACGTACTATTCTTTTATATCCTAGAGTTATATGGATTCTTTTCTACATAAGATAGAAAGAAATATAGAAAAAAATTCACTCTATTATTCCTTTTGTTCTATCCCATTGGAAGCTAATCAATTTAAAAAAGATAATTTGACTTTGAGTGCAATATAATTATAGATTCGGGTGAGGGGATGGGTGGAGGCATGAATGTTTCATATTTTGGTTATTCCATTTTGTGCTTCCATGTGCAATTTTTTGTGGTTGTTGCTGTTTGGAAGATTGTGAAAACAATAGTTTATGAATCTTTGGAAATTATCGTTATTATTTTTTCATCTTTGATTTTTAGTTGTTTTCTAAACTTTTTTTTGGTCAATTTTAATTTCTTTTTATCTTTCTATTGGGTTAGTTTTCAATCTCTTTATTTTGTTTTCTCTAAAAAAGATCGAAGAAAGAACCACATTTTAGTTGTGATTTTCTTTTTTACTTTTTTTTCCTCTTTTATGTTTATTTATATTATTTAGAGACTAAAAATATATAGGGTGGAGATGTGATTTTTTATTACTACCCAACAACTACATTTTTACATTGTCATTTACTTATTGTTTGTTCATTTTGAGTAACTATTTATAATTCATATTTTCCATGTCAATGATCTTAGACTATAATATTTCTTTTTTTATGATAAGTTTGGCATATTTTATGAATTAAAACTCTCAATTTGTGGTAAGAGTTGAGGGCATTGAGAATCAAAGAAAAATTAAAATTTAGAGCTATAAAGATGATCACAAGCTCCCTAGAAAAAATTGGTAGAATAAAAAAAAACAAAAAAACATCTTATGAACTTTTACATCCATATGAAGTTTCCTCACCTTGTGAAAGTAAAATTTATTTTGTAATTTCATCACATGATGTGTTGTATGAGTTATATATTTTTTTATTTCTTTCAATCAATTGGGCTTTGGACATGTGAACATATTTCGTAACAATGAATTGAGGGGTTTAATAGTCAATAGACTTATTCTTCCTTTATGGAAGTTAATAGAAGCATCATTTCTTTTTCACACTTCTTTGATTGTCTTCCTCAATCCCAATTTTGTGCCCTAGAAAATCAACCTTTCGAATTACACATTTATAGGAATAATAGATTAATCGTGTCTTCCTTGAGAATAAAAATATAAAAAGCAAGATCTATAATCAGTATAGAATGAATTTATGAATTACAAAATAAATTATTTTGGCCAAATAATTCTTTCTAATTTTTTGATTTTCTCTTTTTGAGTCATTTTCATTAGCTACTAATTGATTAGTAAACATAATGTAATGTGTTTATAACTAGATGTAACGTCTAGTATAATTTATCCTAGAAGGATTCATGATTAGTGTGGGAGAAATCTATTGTTAAACCTTTGAAATTTGCTATCTTGCTTATGCATCCATATTCTAAGTGAAATTTGTGACAATGGATACATTTCACTAAATCCATTTGAGTTCTCGAAGTTTTTAATAATAATAACTCACAAAAGGATTTAAGATAGATTCAAGAGGATTATGTTGTTAAAACGGTTAAATATTATTTGGAACCTATGAAAATAACTAGAAAATATAAAATTATGAATGCAAAAACACAATAGAAACTAAAAAAATTGAAAATATTAAAAATTTTAAAATTATTACCAATTTTTAAGCAATACAACTTTTTAAATTATAAACATAAAATAATTATAAATAATTTTAAAAGTTACTAACATATTAAATAATAGGCAAATTCTAATATGATAAATCATAAAAATTATAAAATGAATCAACAGGTGTGTGCACATGTTTACTTGTTTTGTAACATTGACTTGATAGGGCATCACCCGCGACTTAGAACTTTTTAAATTGTGGATGTTTATATAAGCATTGTTTTTTTTTCATATTCTTTTTTTTTTCTTCCTCATCCCCTACCTTCTACCCTTGCAAAAGAATCTCTAGAATTACGTATCTAGATGATGAGTAGATAAATATTCATCTTTCATTGGGGAGAAAAATATTATAAGGATGATATTTGATTTTTATGTATTAAAATACATAATTGCATGATAAATGTTTTTGGTTAAACACTTTCTTATAATTTCTTGATTTTATTACTTTGAATCACTTTGATTAGCTACTAATTGGTAAGCTACAAAAATTCAATGGATTTATCATAGTGCATCTTATTCCAAACATATAACTTATCCCAACAAGATTGAAGATGATTATATGAGGATTCTACTGCTAAACCTCTGAAATATACTATATCTCTTATGGATCCATATTCTTTGTGCAATTTGTAACAATTGTAAAACCTAATTACATGTAAAAATTATTTCTAATGATTTACTAGATAATTTATATTTTAGTCAACTTTTTTTTCATCTTAATTTATTATGCAAATCTTGATATTACTTGTTATCAAAGTCATTTACATCTTTAAAATAGATTGTGTGGATGATTATAGATCATTATATTATGATTTTTCAATGATCAAATTGGTAGTTTTGAATTTTTCATGTATATCCTTTCTATAAAATTTCCAATTCATATTAGAAACATTGTAACTTGGACTTATTGGAACTACATCACACAACTCCTTTTTGTGTGATTTTTCAAATGAATATATCATGAAAGCCTTTTTGATATTAATTTTTCATTGTCATGCAATCATTAGAGTAGAACTTATGCATTACTATCGCATTTCTTCATTCCATGTGTTGGTACAATTTATCCCAATTCCTCCTCTCAATCATTTCCTAGAAAGGTGGGATAAAATCTATAAATCCCTGCTCATCCATAAAGTTTTTCTTAGCTAGGATCAATCTTTCTCTCATCTCTCCTAGCTTCCTAAATGATTTTTTTTCATCCATTATGGCGTTGAATCACAAAATTTTTGTCATGGTAGTTTTGTTCGAGAGTGGGGGAAGAATAAAAAATTAAGCTAAATATTATGCTTTTGGCATTTTATAGGTTTAGACCATTAGCCATGACTAATAAAAATAGCCATGACTTTTTGCGATGCCGGGACCTTTTTCCAAAAATAAAATTATTGATGGGTTTGAGCGTCATGTTCAATACTCAAAATACCAAATAAATAGTATCATTGGAGAGTAAAAACATGAAGTATTTATATGAATACCAGAGGTTAACAAATAGAGTTCACTAAAATCTAATTTTGAAGAGGAAGAGATAAATATTAGTGAAATGGGAGGGAATTTGAGTGAAATTAGTTGATTGATGGAGAAAGATTGTAGGAGAGTGAAGAGTTAGAAAATATTTTAAATTTTCTTTTGTAAGATATATATATACCCCTCATATTAGGCTCAAATAGTTGTGACATCCTTTCTTGGATTTAACACTACCAAAATAGTCATGACAAATATTATATGATGACTCTATCACCAAGTTGACATAATTATTTTACTGTGGAACACAATGATCATGACTGCAACCATTTCTTAGAGTCACTATTATACTATCTCTAAACAACTTAATGATCAAAATATTATCTTCATATCACGATAACCAAGTTTCTCATTAGTACAAGTAGTCATTGCACATTCTAAAGTGGTGAATTATTCAAATAGAACCTAAACATTAATAGATAAAGATCATGAAATCATTTTCTATCATGACATTTTATTTTAGAAATCAATGACTTAGTTGAGACATTCACAACATCATAATATTTTTCCATAAAGTCAACACCAAAGATGTGACCAAATTCTTAATGCCACAATTTTATGTTACATAGAGAATTGACTCAATCATCAAAATTCCAGTGTCATGACATTTTGCTTACAAAGCAATGAACAAAGTCATTGTCAATTACTAGCATAGTAACATTTCCATGAAAATTGTGCTACATAAAGGATACAAAGATATGATAAGTCATAACCTCAAATTTGTGTCATGGCATTAAACTTTAAATATCACATGGATTCTTGAAGTATAAAAACTATACTTAAGACAATATTGTAGAGAGAGTGAGGAGAGGGGGAAAATAAGATAATGATGCCTTCCATACCTAGGTTTCATGACCTCAACCTCAATTAGGGAAAATTTCAAGGTGAATAAAAAGAAAAATTAATTAGAATTAGAGTTATCCTTTTGGAAATAACAAACATAATCTTTAAGATGACTTTTCACATATCTCACATTATTTTATTCCTAATATCAAAATAAATTAAATTCTAGGGTTATATGATTTGTATGATGATTGATAATTGAATTAATGAGTTTATGTTTTGTTTATAATGTATTTGGATATTGATGGATGTAGATGCACTTGAGACCAAAAAGTAGGATTTTCATGAATATGTCAGTTTATATGTGTCAGTTGTGGAAGATGGTGATATGTATGTCATGAGACACACTCATATAGTTTGAATAGAAAAAAGTTATAACTCTTCTAATCTTAATACATGAGATACACCAAAGTATAAAAATTCTGAATTGAGGTATGTTAATCATTATGAGCATGGTACTTATGAAGTTGAAAATACAAACATATTAATGACCAATTTTTTATGTACTATCTAGATAAACTAACTTCAGGCTCAGAGTAATTAAAAGGTAATGAAGAATATCTTATTTAGGAGTTTCATTATAGTGTGAGAGTCAATAATCTATAAGAATGGATGGTGACAATTTATTATGTACTATCGGTCATGATGAATGTCTTACTTATGTCATGGGGTACTTGCAAGTGGGAGAGACTTATATGGTTGTGACAATCTTGCAAATTATTATCATTTATATAATTTCGTGGGTTAATTTCTTAAGAATAAGTATTTTAATTATCATGAGTATGGTGTTCATGAACTCAAAACCACAAATGAATTTAGTACCATATTATCTTAAATCATTGAGATAATTAAAGGTTTGAAAAAAATATATACTTGAAGCTATCATCATGAGTAATTGATATATTACCTAAAAATAGTATACATGATAATAATTTTGCATAAATTGATTTATTACTTTAGCATTGTAATAATGAGAAGACAACCACGAGGTTATCTTCCTTGGTAGTGACAGTCTAATGGATAATGATCACCTTGTATGCTAAGAGGGCACATAAAATTTTTCACATTAATCTATCATTCATCTAATAATCAAATATATTATGAACCAAACACCTAGAATCGTCATCACGCACAATAATTGTTCCAAAATTTAAAACCTGAGTATATTTTCTAAGACAAAGCATTAAGCATATATATTTAACTCCTATAGTATATAGAGGTATAATGTATGCCAAGTTGTGTTGGCATGGCCTATTTCAGAGTGGCCTAGGTCATTTACCCTACCATGGTAAGCACAACATGAGAAGGTTTACACTTGGCCTTGCTGGCCCATTTGGCCTGCAAAATGTTGGGTCATGTCAATTTGTGTTGGTTTGTGCCAACTTGAACCAACTAAATCTTATATTGTTTTGACTTTTTGGGCTAAAATTTCAAATTCAAATAAAATATAATTGTTTTTAAATTTTGATTTGTTATTGAATTATTTTTTTTTAATATCACACTTAAAAAATTTAAAAATGCAAAATTTAATTTTTAAAAATTTAAATATGCAAAATTAGGCATTCCACATTCATGTCTCGTGATCATGTTCGACACAACTAAAATAATAAAAAAATATTTATATTTAATAAATAAAAGTAGAATATGATACATACACTAAATGATATACATTTATAAAATATGATAAAATAAAACAAAACTCATAAGATAATAAGTATAATATAACAATAATACATAAATCATAATGAAATTAATAAATGGTGGCCTTAATATAGATCTTTACATCATAATCATATAAAAAATCAAAAAGTCACATGAAATTATCAATTGATGTCCAAAGGTATAGTAGTGTAGATGTAGATATAGATCATTATCTTCATGTATGTATCTGAATTTATTGCTAGTGGTGGCCTTAATATCATTGATCTCCATGTCCATTGAATCATCATCCATCATCATCATTTTTGGGGTCTTATCCTGAATGCCCAATCTCAATTCTTTCTAGTCTTTTTATGTATGTATACCTATGACACTTTGTCATAGTCTTGATCATCCTATTTGAAATAATATTGGTTAATATAGAAAAAGTAGACTTCAATGCTATGCTAGACACCAAATGAGTCAATAAATCATATGTCATCTTAAAAATTACATGATAGGTAGATTCATTTAATTTTTACAAAAGCAAAATGAATAAATTATTATTATTATATTGTGATAAGATATAAAAGTAATCAATATCTAAGTATTGAGACAACTAACTCCTATTCAGCATACCATTCATCATTTTCTCCTATTTAACTGAATGAAAAAGTCATTATCTCTAAATATGGTATTAATATCCATACTCATAGTCTGGTTACAACTAATATTATACATTATATTGTAGCATATAAATAAGTTAGTTTTTTTTGAATGAAATATTGAAGTTGGTATTTTTGGCTCATGAACATGGATATGTTTGTAAAAATATTTTTTACTTCTTCCACCTTAATCCTATAATCCATACATACAAACAAACAATATAGAGTTAGAATTGAAGACTAATATTTTAAATGCTTTATTTTCATCTCAACAGCTATGACACTAAATTCAAGGTGACTCTATACTTACTAAATATATTACTAATATAGTAAATGTATCCAAGTACAATGAAAGTGATAAGAGTGTATATAGATGAACACATATTCGTTGTATCATAAATAATCTTTAGAAACCTTATAAAATAAAGTTGTATCCTAGTCTAAATCATCAATATAAAGTTTGTCACTCTTACTATTGATATATTCTGAAATCATTTATTGGCAGCCTACACATTACTTCAACAAAAAGTAAGTGTAATTCTAATGGTGTTTGACATCAATTTGGAAAATTTTTTAGGCCTCTAAACATATATAAATTGTTAAACTTTTGTCATCGAGTAGGCATCCTAAGGTATTTTAGTAAATTTCTTATTTTTTCTAATGCAAGACAAATAACTTTCATTCCCGCCTACACATCAAGTTAATTTTGTGACACATGTAACTAACATATACAATCTTACCTAATAATCAATCTCAAATAGTTCTAACAAACATATAAAATCTCACCTAATAATCGAATCTCTAATGGTTTAACAAACATACTAATAGCTACTCTATTATTAGAAGCATTATCAAAGATAATACTAAATATTTTATTTTGAATATCATATTCTTTAAAGATCCACCTCATATACTCATATATAGTAGGGCTATCATGAGGCTGGAAAATCTCAGGAAATACTAAAGTTTTTTTATTAAGTTTTCATTTTGAATCTACATAATACATGGTGAGAATTGCAAAAGATACATAATCATGACTAGTCCATATATTAGACATCATAGATACTATTCTGCTATATTAATTAATAATTATTCATTAATTTTTAATTATTTTTCTAACATATAATATTTTATCATGTCATTCCTATTTGCAGACCTTGGAATCCTATGATAAATAGGCTAAAAGTATGTATGCATTATACTCACTATCCTAGGATATTCTGAAAATCTAATTGGAAAATCCTTGATCTTAATCAGTTTAGCTATGATTTCCTTCCCAAAATCATCATGTTATATGAAGAGGGTTAACAAAGCTGAACCTGAACTAAATACAACTTGAAAGTTCTTGCTGCTCAGTTAGGTTTGCCTCATATCTAATATACTATATGTTTTACTGCATTTATTGATATGTTTCTTAGGTTGGCCTATACCACATGCGCTCCTATATATATAAAACTTTTTGATAATATATAAATTATGCTAATTATTCTTTGACACCATTAGAAATTGTATTTTTTTTTAATTTTAAAGTGCATCCATAATATTAAAGTTCACCTTTTTTTTGTTTTTTATGTGGTGATTGGGTTTGGGTCAAGATCATTTTAGAAAATTTAGTTTCGGCATCGAACATCATGATAGAGTTATTATTTTTTTACAATTACATCAAATTAAAAATTATAATTATTATATAACTATTTGCCATTTTTTCCAATATTTCTATTTATTAAAAGAATTTAAAAACTAATTTAAAATAAAAACAAACAAAAAGGTAATTAAACCGTAACCACTTTATTGTAAAATATTATTCTTTGCACTATACCACTTGTAACCCAAAATCTCAACTAAAATTTTAACACTCTAGTTGCAATTTGAAAGTTGCACCGCATATTCCAGAGTTTTGTATGGAAATAATATGTTTTAAATAAAAAATCCAAAATATAATGCTAGTTTGAAAAATATTATCAAACTAGTACGTCTGGAAATAGTGTGACAATGACCGTCATTGTGAATGATGGTCATTTCCATGCTATTGAATTTTAAAAATCAAAGGCCAACATTCTGAATATCGGCTATTAAATTTTAAAAATTTTCAAATGCCAGCATTGGGAATGATGGCTTTTGCTATAAACCAAATGACGACATTTTGAATACCAGCATTTGAATTTTAAAAAATTTCAAATGCTGGCATTGAGAATGATGGTTATTTAATTAAATCAATGACAGTCGTTCATAATACCGGCTATTGAATGATTTATTCCCGACCGATCTTTTTCTCCTTTCGCCCATTTTTCTCTTCTTCATTTTCACCTAATCCCCCGCTTTTCTTAAACCATTTATTTATGTTTAATTTTTTTAACATAGGCAGTGATGTGCTTCTTGTCGTGTTGGAGTACTTTAAAATAAGTTAAACTTATTTTATGTCATGTCATCGATGAAACTATGTATATCATTTTTATTTTTTTTAACAATAATAAAATATAAAAAAAAAACTAAATTCAAGAAGGCTAGCACAGGTCATAACATAACATGCATTTCAATGAAGTCCAAAGAACTTGCTTGAATGATTTGATGACATAACAAAATTGGAAAGAAGCAGTATATCATCTGGATGGAGAGAAGCTTTTTGTGCACCTACCAAACTGATGACCTAAAACCAAGAAAAATGTCAGAATGATCTAACATTCAATGGGCTACTTCAAGTTGGTTTAAAAAACTATAAATGTTTCCATGAGTGGCAACAAAAAAAATCTTATGCATTATAGCTTTGAGATGGGAGCCAGGAGAAGACATGAATTTACTTTGTATTTGCACATTAATAGTGCACAAAGAGCCCCAAAACAAGCTATGTCATGCAGTATAGCACCCACAGACATTCTTGTTGAATAAGAAAGTGGAAGATAAGTGTAAGCATTAAAAAATGTGCATGCATTCCTAAAAACAAGATTCACACAAAATTCTATTGAGAAATTTGATAAAAATTAAATTACAGGATACATAGATTTTGTTGTGTCCAACTGAAAAAAATAACAAAATAATTAAAAAGCACATCTCAAGCTAACAAACACACATTGAGTTCTAATCATTCCAACAAATACATTAGCTTACCAAATTTCAAAGCATATCTACGATGCAGAACTAACAATCTTCTCCCATGTCCCAAAAAAGAGTTATAGGTGCCTCTAGCCTTTTTTCATGCATAGTATACAACAAGTGCTCTCGCACTATGATCCCATGTATGAATAATCTCTCCAAGAGATATTGGTTGTGAGAAGCATAGTAACGAGTGGCTCAAACATAATTTCACCTTGGCAACAAAATTTGTACCCTCCTTTCCATTTCAATCAAAATACACAAAACATCACGTGCAACAAAAAATATATAAGCATAATTTTTAAAAAGACTTGAATAAGATAAATTTAATATGCACCTGACTTCAGCAAGAATCGTGCCCAAGATGATCGGAGAACAACTTGGATAATTGGAAGGAACAAACACTTTTAGAGGAAGTGTGTCAATGTGAGTGGGTATAGAAGGTGATGTACAGGTATGTGGGGGTATAAACATCTCGAGTGAGGGGTAAAAAGTAGGCATAGTTGGCTCAAGTGTACCTAGATTGCTCTCACTGTTTGGACCATGACTTGACCCACCATCTTGACCACGACCTAGGTGATCAACTTCTGCTCTCTCTCTCCCTCTACCTCAAACAGGCTGCATATGTGATGGTGTTGATGACACCGGAGGTCTAATAAATGACTTATGTGATGTCGAAGCTTCATCAGTGTACCCGACAATACGATGGTCTTCACCGATCTAGTGTAACACTGATCAGGAAATATGATGTATGTCGCATAAAGCGCCAAGAGTATTAACTCGGGAGCGAATGGCTATGTCATCCATAGAGACAATCTAAGTGAACCAAAGAAAGAATTATAATTACATAATCTAATAATTAAAAATTAGGTAAAATATTTTGGAAACATATGACTTTAACATACCAAAAGATCCATACTACCGGCTATAGCATGGAACCTCATATCATCCATATGCAATCATGGTGTCATAAATGTCATGTAATATGATGATACCACTACATGTATGGATAATGAAAATCTATCAAACCCACCATAGGAGGTTAAGTGATGATCCTAGCCGCTCGCATCTTTCATAATGCTATGTATGGTGCATGATACGTCGCCCAATTACACTGGTGTCATTCACGTGCATCCACTGCATGTAACTGTTCCTCATAAGAGCAAGCTGGAGGTATTCGTGATGCATCCCAAACTGGCACAGAACTTTCTCTAGATAGTGCCACTCAATAATCACAAAACAAATGAGCAGTGATATCATTCACCAGATCATCTGATCAACTAAGTAGATATATGAGAGGTGATCAAGTAACTCTCCCATGTATGACTAGCATGAGACCTACATGTGAACACTTAATGTCAATATATTTTTACAATAATATGAATATAATTAATATAGAATCATATAATTTTACATAGACATTTCTTGATCAGGAGTCTGTGCATCTAGTTGATCTCAGTTTAGGAGTACACCCGATGGGTTATGCACTTGTGTCAAAGGTACTCTCAACCAACACTCGAGTAGAAGATCTAGCTTTACCTCTGGCTTAGCCAGAGATTGAGCGGGTAATCCATTATGGACAGCGTTAGGTATGTCACCATTCTCGTAATTGACATTGACATCATGTAAGGCATTAGCAATTGGTGGTGCTATATTTGTATGAGGTTGCCCAAAATCGGGTCGTCTTACGTGAAGTCTCTCCCAAGACCTTAGCTAAATACAAAATAATGAGAAAGTGGGTCAAAATATTGAAAATTTTATATTGTATTAGGAAAAATATGATAAATCGTGTCCCTCTCCGGGATCCATAAATTAATGAAAATTGGTCACTGCCTTTATACGAGGTCTACCCAAAATACATGTACAAAAAAACTGACCAACATATTTCAATGACCTCAGTAGGTCGAATTATGAGTAATAGTGGCATAAGCAACCTAATTTATCCATACATAACAACACACATTCTCATTTATTACATACATGTATGAGTGTAATACAACTACTAATATCACAGCTATGATCCAAGCTGACTCGGCATAAATCATGATATGTATGTGCTAGTACTACACCACCCCAACTTACAGGTGTCAACCGGGCCAGGCTGGCCCGGCCCGGCATGAGGCACGATATGGTTCAGCCGTGCCTGGGCCGGGCCGGCACGGAAAAATTCCGTGCCCGGACCTGTGCCGTGCATGGGTTAGGCGCGTGCCGTGCCATGCCGTGCCCGGCCTGAGCCGTGCTGTGCCTGACCCGGCACAATTCGGCACGCGGCACGGCACCCCGGCACGGGTCAGTCCCGTGCCTGGTGTCCCGTGAGCCTGACCACAGGAAGCCCCTCCCGCAAAAAAAGACCGCGGGTCGGGTCTGATTCGACCCGACCCGCGGTCTTCCCGTATCTCGAACCGCTCGGACAGGCATGCCCGAGCGGGCCAGGCAAGGCACGGCCCGCCGTGCCGGGCTCGGCAATTTTTAAACCGTGCCGGGCCGGGTACGGTAGCACGAACATGCACAAAAAAACGGGTCGGGCCATGCCGGGCCGGCCCGTTTAACATCTCTACCCCAACTATATATTACAGTTTCCATCAAATCTTGCAATAGTGAGAGAAAGTATATGAGAACATGCACACCCTTCTTGTCCACAAATAAGAAGGATCTGATAAGCGCTAAGATGAACCCACTACACAATGCTCTAATGTGACCTCATCTGCATCAGGTGGTGGGGTGGATAACTGGATACATAACCACCACAAGGTGATAGTGGCTCATCTGATAGCATTAGTGGGTGGGATGACACTGAGAAACTCCATGCACCACACCACTTAATCGAACACACATGTACTAGTGCCTACTAGGCCATGGATTATGAATACGAAGGCCAAGAAGGATGGTGACATCCTATAAGATAATCATCATCTCTCCTATCGGCACATTAAACATGTGTGTCTCAGGCTACCATCTCTCGACGAGTGGCCAATCGATCGTAATGTGACTCAAATAGTATATACCATAAAATCTAGCCCTAATCACGTATGGCGGAATCCGAATATCCATCCTTTACACAGTCATGAAGGCTCTCATTTGCTGTCGAGGGCAGAGGATCTTCTGAAGCTTTAAGCAATGAAACAACCAAATTTAAAAGTGATTATGTATAAATTGCATGTTACAACTACTAACAGTAATTACTAGTTAACAAATTACATACATGCTCTGTATCTACTAAGTATGATCAGTGTTTGTCTTGCAATACCAAGATAGATGTATCCGACATATCCGCATCATGAATCTCCCTAGCCATATCTATAAGATATAACAAATCTTGAATAATTATCAAACATGGTTGTCAATATTAATTACAACAATAATTTACAATACACACGTACAATAAAAAATTTTCATTCAATGAAATAAGTCTGATACAAGACAACAACAAAATATTTGAGACCTCAATTACAAGAAATAAATGCTAGCACATA
Organism: Sapria himalayana; assembly: GCA_029783825.1. NCBI lineage: Eukaryota > Viridiplantae > Streptophyta > Magnoliopsida > Malpighiales > Rafflesiaceae > Sapria > Sapria himalayana. The sequence continues at coordinate 1,699,748 of JAREIK010001099.1, forward strand.
TGTCTTATACAGAAAACCAAAAAAAAGGTGAGCCCTCATTTACAAACAAACAACTAAACTTGATTTCTATTCTTACAAGACCCCCTGATTGTGACCCTCTTATTTATACAACCCACATTTTATCTTGGTTTTTCCCTCCCTAACATCCATTTCAATATGTAAATGAGTTGATTTAGGATGCCCACTGACTTGTCATTTCATTGACCTTGGAGATATGATTGTTGGATCATAAAGAGGCAAATTGTCTTCGTTGAATATAAGATAAAACAAGCTTGCCTAAGTGTCATAGTAGGACTGCATAATGTAGTAACCTTGAACAAATAACCAAAAATCAATACATTGATACTGACATACTACTATGATATGGCTACATGGAAGTCAATATTTCAGTGTCTTACCACATGTTCATTTCTTATCTTTTAAGTTGAGGTGATGAATGCGACCACTCCTGGACATTACGTGAAATATGCTCTGTATGTGATCGTAAAGAACAAATTATATTGATCCAGCCTTAACTACATGACTATGAATCTAAGTATCAACATATGGTGTGAATTACTCATTGGATGCCAATCTATCAGCACCTTGTTTCCTTCTTGCAACAAAGTAACTATTAAGGTGGGAAATTGCCAACTAAACTAATGTAGTGATTAGTAAGCTATGAGCTCCTTTAAGAATACTATTAAATACCTCTGACATATTGGTTGTCATTATCACATATCTTGTACCTCCAACATGTGAAAGTACCCATTACGGAAGAGGGATCGCCTCTAACCATTGCCATGCTTCAAAATTAATTCTCCTAATTGTAGCCATATGCCTATTTATCTTTCATGGTGTTGTCGTAACAGCTACTCTACCGACTAAATTCTTCAAGAGTTTATCTTTAGAGCGGGTCATAAACTTGCTTGCAAGATGACTCATGCAGATCTTGTGATAGGCATATGGTGCATCCCAATGAAGATGAGGATCACTTATAGCTGGCATAATACATGAATGTTTATCAAATATAATACAAATCCCCATCCATTGAGTTACTCTATTTCTGATACCAAGAACCATCACCAACTTTCAATATTCTCACATTCTGTAATAGCAAATGCCAATGAAAACAATTGATTATTTTCGTCACATCCCATAGAAATCAAAAATACCTTTTTATACTTTCCATACAAAATTTGTACCATCAATACTTAGTACAGGATGACAATTTACGAACCATTCAATATATGTCTTGAATGACCAGAACAAGTGCTAAAATGTCTTATTATTTGGCACACTATGAGAGATGGTTTTCCTCAATAACAACACATCCATGATTGGTTTGTTCTATGACCAAGAACAAATGTGGTAGATTTGTATAGATTGGGAAAAATCACCAAATAAGTGTCGAAATTCCTTATGTTTCCCATCCAAGGTTTTTGAATCTGAAATTTCATACCCCCATTTCTCTATCATGATTGCTTGAATATCAATGGGGATAATGTAAATTATGCATTAATTATTGATTCTATATGAGTAGCAACCAACTTTGAGTCTAGTTGATGATGGTCTTGGTTCAAACACGGATTTACACAAGTATGTGACCCTTTATATTTGTTGATCACAAATAAATTAGTATCTTTTACAACCATGACATGTAGCTTCCATTGATATTGATATTCTTCGGCCTTCTTACATCTTAAAACTAGTAATTTTTTGAGGAAGCAACTATAACAAACTAACGGTGTTCTCTAATTGAGTAAATCTTTGTAGCCTCTTGTAATTTGGAGTTAGAATTTAAAACTTGCCCAACTACAAATTCACTACTCGCATAACTAGTAGTTTCTTTCCCTCATGGAGTTCAAACACTTGAAATAATAATATATATATTTTAAACTTGTTCAAACCAAAGTGTTGGTGGTAGGTGAGACTGAATAGGAGCCGACTCATTAGGTTCCTCATCATCATCTACAATATTCGATACATCACAAGATAATGCATGTGTAGAGACAAATATCCCTTGCTCATTCTCCAAAACTTGATTTGTAGTCTGAAATGATGAAACATGTCCATCTGCTTGAATATGTAAGTCATCATCATATTCAGCATCAACATCTTCATCAAATTCATCATTACCTTCTTCATTAGCACAAGCATCATCATTTCCATATGCTCTAGTATCTCGTATTGGACCACTGCTAGGCCCACAACCATAGTCAATTTCTGCAAGATTCTTAATTTCTACAACTCTAATATACTTATTTGCTTGTTGGTGTATTTGAATGATCTCAATAAATAATTCAATTTCCTCAATGGTAGTTGTGTTAACCATGTTCAACATTAGGTGCAAGAACTATCATTCCATATTGTAAGAAGTTGAAACCTATTTCTACTTTTTAGAGGATACTTACACTTGAGGATTAAGTTGAATTTCTGTTTGTCAATAGGTGTGCTTGAAAATATGATATCACCTAATTGTATAAAGGTGTAGTCAATCGGTATTTCCAAATGCACAATCAAAGCTTTGTTTCCATCATATTTCACATCATTATGGGTCCTCACTATATGTCCATCGTAATAACATATTACGGGAATAGAAGAAACATACATAATTGAACTTGTTTCAAAAAAAGTAAAAATAAATAAATAATATGAAAGATGATTATCTTTAGTACCTTGTTTAGGAATTAAATGACACCAATCATGTAAGAAGTTAGTTTTTATTTCTTTTTGCCTTTCCCCCCTATTGTTTTAACATTTATTATTAATGTTAGAAGCATGCATTGTTTTTTTTTCTTTAATTGTATGTAATTAGTCAATTTCCAATTATTTTACCAAATTTGGGTTCAAGTTTCTTTGAGGCTTGACTACTCACAAAAATGCATATTACATGTATTGAATTCTATGGTAAATATAATGATGTACTAATAATTTTCTATCAGTTGGTCTATTTAGTGGTCCACATACATCTTTGTGTATTACACCTAATAAATCATCATAAATATTTTTGCAATTCATAATATATTACAATAAAATTAAATAAATATCTAGAAAAATGACAAATATCATCATTTTCAAGAACACTAAAAGAAAACATCATCAATTCCTAATGTTACCTTTTTTATTGTCAACAAGGTACTACATGAGTTTCACATAGAGACCCAAGAACAAATTTTTCTAAGTTTTTATAATGCATCAATTATACTTATTATAACTTCTAACACAAGATTAGTCAATTATTCTCTATTTTCATTGAATTCTACCGAGTTTTTTTATCATCAAAATTGCTATTCTACATGAGAATATGTTTTCATTGCTTTATCAAAATAATACAAGTCAACTTAGGTAGGAAAATATAAATAAAAAAGATATATTTAATTTCGTATAAGCTTTCAATCCTAGGAATATCTTAGAAAAGATATATTTATAATATGTTTTCATTGTTTTCCAGATGTGTACAAAGTACTAATGGCTAGTTATTCATTATCTCGTCAATTAGAGTCTTTCCCATTTAGTTGCATTTCTATGATTTAAGTCATTGTGGTAAAAGTGTTGCCAATCCTAGGAATCCCCTTGATGAATTTTTGATTATTAATATACAATAGATCATGATAATTACATGATGCCCTAGCTAAAACATTGATTGTAAGGTATTATACCTAACAAAAAAGGAAAAGAAAAAAAAGAAAAAAAAATGATATGATATAAAATTTTTTCTAGCTTCTCATACCAAATATTATTTGGTATCTAATAATGAAATTAAAACAAGCAAGTGACAAATTATTGATAATATTTTTTTACTTTTAAAAACTTTTTTTATTATGATTATGATTAATTGATTTATTATTTTGTAATAGACTGTGTACTTGGGATATTTTTGGATAATAGATTTTATTTACATATATACAATGATTTATAGTGATATTTTTATTAAATTTTTAGTTTATAAGTATACTATCAAAATTAAATGAATTTTTATTAATTTTTACATTTTTCCATTGTTGAAAATTATCAAACCAAACCCGACCCAGCCTAAATATAGTCCAAACTCAATATAAGTTTAATAGTTTTAATTTGTATTGGGTTCAAGATGATAACCAAATTGTGTTGACGAATGAGACGGAAACATTGAATGATATATTTAAGAACTTATTTTCATGAGAATCTCTAATTACTAATTTGTGGACTTCTATCCAAAATTTTGGATACTTGTCCCATAACACACCATTCATAAGGAATGAAAATTACCAAAAAGTATCATTATCTTATGTGTTGTTCTAGCTCTCTATCATGATGAAGTTATTACTAGGGCCATAGAGACATAATTGTATCAATAACTTTGCACTTTGACAACAGATAATGCATGTTTTAATAATACGATAGTCACAATTTTGATAATAAAGTTTAATAAGAGGATTTGATTATTATTAGTTGGACTTTTTTTCTACGTGAAGTGTTTTCCTAAAATCTGCAATCTTATAATAAAGGATAGAATCAATGAGGTAAAAAATTCAATTATTCATCTTCATGAATATGAAATGTGTGAGATGTTCTCATTCCCATTTACAAGTGTTCCAAAAAAGTTTAAGAGATCAAAAAGTTGTGTATAACAAACCTTTGTGTTTTGATGTTCCAACAAGATGGAACTCTACAAAATTAATGCTAAGTCTTGCTATTGATTATAAAAAAGCAATTGGGTGCATAAAGGAATAAGATATAAATCTATGATTGGACATGATGGATTGATGAGCGAAGAAGATTGGCTAATGATGAGAAGCTTAAGTGATTTTTGAGAAAATTTCTATGCCATCACATCTTATATTTCTTAGGTCAAAATATATCACTTCTAACACTTACATTCATTGAGTGAATTTGAACTAAATCCTTCTTTTATAATAGTTACAAAGTGGGAATATTTTTTTACATGATATGAGAATTTAGATTATCATCAAGTTTGGAAAATATTATAATATCGACAAAATGAATGTGATATTGATTATGTCAGTAATGTTAGATCCTTGTTATGTATTAAAAAATGTGAAATCATAAATTAAACCCTAATGCCCTAAATCTAATCGTAAAAAAATAAGACAGATAACAAACCTCGGAAGGAGAGCTGTTGAATGTTTATGTAATGCAGCCTTGCCGTCGTTGAGGTGAGGTCTAGTGGAGAAGGGTCGTGGGGTCAGGTGGGGAGGAGGATACCACTTGTGGAATAAATGACTGAAGAAAAGCAGGGGGTTAGGTGAAAATATAGGGGAGAAAAATGGAGGAAGAGAGAAGAAGATTGGTTGGAAATAAATTATTCAATAGCCGGCATTGTGAACGATGACCATTTGTTTAATTAAATAGCCGTCGTTCATAATGCCGGAATTTGAAAAATTTTAAAATTCAATAGCCGGCATTTAGAACTCCAACATTTGGTTTATTGCAATAGCCATCATTCCCAATGCCGGTATTTGAAAATTTTTAAAATTCAATAGCCGGCAATCAAAACTTTAGCCTTTGATTTTTAAAATTCAACAGGGTGGCAATGACCATCATTCACAACGATGACTATTGTCACGTTGTTTCCAAACGCACTAGTTTGGTAATAATTTTCAAACTAGCATTTTATATTAGATTTTTTATTTAAAACATATTATTTACATATAAAACTCCATATTCCATACCCATATACACATAAGTGTAAGCCATAAATAAATATTAAAGTAATAAAAAAAGTTAAAAAAAGATTATAAAAGAGAGCAAAGAGAGCAAATAGGAAAGAGAGTTTAAGAAATGATGAGAAGAAATTTAGAATAAAAATTTAAAATTTTATAATCTCTATTTATAAATATGTTAAAATAATAAAAAAATATATTTTTTATTTTTTTTGTAATTTTTTATATATTTAGGCCACAATCAAACATTTAGACTTATGACTATACGATGTATAGTCATCAATTCATTATTGGTTGGACTCAGCCAAAATGTCGAATAATTCCTATGAATCAATATTTAGACGTATGCATAGAGGTGTCAAACGAGCCATGCCAAGTCGGGATGACCTAGTTTTTTCTAGCCCAACCGGATTTGCATGCCATGCCAGGCACGGTATGCTAAAGCACCGTGTCGTGCCTGGCAAGGCAAACTTTGGATTAGGTATGGCTTGACATGAGCTCGTGGCCCGAAATCCATTAGGTTTGGCACTGTTTGGGTCAGGTCAAAACCTAATTTTTTTAAAAAAATTAGGGTTTTGGTGGCGCGCGCCACCTTCACCCTTTCAGGGCTCAACAAATCTTGCCCATCGGGCATCGGTTCATCGTAATGTCATCTCCCCATCGTGACCACGGACGGTGCATGTTCACATGTGCCATGCCCACGTGCCAGGCAAGGTACGTGGGTCGAAATCTCTCGGCCCATCATGACACGACCAGTGCAGAGAGTGTGCCCGGCACGGGCCTAGGCATGGCAACGTGCCATGTCAGCCAAGGCACAGCTGAATCATGCCGGGCTTCAGGTAGGACCCAGGCCACCCGGCTCGTTTGACACCTATACTTATGTCTACTTTATTACTTATTTGACCCATATACTTGCAGAGCTATATTGGTCGAAAGATCCTTACTCGATTAGGTTTTATGATAATATCTAACAACTCTGAGCTTTGACAACCTCACAAATCATAATAAGTTTTTGGCAACACTGTCGATAATTATCTTTGTTTCAAGTTGTGTAGATGTGATTTTGTTAATTGTTTATTTTGCATTTGTATTATGAATTTACAATCTTTGTTTTTTTGTTGTTTTCTAGCTATAAAACAAATTAAAGGAGCCAAGCTTTTAGGATTGAGTTAAACCCTCTAGACCTAGAAATTAAGATATTAACACGAGCACTTTTGAAATAATAAGTCAAGAGAAAAATGATGGATAAGAATTGAAGTAATAGAAATAATCAAGCCAGTGAAAAACAAGCTATGCAAAAGTCCATTCCTCATCGTGCCTTAGTAGATTATTAGAGACCTAAGATAATAGATAGTTATTTGGAGATTTAAAAATAACTAGTACAAACTAATTACTTTGAGTTGAAACTGAGTTTAATAGTTATTGTATAGAAGAATATGAATGGTGGAGAACGTCAAAAGATCTGAATAGACATGTTATAAAATTTTTAGAGTTGTGTGATATGATGAAGATAAATGGGATTAATTCAAACGCCATTAAACCAAGGGAGTTTCCTTTTTCTTTTAGAGACATAGCACAAATTTGGCTCCAATATTTGTCTTGAGGTTTAATTGAGAGCAATAATTGAGGTCCAATATTTGGCAATTGAGAGAAATTGAAACAAGGAGGTCCAATAATTGAGAGCAATAATTGAGAGCAATAATTGAGAGCAATATTTCTGAATATGATGAAATTGAGAGCAATAATTGAGAGCAATATTTGTCTTGAGGTTTCCTTTCTCACTAAGTTTCAATTTCCCCAAATCAACTCTCAACTAAGTGAAACAATAAGTCGGTTTTACCAAGAGGAGCAAGAGAATTTATATGATGCTTAATACTATTTAAAAGAAATTTTAAGGATGTAGCTACAACATAGCTTTGAGTTATAGTTCCAAGCACAAAATTTTTATAACTAGCTAAATGATATGACAAGATGCACTATTGATTCAACCTTAGGTTGTTCCATCATGAACAAGTTGCTTGAGGAATCATATTTTTTGTTTGAAAGGACACTGAAAAATAACTATCAAACTCCAAGAAATCATGCATTTGGGTGGAAATAAGGTAGATTATTAAAGGTGAATATATTGGAATCGAAGATGAATCATTTTTTCCGTAGATTTGTTGCTCAAAATGACTAGTGAAATAGTATATGAGAAATTTTACTATCAAACAATAAGAAGAAGCTGAATTTAATCTAGTATATTAAGTGGAAGTAGCTAATATTTTACAAAGTGAAGGGTGTCTATTTTCATCCAACCAAAATGTCCCCATTCATTATCATCCAATGCAAGAAGCATCAAACTCCAATAATATTCATTCGAAGATAATTTTATAGTTCAACAAAGTAAATGAACTTAAAGATTCTCATATAGAATGAATTTAAATGAGGATAGAATATATGAATGCAATGATAAAAATTATTGAGAATGAACTTGAATAACTAGCACTCTTAATAAAAGATAAGAATAAAAGTGCATTATTTAGCAATATTGAGGTAAATCCAAGAAAATAATTGTCCATTATACTGAGAAGAGGCAATAAGTAGAGGGGGAAAAAACAAAATAAAAGTAAATAAGGAAGCCATGTTTGAAGATGTCACGATTTTCCTTAAAAGTGGCAACATAATGCTTAAATGATGCAAAAAACACCACAATATCTTCTAATGTCACAGCACAACATGCCATGACACTATTCAAAGTGACAATATTACCAAAACCTAGAGGCCAATTCTTAATGCCAACATAATTAAATGAGGAAGCAAAGAATGAGGAGGAGATACAACATGCCTAAAGTAAAGATTTCTTTCCATTAATATTAAGAAAGGGAAAGATGGATGAGAAATTTGATAAGTTTTTTAATGTTTTTCATAAGTTGGAGGTAAATGTTGTATTTGCTGAAGCATTAGCCTAAATGTCAAATTACATAAAATAATTAATGAGTAGCAAGAGGAAGTTGGAGAGATAGATAGTAAGATAGATAGATAGACATATAGACAAATAGATATCAAATAGACAGATAGACAGATAGATATACGGATAAATAGATAGACAGATAGACAAATAGACAAATAGGTAGATAGATAGATAAATAGATAGACAAATAACTATATAGACAGATAGACAAATAGATAAATAGACAAATAGATAGATTGAAATATAGATAGATAGCCTGATAGATAGATAGACATATAGAGAGATAAATGGACAAATAGGCATATAGACTTATAGACAAATATATAGATAGGTAGAAAGACAGACAGACAGACAGATAGTTAGTTAGATAGATAGATATACATATAAATAGATAGATAGATAGACACATAGACAGATAGACATATCGATAGACAAACAGAAAAATAGATAGAAAGATAGATAGACAGATCTATAGATTGATAGATAGAATGATAGATAGATGGATAGACAAATAGACAGATAGATAGATATACAGATAGACAGATAGTCAGCTAGATAGATGGACAAATAGATAGATAGATAGATAGGTAGATAGACACATAGATATATATATATCGATAGATAGATAGATAAATAGGTAGACATATAGACAAATAGACAGATAGACATATAGACTGATAGATAAATTGATATATAAACAGATATACCGATTGATAAATAGATAGAAAAATAGATAGATAGATAGATAGATATATCAATTGATAGTTAGATAGATAGAAAGACAGACAGACAGATTGATAGTGAGATAGATATATAGATAGATAAATAAATAGATATATAAAGAGATATATAGATTGATAGTTAGACAAATAGATAGATAGAAAGAAAGATAAATAGATAGATAGACACATAGATAGATAGTTATACATATAGACATATAGATAAAGTTGAAGAAAAAATATAATGATATCATCCAACATAAACTTCCAATAAAGTTGAAGAATCTGTGAAGTATTATTATTCCATACATAATTAGGAAGCACACATTTCAGAAAGTTTTATGTGACTTGGGATCAAGTATGAATTTGATGCTACTATCCATAGTATAAAAAATAAATATTGGTGAGATAACACTAACAACTTTTTTACTTTAAAGTTTAAATGGCCGATCATTTCACCAAATTTCCTAGCAGAGTAATTGAAGATATTTTGGTGAAAGTAGACAAGTTTATTTTTCTAGCTAATTTTGTTATGATTGATATGAAAGAAGATCAATATGCTTTGTTGATCTCGGGATGATAATTTTAGCCATTGAATATGTATTGATTAATATCAAGAAGAAGGAATTCTCACTTAAGATATGTGAAAAGCAAATATAATTCAACCTTTCCAAGGGCTTGTAGAATCTAAATTTTAGTGATAAAGATTATTATAGAATTTATAACCTCTTACACACTATGATGAGATAGAAGCTAGATATTAGATAGGAAAAATTCATAGAAGAGTGTTGGCCATAAGAAGATAGAGAAAATGATGAAGAATTTGAACCATGACATGAAAGAAAAGATAAAAATGAAAATGAAAATGAAAGCTGATATTGAAATCAATACCTTTTTTAAAGTTGCAACTTCATATAACTTTAAATATTACAACTTCATATAACTTTATCAATGTAAAACATAAAGCAACTATTGAGGAGACTTAGGAGATGGTAACAAAAATAAAAAAAAATCATTCCATTGATCATTGACATGACAGGGAATAAAGGCAAATCCATGACTTTTCCTATAGAAGCAATGAGGAAAGTCATGACATGAGGCAAAGCCATATTTGATATGATCTAAAAAGTTATTCCACAAGATGTGACAACACAACATGTCATGATAATTTATAAAGAAGCCATATGCAAAAATGTAGTAGCATTTCTCAAAGTAAAGGCATCTTTGATTGAATATCCTAATGAAGATATGATGATTATAAGGAAGAAATCAAAAAAGAAGAAAAAAAAGATTATATTTATAAGCTAGCTTGGATAGTCTAACTTCTAGATTAAAATCACGATCTAAAAAAGGTCTAACTATGAATGTTAAATATAACATTATTTGGGAAGAAACCCAAGAATTTTTTTTTTTTGCATTTATAATGATTAAACACTTCACAACATGAACAATATATTTGCAAATAAAGCCCAAAAATTTGAATTCTATTGTCAAAATAAAAAGCCATCATGATACTCAAACCTAATCATGATTATCATAGATGCATTTTCTTTTAGTGTGGTTGTCTTGAGGGAGATTCATTATTCTGGGATGAATATTGTGATTATCAAACAAATTTCACTAAAATCTTATTTAAAGAGGAAGTGATGAATATTAGTGAAATTAGAGAAACTTTGGATGAAATTAGTGGACTCGGTGGAGAAATACTTATAGGAGAGAGAAGTGATAATGAGTCATGATAATTTTCTTCTCATAACTTATACACACCCTTCATATTAGTTTTAAGTAGTTTTGACATTTTTCCTTGGTCATAACTCTATAAAAAATAATTGTTGTATTCTATGTATATATTGACTCTATTGTTGAGTTGACACAACCATTTTATTGTGAAATATAATGATCATAACCATGATAAATTCTTAGAGTCATGGACATACTAACTCTAACTATTTAATAAATGTGACATTATTTTTATGTCGTGACATACATGTGTCCCCATCATTAAAGATAGTCACTACATTTTAGAGTTGTGACTTATTCAAATAAAACCAAAATATCAATAGATGGAGTCACAATAATATTTTCTACCACAAGTTTTTGCTCTAGAGAAAAATAACTCAATCATGGCATTCATAGTGCCGTGACATTTCCACCCATAAAACCAACACCAAAGTTGTGGCCATATTCTCATTATCGCAACTTTATGTGACAGAAAGAATTAACTTAGTTGTTTATTATTTATCAAAAAAAAAAGAATTAACTTAGTTGATCCAATTCTAATGCCATAATATTTTGCTTACAAATCCAAGAGCAAAGCCATGACTAATTACTATTGTCATTATTTGTGTTACATAGATTTAAACAATAGTCATAGAGTTAAACAACATTCAAGACTATTCACAATTCAATAAATATTGTGCTTCAGAGATGATTTGGATAGGTGAAAAAGTTATGACCTCAACTTTGTGCCACAACATCCAACTTAACATGTCACATGGTACCCAAGCATAAAAGCTACACTTAGAGAGAAGAAAAGGAAGAGAGAGCAATGAAAGGAGCAAATGAAGATCACCTTATATTCCCAGCCTAGGAACATTGACCTCAACTCAATTACGAGCTAATCTAAGGTAAAAAACAAGAAAAATCAATTAAAATTTGGGGTTTCTTTTTGGAAATTAGTTTGGGAATTTATTGGGAACCCTATAACCCATGAAAAGAATTTTCACACATCTTACATGATTTATTCCCAATGTCTGGCTAAATCAAATTCTAAGGTTGATTATATAATTTTTGTTGTGATAAATATTTGAATTAATGATTTTATATTTAGTTTATAATATGTTTGAATATTGATGGATACAGATACACTTGCGAACCAAAAATTATGATTTTCATGAATATGTTAGTTAATGTGTATTGGCCACGGAAGATGATGATAGATATATGTCGAGACACAAGTGCATAGTTCAAATAAAAGATTATAAATGCATCCCATACTAACATATAATTTTTATTAAAATTCATTAATGATATTCATAAAATAGAAAGTAACTTGTAGGATTATCACCACCTTATGAGTCACCTCAAATCATGCATGGCTCGTGACTTTTTTTTTCTATTTTTGGTGAATATATATAACTCCCACACTAAAGGTAAAACTCTTAAAAAAATATTCTTTAATATACACATATCAATTGAGTGTCAATTATTCAAAAAGATGCATACTAGATTGGCTTATAAGAGAATTTATATTTTTAGCTTTGTAAGTATCATACTTGCATGATTAATATACCTCAATGTTGTGTTATAAGACATAAGTTTGTCTCATGTGAGTGTGCTTCATGGCTTACCTATCACAATTTACCATGATAGCATACACAAACCAAACAATAGTAAAATCCTAATTACAATTTTATATAAATATCATATCCATCAATATTCAAACAACAATAAAAATCCAAATATTAAAATCATCAATCTAGCATCAATCACACATAATCAAATATAATAATCATTGACCTCAATTTAGCTTGACATTAGGAATTAATTTATCAAAAATAATTAGAGATATATCTCATAGAATTTCAAGTTCTCATAAATACTTTTTAAGAGTGTCTAGGAAATAAACACTAAATCAATAATACATTGTTGTGTGCATTAGATGTGCCCCTAAGGTGAATTAAAATTCATGCTCTATTTTTAGGATTTATGCTTGTATCTTGCATCACCCATTTGCACATGGATCTTCCATAGGTTGAGTGAAATTTTATTCCCAAAAACCTAGTTTTGCATATTCTTATTTCATGTCCTAAAAAACGTCTTGAAATTTCATGTTTTTTTTTCATTTTATACTAGAATGGCTTGGTGCAAAATTTAAGTTAAAATACATAACTTTTAGGAATTAGTTGTAACTTTACTTTGGCCTTTTTTTAGGTTTAGAATGTCATGATTTTGGGAATGACCGTTGCTACATGTATCATCTCTAGAATACAAAGTCATGATTTTGAGAATTAGCTTTTATCTCTCTTCTACATCAAATGGTCATGACACTGGGATTTGCCGCAACTACATATTTTGTCTCTATAACTTTGTATATACTTTGTTTTGATAAACTATTTTGTATAACTAAAATATTTTCAATTTTAATATTTTGTTAATGAAAGAAATAAAATATTAAAATGTTGGGAATACTGTAATAGCACAATAACGAGGGTCCCGCTGCCCGGTCAGTGGACCAAAGAAAATTTTGGAGCACAACTCGATCCATCTAAGTGATGCAACCGGCTCCATTATTAATATCAAGAAACTGTTTAATATAAATTGATTTTTATTTTTATTTTTTACTACTATAATTTTTCTTGTGGAACTGTTCATCTCCTTGTTTTCTCCACTCTATGTGATTTTTCTTCACGACTACTATTGCTCACAAATCTGTAAGATGTTTTTGGTTATAATCTATAAATGCATAAGCATTTTTTATGGTGGGCTAGTCGTGCTGAATGACTAGCGAACCACATTATTTTTCTATGTTTCTACTATGGTTTTGATTTTCTTTCATGGTTTGTTGGATTGTGGATATATCGTTTGTTGTTTTCTATTTTCTTCATCTTTTGAATCTGAAAAATCATAAACATTGGGAGTAGAATTATCCAACAATTGGTATCAAAGCGGGTTGTGGAATCTTCGAACAATTTCGCCATCAGAATTTTGTGATTTTCTGTAAAATGATATCCTATTGAAAATGGCTGGAACCTTGAATACCACAATTGAGAAATTTAATGGCAAAAATAGTTTCAATATGTGGCATATTAAAATGTAAGCACATTTGAAGGAATTTGACATATGGAGTCTTCTTGTTCAAGGTTTCACTCCTAATACCATTGCTACTTTTGGAATAACAGAGGCAGAGGCAGAGGCATAGAGACATGAAAAAAAAGCTCACTCCACCATTTTTCTAAGCTTGTCTGATGAAGTGATTGCCGAGATAGCAGATGAAGAGTTTGCGGAATGACTGTGGCTCAAACTCGAGTCACTATACATGACAAAATTACTTACAAACAATCTTCTATTGAAGTAGAGATTGTTCACATTAAGGATTAAAGAGAGAACTTTCTTAAAGAAGCATCTAGATGATTTAAATAGCATTATCATGGACCTAAAACATGTGGATGCTAAGGTAGAAGATAAGGATGTTGTACTTCTACTCTCAGTGTCAATTCTTACTTCCTATGAGAATTTCGTTGAATCACTTATAGTGAGGAAGGAGGAGATCACTCTAGAGGATGTTCAGTTTGCTGTACACTCTAGAAAGATGAGGTAGAAGGCCACGGTTGAACAAATTGAACAATATCTTGCTGTATTGATGGTGACAAATAGAAGGCCACAACATGTTTCATTCAAGAAAAGGGGGAATAAACTCCAGAAGAGGTCCAAGGAGGGTGACACTTTTCACCATTGCAAATAGAAATGGAATTGAAAAATTGAATGCCCAAAGAAGAAAGCAAGGCTAGAACAGTAGGGTCAGCCTAATCCCCCACCAGTTGCTGCCGTGGCTTTTTATGACTTGGATAATGGAGAAGATCTTGTGATGGTAACCTCTATAATGGTTACAAGATTAGATTCTTGGATACTGGATACTGGTGCTTCCTTCCATATTGGTACTCACTTAGAGTGGTTCAGCAAATATGACATGAAAAAAAGCTGGTCATGCTGTGGTGGGGAACAGCCAACCATATAAAATGGTTGGAATTGGTACAATCAGATTGAGAACATATGAATGGACGAATTATCTAACTATCCAATGTTAGGTATGTTCCTAAAATGAAAATGAATCAATTCTCTCTTGGTGTTCTGAATGATTATGGATGTTTTTTTAGTGGTGGTGAGGGAACAATGAATATTCATCGAGGAGATGAAATCAGACTAAAGGGGTAGAAGAGTGGAACCCTATACACACTGATAGGTTTCACAGTGATAGGGGCTGTTGATGTCACATCCAAAAAGCCAGCATCTAAATATGAAGATCTTACTAGACTATGACACATGTAGCTCCCACATATGGGAAAGAAAGGTATGAAAATTTTCTTTGATTATAACCTTCTAGTTGGTCATAAAATTAGTAAACTTAATTTCTATAATCATTGTGTTTTTGGTAAGAAACATAGAACTAAGTTTGGTAAGGCTATAACTACACAAACAGTATATTGGATTATATCCATGCTGATTATTGGGGCTCTTCTATAGTCACATCTCTTAGGGGTGCTTGATTATATTTATGCTTAGTTGATGATTACTCCAGGATGTCCTGGGTATTCATGATGAAATAAAAATTTGAAACTATAATAAAGTTTAAACAGTGGGTTGCTTAGTTGAAAACCAAACACAAAAGAAGGTTAAACTGTTATGAACAGATAATGGTCTAGAATTTTGTTCATCAAAATTTGAGGAATTTCGTAAGGACAAAGGTAAAATTAGACACAAAACTATTAGGGACACTCTTTAGCAGGATGATATTGTTGAAAGAATAAACCAAACTCTTCTGGAGAGAACTAGATGTATGCTTTCTCAATCAGGCTTAGGCAAGTAGTTTTAGGCTAAAATTATTAATACAACATGCCATCTGATAAATAGATCACCACATAGTAAAATTAATTTTAAAATTTTATTTGAGGTGTGGACTGGTAAACTTGCAAATTACTCCAATCTGAAGTGTTTGGGTGTGTTGCCTACTATCATGTAAATGATGGTAAGCTTGAACCATGAGCAAGAAAAGAAATATTTGTAGGATATGGTGATGGAATGAAGGGATTTCGTATTTGGTCACCATTTGAAAAGAGAGTGATTCTCTCTAGTAGTGTCACCTTTGATGAAAGTGTCATCTTAAGATAAGTACCTTATCCTATCCAGTTACATGATGTTCCTCAAGCTGAACTTAAGGTGGAGTTAAAATCTGAATCTATAGACCATGAAGAATGCTTGTTGTCGCTAGATAAACAATAGCTAATCATGAAAATGATGCTAAGCCTATCACTGAACCTAATCCTGAACTTGCACCTAAAAAGTCTATTCCCTACTGCATTGCATGGGATAGACCAAGAAGGGTGAATGTAGGCCCTCCTTTGAGATTTGACTTTGATGAATTTATAGGGTTTGCCCTACAAGTTGCCGAAGTGATTGATATTCCTCAACCATCATCCTTTAGGAATTCTATTAGATGTCCTTAATTTGAGTAATGGTTAGTTTTCATGAATGAAGAGATTGAATCTCTTCATAATAATAGTACTTGGCTTATTGTACCAAAACCTAAAGGGAAAAAAATATTTTCTTGCAAATGGGTTTTCAAGAAGAAAGATGATGCCTCTATAGCTGGTGGTGTAAAGTTAAAGGCAAACTTAGTTATTGATTACAATGAGATATTCACTCCTATAGTTAGACATAGCTTAAATAGGGTGCTTCTAGCATTAGTGGCACATTAGGACATTGAACTTGAGCAAATAGATGTTAAAACTGCTTTTCTTCATGGAGATCTGGATGAAAAAATTCACATGAGCCAGCATGAGGATTTGAGGTATCATGTAAGAAAACCCATGTGTGCAAGCTTCTAAAGTCCCTTTATAGACCTAAATAATCTTCTCGTCAGTGGTACAAGAGATCTAACTGTTTCATGACTAGTCATGTATATAGTAGGTGTGACCATAACTATTGTGTCTATTTCAAAAGGCATAATGATGAGTCATATAGATGATATGCTTATTGCTACCAGAAATAAATCTAACATTCAGGAACTAAAAGATCTCATCAGTTCTAAATTTGATATGAAAGATTTTGGAGGAGGAAAGTAAATTTTGGGTTTGAAAATATTCAGAGATAGAATTAAAAAAAAGTTGTTTCTTTCACAAAAATAATATATTTAGAAAATTCTATCTAAATTTGGAAAGGCTTCTTGTAAGTCTCTGTCCACACCATTTTCTTTTAACCTCCATCTAACATTAGATTTTTTGCCCCAAATCTAAATTTAAAAAGGAACAAATGTCTAAATTTCATTATTCTAGTATTGTCGGGAGCCTCATGTATATTATGATATGTACTTGACCTAATATTGCTCATGCAGTAAGTGTAGTGAGTAGGGTTATGATAAACCCTAGTCAAGAGCACTAGAAAGCTATTAAGAGGATACTTAGGTACCTCAAGAGGACTTCTAATGTTGGTCTGACATTTGGTAATAAATATGAACTTATGCTGGTAAGATATTCTGATTCTGACTATGCATGAGATGTTGACAGTAGGTGGTCTATGATTAGTTGTGTCTTCACTGTATGTGGTTCTATAGTTAGCTGGAAAATCACACTACAATCTTCTGTTACTCTATCCTCTACTGAAGTAGAGGATATGGATCTGACTGAAGCTACGAAGAAAGGGATATGGTTGAAAGCTTTTCTCAATGACCTTAGTCTTTATGAAGATGTTGTAATAGTATTCTGTGACAACCTAAGTGCTATCTGTTTAGCCAAAGACCTAGTGCACCATGAGAGGACAAAGCACATTGATGTGTGCTATCATTTTTTTGGATTTGAGAAGAGTATACAAGTAAAGAAGATTGGAACTTCTTATTTGGACTAATTGTTTATAGAGAGTGTCTCTCTATCTATATGCAAAAAAAATTAAGGGGAAGATTATTGTATATAATTTGTTTTGATAAACTATTTTGTATAACCAAAATATTCTCTATTTCAATATTTTGTTTGTGTAGGAAATAAAATATTAAAAGGTTTGAAATGCAACAATAGCACAATAATGAGGGTCCTACTACTCGGTCAGTGGGCTGAAAAAAATTTTGGAGCATAACTTAGTCCATCCAAGTGATCCGATCCACTCTGTTATTGGTACCAAGAAACTGTTTAATATAAATTGTTTTTTATTTCTATTTTTCGCTGCTATAATTTTTCTTGCGAAACTATTCATCTCCTCGTTTTTCTCCTCTTTGCGTGATTTTTCTTCGTGATTGCTACTGCTCACAAATCTGTATGACATCTTTGATTATAATTTGTCAACGCATTAGTATTTTTTCTGGTGGATGCAGCTAGTCATGCTGAATGACTAGTGAACCATGTTATTTTTCTATGTTTCTACTGTGGTTTTGATTTTATGTGGTAGTTTGTTAGATTGTGGATATATCATTTGCTATTTTCTATTTTCTTCTTCTTCTGAATCTGAGAAATCATAAATATTGGGAGCAGAATTACCCAACAACAACATAGTAAAACTAAGTTGTGATACTACAAATGGTTATGACTTATGTATTTTGTATCTGTAGCCCAAAGTCATGATGTTAGGACTAAACCATGGTTTTGGTCTTTTCTACAGAGTAAAGAGATGTGACCCTGAAAATGATCATGAATTGAGTATTGCTTTACAGAACTTTTTGTAGCTAAAATTTATCAGAATAAAACTATAGTTTTTTTCTTGGACTAGGTGGCAACTAATGAGAAAGTCAAGATTCTAGAAGATACAATGACTTTTAGTATTAGTGGGATACTTAGTTGTTACAATGTAGAATTAATATCACGCCCATAAAAAATATAATGAACTAGTGATGATGCAAATTTAAGAAACTTTCAAAAACTAGAATGTAGTGTATAATAAAATAATTATCTCAATGAGGTGACAGAGTCAGGATATATGAAGATTACTATGACAATTTTTATAGAGTTTTAGGCAAGAATGAATGCCAAAACTACCCTATAGCTCAATGAAGTATAAAAAAGTCACAACACAAGAAATATTATGACATTTATTAATATTATTCATTTTAAAGCTATTTTTTTATTTAAAAATATTTTGAATAATTACCAAAATAACTAATTTTATATAGTATTTAGCTTACCGAATTTTCTTACATGAGAATTTAGTGACATCACCTATACCTTTCATAACTTCATAGCATATTGTCTTTGGTTCTATTTTTGTCACTAATTTGAGAAATATCATGAAACTGAAACATTTTTAATCATCATGACCTATAATAACTTTTTCTTATTAGAAAATTACTTATAATTATTAGAATTTTCCCTATTGTTCAGGCTAACAATCATCCATGAAATCTTTTCATCTGAATTCCAAATCCTATCTTTTGGCTGTGGATATATGGTTATTTATTCTCAAATAGTTTTCCTCATCATTGTCTGGAATTTATAGACTTTTATTCTCAAGTAGTTTTACTTTTAACTATATATTCTATCATTGTCTAGAATTTGTAGACTTGTCTTTTTCCCACATAAATTATAAATTCTCCATTCTTCATATCAAATAATGTTTGATAACTTGCCAAGAATGGTCATCCTAAGATCAATGGAGTATACGAGTCTTCCTCCATGTACAACACCATAAAATCAGTAGGAAAAATTAAATTTTCAAATATTGATTAGTATATCCTCAATAACTCCCCTTTAAAACTTGATTGACTGGTCTATCATCTATAGTAAGAGAGAAGTTGGAGTTATTTCACTAAAATTTAATCTCGATACTTTGAACAATGACATCAAGTTGACACTTGTTCTCAAGTCTCTTAATACCTATTGGAAGAAGTGTTCACCAATATTGCATAGAATTATAAAACTCTTTAGATCTTTGAGTATTCTTGGGAGTTTGTGTCAAATAATTGTATTGCACTTTTGCTCATGCTCACCATTATACATGTCTCTAATTTCTTTTTGCTTATCAGGGTATCTTTCATAAATTGTATGCAGTAGAACATTTGTGTTGAAGCTTCAACGAAGATATTGACTTCCAACTTTTTGAATATATTAAGGAATTAATCAAATTCTATCTTTCCCTTTCTAAACCATTTCAAAAAAGGAAGATCAATTTGGAGAATTTAATTACCATCTACATAGTCATTATTTGGCATGTCATTATCTATTCATTGCTTTGGTTCATTTATATCCCTCCTACAATTTCACTTCTTTATGTGTAATTGCAAGTGATATAAGTTGGTCAATGGGTTATGGTAGAGGTGTGACTTTGAAAAATATCATTGCATTGAATGTTGCAATGTTGAGGGGCATGACTTTGGGTGTAATGATTGTGTTAGTTACAACTTCATTTTCTGCATCAGCTTCTCCTTTGAATTATTTTTCTCTTTTCTGCCTTTCTAATTCTTTGCCACTACTAAGTATTATGTACATGCATTTCTTTTGATTTTTCTTGGTATCACTTGGAAATTTATTGGTAGTCTTCTCATTCATCATTGTTGCTATTTTTCCAATTTAATTATGAATAGTCTTCATCATCACTTTTGTGTGATTTAGCTTTTTTCCATCCATTTCATTTAGTTCTCTTGCACATTATTCTTTCTCTTTGTCTCCATTAGTAGTGCAAGGATACTCTCTTCAAATAATGACTTTTCTACTCTCTTTAGTTGTAATTATAATTTGAAGCTCTTGTATTTGGTGTCCCATCATGTTCTTATAAAGTTCTTTTGATTCTATCTCATTATTTTTGCATGTTCTTTTGGCTCTCATATGATATACTCTTATAATTTCTCATATTAGGATGATAATGTGCATGTGCATTATTATTAGGTTTAAAAATATACTCCAGACTTGCTAATATTTGCAGGATGTTAGTTTCCCCCACTTGATTATTTAGATCAAAATTAAAAAATTCTTGTTGTTGTAAAATTTTCATTTCTCCCATATTAGACTTTTTTCATGTTTTGCTCAAAACTTGTTGAAAAATGTATCCAGTTTGTTTCCTTTTATTTGCTCTTTCATTCAGAATTTGATAGTTATTCTTGACTAATTTTCAAATAAAAAATGAGTCTACTTGAGTGACTTGTTCATGATAGAACTACCCAAGGATGCATCAATTGTGCACCTTATCATGTAGTTCAAACCATTATAAAATGTCTAGGTTTAGAATCATATTTAAAATTCATATTGTGGGCACCACCTCAATTGATCTTTGAAATGATCTTAAGTATCATACAAGATCTCATGATCCTCTTGTCTAAAATGACTCATCCCTCCTCTTAGTTGTGATATAATTTGAAGTTGAAATAATTTAGTTAAAAAAACTTACTTAAGTTCATCATAACTCTCAATGGATCCATTAGATATGTATTTGAACTAGCTCCATGCCTTATCTTTCAAAGTAAGTCTCGATGTGACTATTAAGGTATTCTAAAAATTTTCCACCAAACTAATATTGTCACACCATGACTATGAGGCTTGACTAAAGATCAAAATAATTTGCATGTATTTGTTACATCTGAATTAGTAATTGCACAATTTGTTATATACCCACTTGGTTATTCCAATTACTATCATTATCTTCCATGCTTGCTCTCTTAGCTCTTTGTCTCATAGATTAACTTTTAATTCTTTTGATATCTATGTCTAGAGGTATTGACTCAGTCCTCTTTGATGGACAAATTTGTATGGATAAAAAACAAATATAGAAACACAAAAAAAAAACACAAAACAAAAATAATTATCAACCAACTAGAAACATAATTATTCATTTTCAAAGATAGTTAAGTCAACTCAAGGTTTACCAATCAACCTGAAAACAATCCTTAGAAATAATACCAAAAACTTATTATGACTTTGTTATATTTCCAAAACTTGATTTGTAGCACAACACACAAATTCCATTGAATGATTAGATATGTTTAATGGAAATCTACAAGCATATGGGCCAAATAAGTAATAAAGTAGATATAAGTATATTTATCAATTTTACATGAATTGTATGAGCAATTTGATCAACCTATAGTGAATTAACTATTGTTGTATTTTAGAAGATAAACTTAACTCTCATATCAATACTTAAACTCTAGGTTTGATTTATCTCCTTGTGTATGATGGGTTTTTCTTTATTTTGTGGAATTGTTATGGTTGTTTGTTGAATAAATGGTGAGAAAATATAGATCTTTCCTTTCCTCCTCTGGCATACATGATGGTTATCAACCATCAACTATCTCTGCCAAGGATGGTCTCCTTATAATTTATGACTTTGGTATTATTTAATCAAAACCATACTTTCTCTATTCAATAGTCTTCCACATTTGACTCTTTTTAGAAAATATATCAATTACTCTTGATGACTACTTTGAATGTGTATTTTATATTCTTCAATTTTTATATTCATGAAAGATATGAAATAGTACGATAATAATTATATTTGAGTTTTTGGCTTCAAGAGTGTCATTTTCATATTAACTAACATATGTCTCCCAAATAATTTTACCCATGTAAGTCATCCACATAGTTTCATTGGTACCTTTGTCTTCTTGAGTGCTATGCCGACTTCATTTAACTTTTATAAAGTTAGGATTTCCATACAATAGTATATATCATGAGGTAAGAATATAAGGGTTGTCACTTCCTTCAATGCCAATCTCATGAGTATGTCTCATAACTTACCTATCACCATCAACCATGACTAATATATGAGTAAACATATTTGGTGGTGGAATCTTAAATATATATTCTAATTAACATCCATATTCATTAACAATGAAAACATAGAATTTCCATAATTAACCATCATAAATCCAAAATCATCATAACTCCACAATCTTCATACACATATATATTAACCAATCATAAATCCCTAATTAGCATGTTATTGAAAAAGATTTCAAACGAGAGGATTAAATCATCATTTTTTTGAATTGAAGGTTCTTAATGATAGCTAGCATGATGATCTAAGTCTCAAACATAGTTCCCAATTTATTTTTGCTAATGTTTAGCTCAAATTTGTCCCTAATTAGAGATTGGAGTTCATGCCATTTGGTTGTGATGTATTCTTGACCTCGAAAAAGAATCCCACTAGCCCCCTTTGAAAACACCTTATTCCATCTTTTATATCATTGAGATCTCATCATGCACTATAGCAAATCATCAAGTTGATAGTTGTGAATTTAGTTTGAGGTCATAATATTGGATATTCTTTGAATTCTCTATGGAGTATAGTCATGGTAGCAAATAAAATCTTACTTAGAATTTTTCTTTCTAATGTATATAGTCTCAACAATAAAGATTTCCATGACTATGGTAATTCTTCTATGGAGCAAATAGTTGTGGGGACAAAATTACCATGGCTAACAGAAATCCTTTCTAAAACACAACATCATGGTGACAAAGATTGTCTCGATTGAGGTAGTTCCTCTCTAGAGCACAGAGTTACTCGACAAGAATACTAAGACTAAAAATTATTTAGTATTATACTATTGTTGTTCTATAAATAATATGTCATGGTATTACAAATATCATGATTTCTAATACCAGTTTGATACTTGGTTATCATGACATAGAATTAATTCAGGGACCAAATTTGTATCCACAACTAATGTGACCATGACTCCAAGATTATGTTGTAGCCATGAAGAATGTACTAGACAATAAAAAAATATGATAATTGGGTGGTAGAGTCACATTGTGCAAAGAATATCATGATTTGTTTGCAGAGTCGTGACTAAGAAAGGCTTTCATGACACTTTAACAGATATGTACTAGTGTAAAAACATCATGACATTATAAATGTTACCATGTTTTCTTTATTCTTATGCCCTCCATTTTAGCTTTCCACCAAGTCCAAAATTTCTATCCAAATTATATTTTATTTCACTAATATTCATAAAAATCCATTAAAATTATTATTTAATGAAATACTTGTATTTAAAGCTAATTTTAAGTACATCACATTAATAACCAAAAATAATCACACAAACTTAGTACCTTGAGTACTGAATAATATGATACTTATTTTCTCATCAACTCGAGCTGTGCAACTAAGTTGCTCCAAATTTTTTTTGACTTTATTAGAGTTCTTATATTTTTCAACTACTTATAGTGCAAGTCTCTTGAAATGTTTATTTCCATGATTTAAAATCAATCTCTCTCAATTACCAAGATGAAATTTTTAGAAACAAATATCTACTTGAGTATTATTTTAATGCCATTGTATGTTCAATTTACAAACAAAAAAGAGAGATTAAATCCCCCATGTTTCATAAAAAAAATTTCACCATAAAAAAATAGTTTGACTTGCTATGCTCTTGACTAGAAGTAATTAAAAAAAGGAATAAGAATATGTGATTTTTCATCCGAGTGGAAGTATCATCATATTTTCTTTATACATATCTTGCTAGAATTGAAAACCAAACATGATAAGAGACTTGCATGCTTCCAATCTTTGAGGCTAATGTATTATTAGGTTTACAAATATAAAAAAAAGTCAAGCTTCCCATGATTGATATGAAAATCTTACAAAAAAAAATAATAATAATTTGATACACTACACCATTGAATAGAATATAGAAAAGTGACAATAATTTCTTCTCAAGGGAAACTCTTTTATACTTATTCTTGGCCAAACTATAATTTTTTAAAAGTTAATGAGCTTTTGAATGCTTTTAATGTAACATGTTAGTGTTCATTCTATAAAATCTAGAGAGAATGCAAAGTCAAAGGGTGCAAATATAAAGTTTTAGGGACAAGTACAATAACCAAGTCTCATACATTTATATTGAATGTGAAAGTGAAGTACAATACAATGATTATCTCTGCCAAACTAGAGATGGTGTACTATAATAATTAATGATATTTCAATACTTCATGAAATTTCATAGGTCTAAAATTTGTATAATATATATTAAATTGATAAAAGATAGAATATCTTTGTCCTATCCCATTGCATTGAATTGTTCATTTATTGTTTGTTCCATGATCAAGGCTATCATACCCTCTTCTTATGGAACCCTAATGCAATACCAAAAAGATATCAATAAACATTACTCAAAATATTTTTTGTCATTATAACATCTTCAAAATAAAAACTCGAATGGAAACTGATTAAATCATGAGCACTACACAAATATCAAGATAAAAGTATCTAATTAATACAATATATAATTTTTTATATGAAATGTTGTTAGTAATATTTTTAAAATTACCTTTTCTAAATATAATATTTTAATAGATTATTTTTGTCTTTATCTTCAATAATTATCAATTATTCGCTAAATAAGTTTGTATTAAAATGGGCATAACTCATATATATTGTATGCGTAATTTGGTTAACATGTGTGGCTAATTATATTTTTGTATAATTTATCTTTGTAATTAACATTTTGCCACACGAATTTTCTGCATAACAAAGGCGAGTCTTTTGTTAAATAAGTCAACATTTGTAATACCATCACTCATTAATTGTGATTGTTTAAAAAATAAATATCTAAATTATTGCAAAATCATTAATTATATATGTGAAAATAGTCATGCGTTAGCTGATTTTTTTTTTTTGCCCAATTTTAATCTCTAGACAGTAGTAATTTTGAGCTAATATTTAAATTAATATAGTATATATTGTTTACAAGTTTATTTTAACTTAAATTTAAGTCAAAATAAATTGATAATTCTATCTTATAAAGTAATATATATAATATATTGATGACATACTTGGACAAAACAAATTGTTATTTCAACCAACAATGACATCATTTTAAGTTTATTTTGTAAAATTTAAATTATTATAAATATGATAATTATATTATTAAAATTATTTATCTTATATCATTTGAGGAGATGAGTATTGTAGTGTACATTCTCATAAAATCTAGAAGAATATTATTAAGTAGAAGGATGCACCAATAAGTTTTGGGTAGTAGTGTAAGAGCAAGTCTTGTCATTCTTTATCAATGTGAAATTGGAAATGATCATCGCTACCAAATTATCATCATCTTTAAAACAAACCCAATGAAAATTCAATATTTTAATAAATTATTATTTTTCTCTATCTTCACAACAAAACACATAGATGCCAATTAAAAGTATCTACTTAGTACAATATCAAATTTGTTCATATTAAATTTTGTTAGCCATATTTTTAAAATCATTTAGTTTAAATCCATTATATTAATAAATAATTATTTTTTTCTCCATCTTCAATTATTCTTTGCTGAATGAGCTTGTATTAAAATGGACATAACTCATAATTTATATCCTTAATTTAGCTAAAATTTGTGGCTCATTATATTTTTATATAAATTATCTTTGTACTAAAATTATTTACCATATTGATTGTCTCTATGTTAAACTTAAAGGCTAGATTTTTGTTAAAGAATCCAACACCTATAAAGTTAGAGCCATTAATTGTAAATTTTTAAAAACAATTTTTTTTTTGTAAATTCATTAATTATATCTTTTAAAGTATTCTTCTATTGGTGGATATTTTTACCAATCTTTTTCTTTCCCTATGCAAAGTTTAGGCTTTAGTAATTTTAGTTAATACTTTAATAATATAGTATCTTATTTACATGTTCATTGTAACCAAATTTTATTAGTGTAAATTTGCTAATTCTATCTTAAACTTTTTCTTTACAACTAGTTTTTTGTAGAATAGTTATTTCCTATACAAGAAGAAGATATACTTTGACAACGAAAACAACTATTTTGATCAACCACCATCCCATTATAAGTTTGTTTTAGAGATACTTTCATTATTATAAATATGATAATTAAATTATTTATTTTTTTATATCATGTTACTATTTTAATAATTATAAAATATTATTTATACATTTATTTCGACAATCATACAAATAATTTATTTTATTATCTAAATTATTAATCTTATATCTAATATTTGATCATATTATTTTTTTCCACAATCATCAATGTTTACTTTTTGTAAAAAATAGTATCCATGAATATATTTTAACTAATAATTGAATTAATACAATCATGTAAAGTATCTATTAAATAATTCAATGTTAATGCTCCAATATTCACAAGTTTGTTTTTACTTGATTTTTATTTTGTTACACACATTTTGATTATATTTTTAAAATTATTTATTAAATACTCTATTTTGAAGATAAAATGACATTTAGAAAATTAAGTTTTGAGTAATAACTACATATTATTTTTGGATTTATTTTGTGTAAGACATTTAATTATTTTTAGCGTGTTATTTATTTATTTTTAATTAGTTTGTATTCAGCATTAAACTTTACATTAATTTTTTTTTGTTCACAATATACTAATTATGTCTTTAAAATTTTTTTGTCATGGAGCCAACTATTGTTTTGCCCTTAATTTCATGGTCATATCATTTGATAGAAAAAAATTAATATGTGAATGATTATAATTGTGTTGTATCTATTTCATCTAAAATCTGAATAATTTAAAATTGATAGTTTCCCAAATCATAATACTATATAATTTTCTGTAACAAAGTCAAATATGAAAGATCACAATTTCACAACTTCCAAGTTTTCAATGAAATCATTAGCAAAACAATCCAACAATTCCAATTGAACACTTTGTAATGTAGACACATCTGAAATTTTAATATGATACATCTGAAAACTTAATAGACACCATCTAAAAACTTAATAGACACATCTGAAAACTTAATAGACACATCTGAAAACTTAATAGACACATCCAAAAACCCAATCGACATATCCCAAAACATAACAGATACACCCCAAAAAATAATTAAATAAATAACTAATAATAATAATAATAATCTTGATTGGACTCAAGCTTGCTATCTCGTCTAGGTCTATGTGGGCATGCTCCATACCCCATCATTCTTCTCGAGTTGAAAAGAAATCAACTATAATGAGAGAGAGGAATGATAACAATCCAAAAATGTAGGATCCATATGAGGAAGATCATATTTCAGTAAATAGATAGCATCATGACCAAAATGATCATGCCATTTGACAAGGAAATGAAACAAACCATTATATCTAGAAGTCACAAACTCAGCATCCAAGATAATATTCACCATCAACATAGAATACAACAATGAAGGCATAGTGGATGCATCATTGCTAGATTCATCTATAGACATACTCAAAGGTAAATTAGAGGGCCCAAAATTACCTAAGCAAGGTATCTAATCCTTCACATTGAAAATATGGTTAATATCAATGTCATTAGGCAAATCAAAAAGATACGCAATTTATACCAGTTTGTAAATGATAGAATGGACCCATGGTTCTTATTTTGAAAATATTTTTAAAATTCTTTCAAGATGAATGTTAATCATAATATATTCACCAATATTGAATTTTTTAGATCTACGATGCACATCAATAGTTAGTTTATATTCTATATTACTTAGAGAAATCTTTTGCCTAATATCATCATTTAATTCATGGATGTATTTTACTAAGTTTTCTATGCATTTAAACACGCCCATGTGAGGTAGAAAAGAAACAAGGTCAATGAGTGTGTGGGGCGAGTAGCCATTAATAATTTGAAAAAGACTTTTATCAGTTGAATGGTTAATAAAATTGTAATAAGAAAACTTGAATATTTACAAAATTAAATTCAAACACCTTGTTTTACCCCATTCAAGCACTTAAACATATCATACAAATTAAGATTAATAACTTTAGTTTGATCATCAATTTTAGGATGAAATGAAATTGAAAATTTGAAAAAAGTATCAAATAACTACCAAAGAGTTTTCCAAAAATAACTAACAAATTTCACATACCTATCAAATACAATGGTAGAAAAAAATCATGCAACTTAATAACTTCTCAAAAATTTAATTTAGCAACATGTGAAGTAGCATTAGTTTTGTTATACAAAATAAAATATGCCATCTTAGAAAATTGATCAACAATAGCAAAAATAAAGTCAAATTCTCTAGCAGTCCTAGGCAATCCAAGAATAAAGTTTATATGAATATCTTTCCAAGGTTCATGAGAAATTAGGTAAATGAGTGATAAATAATGCGAAGACATGCTCTTGAGAGCTTACCACCACTATTTGACAATGGATAAATAGTGATACTTATCAACGTGATGCTGAAGAAATGAAGACATATAAGTTATGTTAGAAATTAGAGTATGTGTTTGAAAATAACATGTTTAGACATCAAATCTTAATCAAAATATTCTAGTTAACTTAAAGTTCAAAAATATAAATCAAATGTCAATTGCTTACCTACTACTAAGGTTTCTTATAGATATCTAAATAATTTTATTATTTTCATTACCATGTCAATATCAGAATGTGTTGTATAGATACATATTGTCTTGGAAAATCTATTGTTAAAAATGCAAGAAGAAAATAGGTATAGATTTTCATGATATCTTGTTTCTAAGAGATGTGGTTATGGCAGCACTAGGTACACACAAAATAATGGAAGAGCATGTTCCTCCAAAGATTAGTCAAGAAGTAAAAAAAATAGTTTATCGTTACCATAGTGATAAGATGTGACATGAGAAAAAAGATTAATATTCTCTGAAAAGATTATGATAAGAGCCTGCGAGAGGAGATAGACATGAAAGAGAAGCTAAGATTACCTTGGAAAGTGATTTGATACTAATTAGTGATGATACTTATGCTAATCTACTATCTCCAAAGGGAAATTAACTTATTTACTTAGAGCTTTATGCCACATAACCTCTTATATTGACTTCTTTACTACATACAAGCTTAGTGATTATGAAATAATAAAGATAGATAATAATGAGGCATCACACATATTAGATATGAGATATATTTGTCTCAAAATGTAGACTAGAAATCAATTGATGCTAAAAGGTGTTGTCATGCATTAGACATGCACATGAACTTGATGTCCAAAAGTATGACGGATAACATAGGATACATGAATCATTTCACTAGATGCTAATGAAAATTAGGCAAGGGATCATTTGTCAATGAGTGGTAAGAAGGAGAATATATTGTATGCCACATGTAAGAGTGACTAAATATTAGATAAAAATTATTTATCAAAAAAGCGACACTAGTCTCTAGCACAATAGTGATCATGTAAGTAAGAAAGGCTATCATCTACTAGCTAGAAATTATATACTATCATGTGACCATAGATCCTTTATTGATGAGTGTACAAACTTCCATGAGAAGATCTTCCAAGCATGGTTCGGTATCCTTTAGATTCTGTTATTATGTATTATCCATTGATGTCCATGAGCCTGAGATTATTTAGGAGGCCATCTTTCTTGAGAAAAGAGGAATAACTTTAAGATATGTATAAATAGTAGTCTCTCCATATCAAACAGAATAAAGTATAATAACTAAAGGGAAGCAAGCTCTGAAAAACAAATATATTCTTAAACTAAAAAATAGAGATGATAATGATTCTCAACTAAGATACAAGACTCGATTAGTAGTTAACTAGTTTAGCCAAAAGAAAGGAGCAAGGTTTAAAAGGAAATTATTTTACATAGTGAAGATGTATTATATGTGAGTAGTTCTGAGTTTGACTACTAGCTTAAAATTAGAAATGATCAATGTCTAATGAAGACAATATTTTTTCATGGTGATCTTTTTGAGATTCTCTACATAGATAAACCTGAAATATTTATAGTAGATAGAAAAGAATATCTCATATGCAAATTGAAAAAGAGCTTGTATGAAATTAAGTAAACGTCTAGGTAGTGGTATAAGAAATATTATTCATTAATGGAGTCTCATGACTTTTAGTACATATCTTATGAATACTATGTCTTTTTCAATCATCAATCATATAATGATTGACTCAAACTTTTATTATACAATGATGATATGCTAATTATTGGCTATAATAGAGCATAAATTAACAAGCTTAAGGGAAAACAAAAAAAAAATCATTTTTATGGAACACTTAGGCCAAGTTGGGCAAATTCTTGGGATGAGAATTATCTAAGATAGAGCTTCAACTTCAAGGTGTATCTGGTTATCTCAAAATTATTACATTGGTAAAGTTCTTGATAGATTTTTTATAAAAAATACTAAAACTTTCTCAACCTTCTTAGTTAATATTTTAAGCTAAATACCAAACAAATATCCTAAGACTTATGTGAACATGAGAAATATGAGTTGTGGTCCCTATATCATTGGGTTATAGTAATATGTATTATGTATAATATAGTCTATACTAGACTATAGCATATTAGACTAGACATTTCTATACTAGACTATAGCATATTAGACTAGACATTTCTATACTAGACTAGATATTTCTCATGTTATCATTATTCTCAATTATTTTTTTCTTGAATTTAACTTGATATCAATGGGTTATAGTAAAATCTATCATTTGGTAAATATGAGAGAATCTCAACTATCTTTGTGCCAATGTAGATGAAAGCATATGCTTCTCATATACATGAATTCCAATATGACCATAGATTTGGATATCTCAGTTATCTTCTACTTCTCGAAGTTGTAGAAGGAGGTAATACTATACAATACTGAGACTAAGTTTATTATAACTACAAAAGCTTTCAAAGAAACTTTATGGATAAAAAGATATTTTGCAAATTTGGATGTGCGACATGCTAGACACACTATATGATTTGATAGTTAAAGTTCCATACATATCAAAATTTAATCTTCAATAGTAGGTCAAAGAATATTGATGTGAGGTAATAATGGATATGAAATATATTGGAAGAAAAGTCAATTTACTTGAAAAAGTACATACAAACAAAAATATCATTTATATATTAACTAAATCATTGTCATCACCAAGATAAATTTCTTGAAAACACATGTTGGTATGAGTTTGACACTTAATGTATCAAAATTTTCAAGTCATAGGCTAGTATATCTTGTTATGTTTGCACTTATTCTAGTATTTTTTTTAGAAAAGATTTTACTAAATTCTTATTTTTATAGAATTTAAAAATATTAGTAAAATTATATTAATTCTGGGTGACATTGTTAGACTCGGTGGAGAAAAGGCTTGGAGGGGAGAGAAATGATTGAAAGTCATAATAATTCCCTTATCATGACTTTAGTAATTGTAGCACCCATTCTTGACTATAATGTTATAAAAAATACTCATGGTATTCTTTTGATGCAATGACTTTACCACCGAGTTGACATAACTATTTTATTATGTAACATAATCATTATGGCTATGATATTGAGTCACAATAACACTATATCTAAAATACTTAATAGTCACACTATCTCTAAAATACTTAACAATCAGATCTTTATTTTTTCATTATGACATCCAAGCACTCCATTGGTATAATAAATTATGACAAATTCCACTTCCATGAATTAATAGATGCAGAGTTAAAACACAAAGTATTTTGAGTTGTGAAATATTTTTTTAGTATGACCTTTTGTTCTAAAAAGTATTTACTCTATTCATAGCTTTTCTAATATAGCAACTTTGTGTTGCATAGAGTAATTGTTTGAGTCATGGTAATTTTAATGCCACAACACTTTAGTCAAAAAGCCAAGACCAAAATCATAGTCAATTCTAATATTGTGATTTTTTATTACAAAGAGTAATTATCTTAGTCATGATAATCCTAATATCATGATATTTTTCTCAGAATCTAACGACCAAAGTCATGACCAATTCCATGACCATGACTTTGTGTTATAGAGAGTAATTTATCTCAGTCGCAATATTTCTAATGTCATGATACTTTGCTCAAAAAACCAAGACCAAAGTCATGACTAATTTTAATACCACAACTTTGTATTATAGAGAATAAAGATATCAATCATAGTCATTCCAAGTGCCACAATACCATTGTTCTAGAGAAGTTCTTAAAAAATAATAAAGTCATAACCTCAAGTTCGTACTATGAATTCCAACATAAAATATAACATGGATCTCCAAAATATAAAAGTGATACTTATAAAAATATAAAAAGGAGGAAGGGGATGAAAGAAGAGAAAGATAAAAGACATGAAATAAAGAGTGAAAATACACATGCGTAAAACCTTAATTACCATGATGTTTTGGTGGTATCCTTACAAAATCACTATAGTATGTGTTTCCCCACATAAATAAGAAGATTTGTTAGGTTTTCTTGAGTTGGGAAGACTATGCCCTATCTGGTTTTTATTCATGTTTGGCTTGTATTATTTTTAAAATAATAATAGATAATTGTTATTTAATCATATATATTCAGAAAAATAATTATAAAATAGGAATTACCTATTTTTTTGAAAGATCAATGTGTAGTGTGCTCTAATGATGAGGGAAAGCTTTCATCAACTCATTATATGATGAACAAAATGCAGAAGTTGTGGGTGTGAGAACAGAAGCCAAAGATGATTTTTTGGGGTGAAGTTTCTCCACGTGCGTATCTCTCTCACTTTTCTTGTAGAAGTCAAAGATGTGAGAAGGCCATCGTTGCATTTTCATTGTTATAGAAGTGTGTTGGTGTGTTTCTCTTTGCAGAAGCAAAAAACGAGAAGGTAATAGAGCTTTCCTCTCTCGTGTGGAGAAAACCATACATAAGTTTTCAAAACAAATGTATTTTTTGGTGGACATAAAAAGCATACATCAACAAAAAATGGAAATATAAAAGGAGGGACAAAAGTCATACACATTACAGAGGGTTGTTGAAACCCTCTTACTCCCCTCTTTCATTTCTTTCATAGTTCTATTGAGCCTCCATTGTAGTTGTTGTGGTGAAAATTTTCTAAACAAAAACTTTTCTTCTGTTTATAAATTATTTGAAGAAAGCTTGCCACTTGAATCTAATGAATTGAACTCCCAACATAACGAATAATGTGAAATCACATCTAGGATATTCTTCCAAAAAATATCAGGCTTATGTTATCATTCTGGATTTTATGATTTCTATGATTTTCACCACAACATTTTATGATTCAAAACATAATATTTGGATATTTTATGATTTATGGATTTTCAATACATGTGAAAATAACTTTAGTATTTGTTATTCGTATAATGGTTATATAAATTGAATTTTGAACACTTTATTGTGCTCAAAAGATTTTTTTGGATTTCAAAAAAGTAAAATGGATTAAATTATTTCTGGATTTCTATATAAGTGGATTGTACATTTAAAATTCAGACTTCATTTAATTAGTTTTTAATATAATAAAATTTTGATTGAATTTATTTTATTAAAAGTTACCATTTTCAAAATAAGAAAAAAATAATTTCAATTGATTTTGAATTTAAATGTTCCACTATGTTAACCAAATAAATATATTTTCCCATGTTTTTAGTGGTTTTCAAATAACCACTAAACTCACAGCTTCCCCAACATTTATTACATAATCAAAATGATATAACAATCCAATTATAAAACTCTTCATGCATATTAAATGTTTGTTTCCACATGTTTCATAGACTAGTTTGCATCATGATTGTCATCACTTATCCCTGTTGATTTCCATTACTATTTTAACTCATTCCTATTGAGGTTCCTGCTAATGTTTCCCAGCACACTTGATGATCTCAAATTCATCTCTTTGACTTGAATTAGTTTCTCACATACAATGCTAATTATGAAATTTCATCAATAATACTTTCACTTGCATTAAAATTTCTTGTTGAAATTCCAACATTAAAGCATATACAATCTTCAACACAACCAAATACGATGAAAATGTGATAAGGTTGTCAATTTGTTGACATCTCAAATTTTGGACTATAATCATCATTGATCTACCAATATTAGCATCACTACACATCATCATCAAGATTGTCACTATTAGTTCCTATTAATTTTATTATTAATTCGTCTCATCACTATTGAGGTTATTCCTACTAATCACCAGCAAACATGATATTTTCAATTTAATGTCAATAATATTAAGTTCTCCAATACAATTCTAATTCTTCCAATTCATCATTAATGCTAAGAATTGCATTGATATCTCTTCAATTGATTTCAAAGTTTTTAAAATGATTTCACTCATTAATTCACTCTAATATTTCATTTCTTTGAGACATGTTGTTGGAGCATAGTCAATCTTTAATACTAACAAATATAGTGAATATGTGATAAGATTGTCAACTAGTCGATAACTCAAATGTATGACCACCATCATCATCTTGGATTCATTTCTACAATTGTTATTTCATGTCATGATTAAGTTTGTCATCAATGATCCTTAGGTTTATACTATTGTTTTACCCATCTCTATCAAGATTTTTGCTATTGTTCTCCATCAAACTCAAAGTCATAAAATTCATCTTTCATTCAAATTGGTTCTCATATACAAATTTAGTTCCACATTTCCACCATTCATGTTGTGGATTGCATTGATATTTCATTAATAAATTCCAATGTTAAATGATCTCATTGATAAACTTGTCCTAAGAATTCATTCCATGGAGAAATATTATTGGAGCATAGCCAATCGCTAATATCACAAATATGGTCAAAGTTAGATAAAATTTTCTGCCTTTAGAATAATTAGAATTTATGACTATAATCATCTTGGATCCATTTATATGAACATCATTATGTATCATCATCGAGTTGCCACTATTTATGCCCATTAAATTCTACTATTGTTTACTTATATTTCTATTGATGTTGCTACTACTCTCACCCATCAAATTTGATGACCTAAAACTCATCTCATAGATTTCAAGGAGAATATGTAATACAACAAAAATTGTGACCATATGATAAAAATGTCAACTTTTGCCAATTTGGATCTCTATGACTTTTTCCTTAGAGGTTAATTGTTGGAGTATATTCAATTTCCAATACCAATAAATATAGAAAAAAATGTAATAAAATTGTTAATTTGTGAATAATTGAAATCTCTAATTATAATCATTTAGGCACACTTGTATGAATATTATTGTTGCAACCATTTATACTTAAAGCAATTTTTGATTATTTTCTTTTGATTAATTGTTAGATTCATTTTGATTTTTTTGAATCACAATAAGCTAAGATTGTATATAAAATAAATATACATGCATCATTTATTCTACACATGCATCATCTATTCTACATAGTAGATAATTTGATGTGTATAGCTTGACTTACATATGAAAAATCAAATCATTAGTTCTTATAGAATACAAGTTTATTCTTCTTACTCTAGATGAAGTTGGATACTCTATTGGTAAGATTATAACACATAATTTCAGTATGTCTATCTTAATTATGGAGAATCATGAAATTTAAACTTCTTGTGTTAGTGCACTTATGTATATTGACAGAGACTACAATAGTATAATTATATTATACTGACATGTAAAATAAAAAGGCACCAGCTTTGTTGTAAACACTATTGCTTTTAATCTTGAGATAATTAATAAAAACATATATATATATATATATATATTAATGGTTATCTTGATTTATAAAGGTTGAGATCTATGAATAGATATATTAACTTTATGAGTTAGATAACTTTATTAATTGTATGATGAATATTAATTATTGATATAATCTATATCTTATAAAATAGATTGATAAAGCCCCTTGATGATGCTTATAAGTTTTGATATTTCCAAATCTTACAGGTAGATTTTGATTAGATATATCGAATAAGTTAAGTGAATAATCTGAAGTGGTATGAATTATAATTAATTAAATACATGAATATGTGTAATTTAATTCAATTAATGGGTATTTGTAATATTAACATGGAAATTAAATAAGTGCTGAATAACAAAAGATATGAGTTATTTTTAATAAGTGAGGAAGTAAAATTATTATTTGATATTAAAATGAATTATAATTAATATGAATTATGGTGCATATAATTCACCACGGGAGCTCAAAATCTTATTTTAGCTAGATTATCTTTCATAGTCAAATTTAGTTCTATAAGAAATATTTAAAATTATAATTAAAGATTTAGTTTATTTATTTAGACCATGCGTGTGTATAAAATCATGATAACTAATTTGATTGAAATTATATTGATTAATTTTATTAATTGATATCAATTAAAATTAAATTAATTATTTGATTATATATAAATATCTATAATAAATAAATATAATCTTTAATATATAATTTGAATAAATTAAAAAGGGAAACTTGTCACATAACTTTTTGAAAGTGTTGTGAAGTGGGCATTTTTTATTTTTTTTTTGTTTCGTATCTATTGGCAAAAAAGATGCACACCCCACATCATCACGCACCTTCTTTCTTGTGATGATGGTGTAAACTACATGGTTGTCAATTTTGGAAGCTCTAAAATCATGAAATATTCAAGGTATGTGTTAAACAATCGTGTTTTGATCTTCAACCTAGAAGATACTAACTTAAAACAAATTAATTAGATGCACTATCTATGAATCATTTATAAATCTTACAATAGTATTAGAGCTGAGTTTGTGATATTGCATGTAAATGAATCAGATTTTAATATGAATACACGGATAAATAAATGTTCTTGACTATAACAAAGGCATTCTAATCTATGTCAAGAAAATAATACTGCCTAGCTATTTATGTCTATTGAAAGTGCATTTGAATGCATTTGAATGTGTGTTTGATGAATTAATGCTTGTTGATTTTGGGGTTGTAATTTTGTGTTTTGTCTTGTGTGGTTTTCGAAATAACACATGTTGTAATTATTATTCATTCCTATAAATATGTTAGATGGTTTTGTAAACTCCTTTTGAGGAGGCATAAGCTTCTATAACTAAGAAGAACGCCGACTACAATGGATCAAGCAATGGCAAATGGTGACCTTAATGGAGCTCTAAATGGAGAATGATTACTATGTGGAGCATGCAGTGGTGAATGGTGAGTGGTGATCATTATGGAGCTTGTAGTGTCGAAAGGTGTTTGTGGTGTTCATAGTGGTGAATAATAACCATGGTGGACAATGAAGTGATGAACAACGATAACCATGGAGTACATAGTGGCTAATGGTGACTGAGCTCTTAATGGTGAAAACCAAATGTAATAAAGATCACAACAAATTGTTTTTTTATGTTTTTATATTATTTTAGTTTTGTGGGTGCTCCCCTGAGCCATTGCATTTTGACCGGGCATGATTGAACCCCTTTGCGATATTGTCTCAATACCTGGGCTTCCTAAATAGAAGTCCTTGGTTAATATGGTTTAAAATGAGTTGTAGAACCTAGGAGTTATGTCATAGTTTGGTCACCACATAGTTATGACACGAACATGTGAATGATGACATGTATGTGAATATACGATGATGGATGTATGTGACAACTTGTATGTTGGTTGTGTGCAAATAATAAATTTTTCATCTAGCGCTTGCACATATAAGTGTTCAAATTACAAACCATTATTTTGATATGAAAAAATAAATAATAATTCCAATTTTAAGATAAATGTTTTTTTGAAAGGAGTTGGGTAATTTTATTAAAAATACTCAATCTTTAAAATACCTAAGATGGTGAGAAAATTCATCGAAAATGAATTTCATGATCTCCATCACTAGTTTGTGAGTAATGCAAGTCAGTTAGCATATTAGTTTTTGTGCCTTCTTCCTATTATATTGATTAACTTGTAGGTATACTTAGCATAAACAAATGTGAGATAATTTTATGAATTATTAAACTGAATCACTTCATTATCTGAAGGATTCATTTAATAATAATTAATTTGGAATTATGTGATAATATATATTTAGCTGTAAATAATAACATTTCTCTAATCGAGTCATTACTATTATTTATAGGACAAAAATAAAGTCATCTATTTAGTTTTATTTGGTATCGCCATTTCATGGACAATAAGATAAACATGAATTTGTATATCTAAACAAATGATGGATAATAGATGCTCTCACATTGAGGCATGTTGTTCATGGTGTATCAAACTAACTCAATATTCAATTTCGATAATTAGTAGAAGGAACCAATGCTTGAAATGAAATTCAAAACTAATCAGCTGATTTTAACATTTCATTAAAAATGATTTTCAATTCACCTACCCTTTTCTCAAAGAAAATAAACTCCATGGAATCATTAACATAGATTGGGGAAAAAAACCTCAATACTATCGAGAACTATTAGTTTGTATTCACATATCTTTGCACAGATAAACATCATGAAAGGGAAACTAAATAGGAAATCAAGCTTTATGAGAAATTGGTAAAAGCTAATGAAATGTCAAGAAATTATATTTTAGCTTCTATATCAAATATACTCCAACATCATCATCAGTCCATGACTATAGCCTATAATATGATATCTTATCTCAATTAATTATCTGGGAACCAAAATCACTATGCTAGACAGAAAGCTATGAGAGATCTAATGAATACTACAACATCTAAAAATACCTCAATATGGAATTATGTTCTATGGATGATTGCCCATCTAAATGAACTAGAGATCCTTAAAGCTGAGTTTGATGTGGATTCCTAGATCGATTTCATTTTCCAGTCACTTCTAGATTCATATAAGTAATTTTTCCTAAATTATATTATGAATACACTTTATTTTATACTAGCATAATTTTTCAAAGAATTGATATTTGTTAACAGGAAACCATCTCATGTCCATATTGCTAAAAAGATTTTTTCTATAATTAAAAGAAAGAAGAGGAAGAAATTTCAAAAATATGTTTCTATTCCCTAGTCTACTCGTAAATCATAATTGGGAGTGATAAACTCAAATAGTATATATTTTCATTACAAGCAGCTATGACATTGCAAGAAGCAATGTCCAATTTATCTCAACAAGGTGGATAGTCAAGGTAAATATTATTTACTAGTGGTTGAGACATGTTTAGTAGTAGTATCTAGTACGACCTAGTGTGTAGATATGAGATATTAATCATGTTTACAATTCATCATAGTAGTTCTAGAAAGCTAAGTGATGGTGAGTTGATCCTCACATGGGAAATACTACAAAGGTGTTGGAAACTACAAAAAGAGATTACTATCTTCATTTTTAGAAAGATATAATTTTAATTTTAAAATATTATCTTCATGTACTATTCATTAGAAAAAACATAATTCATGTTTCTAGTTTAGTTAAGGGTATATGTTCATTTAATTTAATAATTCTATAATAATCTATTTGAATAAAAGGATTATCTGTCCTAATTCATTAAAATAAAATCTTTGTATTATGAATTTTCTCTCCTTCACTACAACACCATAACTTGAATAATACTAATGTATTGTCATGTAAGAAAAAATAATCTTCCAAAGTTGACCAAACCTATCTTTGCCACTTGTGCCAAGGTCACATAAAATTAAAATGGATCTCAAGACTAGTTAATAGCGGACCTTTGGGTTCATTAAAAGTGGAGACACTTCTAGCCTATAAATCCTACTTGGAAGGAAAATAACCAAATAACCTTTCATAGCCATAGGCTATAGAACCAAATAATAGTTAGAACTGATTTTTTTATGATCTGTGTTAACTATTAACCCATAACTATCCAACCATGAGGGATAGCTTTGAGTATTTTGTCATATTTATTGATCATTACTCAAGGAGTAAAAATATTTATTTAATATGCCATAATTTTGAGAGCTTTGAGAAATTCAAAGAATATAGGATAGATTTAGACAAATATCTTAATAAATATCTAAAGACACTTTGATATAATTGTCGTAGTAAGTACCCCTTTAGTAGAATTTTGTGATTACGTGTTGGATCATTAGATTACATCCTATTTGTCTTCATTTCTTATTTTGCAATCGAATAGTGTGACATAAATAATGTATATAATTCATATGAATTTGGTGAAATCAATAATGAGTTATTTAGATATGTATGATTCATTATGGGGATATGTGCTAGAAAAATAGCCTATGTTCTGAACTTGTTCTTATCTTAGTCAGTACATGCAACTCCAACAAAATTTTGGACTAGGCATAAGCCTAGTCTGAAACATATTCACCTATGGGGTTTCCTAACACATATGCTGACAGAGAAAAAATATAAGTTAGAACCAAAAATAGAAGTTTATTTCTTTGTGTGACATCCCAGAGGAACCAAATGTAGTTTTTTTAGTCCAAATGACTAGAAGATCTTTGTTAATACTACTGACTGATTCTTAAAAAATGACTAAATAACAAGCCATAAGCATAGAAGTAAGATTGTTCTATAAGAATTTGAGGAGATAAACTAGCCCAAACTCATTCAATACTAGTGATACAAGAAAAAATACCACAAAAGGTAATTTTTCAGATATCTCATTTCTCATCGTAATGGAAAGATTGTTGCAGAACCTATCATTAATATGATGGTTGCATGACCATAAGGTGATGATCATAATGATTTACAAGGATCAGCATCTATGCAATGCACTACTGAAAGTATACAATTGAGGGGAGTGTCTCATTATACATTGAATGTTATTCATCAACTAACATGGTATACACTCCTGGGAGAATCTTATGACATAATCTCCGATGAGATAGATATTGATCCTAATAACTATGATGAAGCAATAAAACATAAAGATCTAGAAATTTGACAAAAAACTATGAAATCCAAGCAGCAAACTATGTACTCCAAACATGCCTGAGATCTTATGGAAACAACTAATGGGATAAAACTCATCAAGTGTATGTAGATCTATAAGAAAAAGAGAGGAGCATATGATAATGTTAAGACTTATAAGACTAGGCTTGTTACAAATATCTTTACTCAGAAAGAAAGGATCAATTATGAGAAAATCTTTTCACTAGTAGTAATGTTGAAGTCTATCTGAATTCTCTTATCCATTTCAACTCATTATAATTATGGGATTTGGAAGATGGGAATAAAGGCAACTTTTTTGAATGAATAACTTGAAGAATACACCTATATGGTGCATCCTAATAATTCATAGAAAATGATCAAGAGTACATGTAGTACAAATTAAAGAAGTCCATTTATGGACTAAAACAAGTATCTAGATCTCGGAATACTCATTTTGATTAAACTATTAAGTCTTGTGGCTTTGATCAATATTCTGATGAGTATTATTTGTAAAAGAAATATAGTAGAAGCATGATAGTATTCTTTATATTGTATGTAGATGAAATATTACTCATTAGAAATAATACGAGAATACTATCTTCAGTGAATGTCATGTTGTCTAGTTAATTTGATACGACATACTTAAGAGAAACTAGTCATATTCATAGGATTTAGCTTTTGTAAGAATGCAAGTTAAGAATGTCGAGCTTATCTCAAGCTATTCATATCGACTAGATATTGACTCATTTTAGCATGCATGATTCCAAGAAAAGTTTTCTTCCTTTTATACATATAATTACTCTGTCAAAAAATTAGTGTCCAAAAATACCTAATGAGATAAAGAAAATGAAGAAAGTTTCTTATGCATCTATAGTTAGAAGCCTAATGTATGCAATACTTTGCACTAGACCTAACATCTGCTTTGCATAGGCTTGATCAACAAGTATCAACCTAACCCAGGAAAAAACATAGAACAATATTAAAACAATAATCAAGTACCTATAAAAACTAAAAATTATATGTTGATAAACATAGTGGACAATCTTGTACTTATAGGATATATATACTTAGATTTCTAATTTTGATAAGGATTTAAGAAAGTCCACCTTTAGTTACGTGTTTACCTTGAGAAGTTGAGCATAAGTTAGTGGAATATCAAATAATATTGTATTACTAATTCCACCATGAAGGCCAAAATTGTGGCAGCCTCAAAGCCAGCCAAAGAAGCAATATGACTTATCTGATGGACCTAGAGTCATTTCTTCTATGCAACCATCTATACTCTTTATTGTGATAACATTAGAGCACTTGATAACTTGAAAGAACCTAGAACCCATAAAAAGGAAAAATACAATGAGTGTAAATATCATCTAATAAAGAGATATTATAAAAATAAGAGATATTGTAGTGACCAAAGTAGTATCAGTAGAAAACTTGGTAGATCCTTTTATGAAAAGCTTATCAGCTGAAATCTATGAAAGGCATGTGGGAGGAATAATAGTAAGATGCGTGACATCATGACTTAAGTTTGAGTGAGAGATTATTAAAACCATTTTATACTCAAAGTTATTTTTAATTATTTTCTTTTGATTGATTTCTAGATTCATTTTGGTTTTCTTTTGAATTATAATGAGTTAGAGTGTATTAA
This sequence comes from Sapria himalayana, assembly GCA_029783825.1. Classification (NCBI taxonomy): domain Eukaryota; kingdom Viridiplantae; phylum Streptophyta; class Magnoliopsida; order Malpighiales; family Rafflesiaceae; genus Sapria; species Sapria himalayana. Next base: position 1,742,864 of record JAREIK010001099.1, read on the forward strand.
AAATAGCTATAAATGTTTCCTTTATTTTACATAGTTGATGATATAGTGGGTAGAGTTCAACTTATATACAAATAATTGAAGCATCAATTCTTATAGAATATAAGTTTACTATTCACAATCTAGATGAAGCTAGACACTCCATTAAAAAGTTTATAGTATAAGATTTTAGTAGGTCTATCTTGACTATGTAAAATGATAAAATTATAACTTATTATGTTAGTGCACTTATGTGTTATTGAACGGGATTACAATGGTATAATTATTTTATACTGACATGTAAAATAAAAACAAGCTATCATTATTGTAAATATTATTGTTCTTAATCTTGAGATATGTAATAAACACATACATTTGTTAATAATTATCTTGATTTTTAAAGGATGATATGTAAAATAAATATCAATCATGAGCATTCTTAGTAATGCAAAAGTATTACTTCAAATAAGATCTGAAGAGATGATAAAGTCATGATCTCAAGTCTATGTCATGACTTTTAAATTAAAATATCATATGGATCTCAAAAGTATAAAAGTAACATTTAGAGAGAGAGAAACAATATTTTTAAATTGGAGGAAAATATGAAGCTACGATGCCAAGAAACCTATGTGATGTAATTTTGACCTCCATCTAGTGAAATAACATGGTGAATATAAGTGATCTTTAATTTGAATTATGAATATTTAGATTTTTACTAGGATATTGATTGAGAACTCTCAAATCCATGAGATATCTCTCAACATATCTCTTTTGATTCCCCACCCCAATGTCTAACTAAATTGATATCTATAATTCGTGAAAATATTGTTTTATGATGGATTAATGAATTTATGAGTTTATGGTCGTATTTATGTTTTTGTTTTTATGTTGATAGTTATGGATGTAAATTAGAACCAAAAATTATGATTTCTATGAATATGTAGGTATATGCATGTTAGTCATGATGAACAGTAATAAGTAAGTCATACGACACACTCACATAGTATAGAAGAAAATGACATCTCTTCAAATTTTAATGCTTGAGATAAATCAATGTGTAAACCCCATAGTTGAAGTAAGTTTAATCATTAGATGTGTGGTTCTTCTAAAGTTAAAAGTGCAAATATTTTAAGATCAAATCATTTGTTTTCTTTCTAAAAGAAATAACTCTTGAGTAATGTGGAGATTAAATATAATATCTAACTTAGTTTCACCATAGTGTAAAAGTTAAGTGTCAAGCAAGACAGACGGTGATATGTTTATCAAGAACACATGTATGTGTATATAATTGGAATAATTAATTAGATTTAGATTATTTGATTTTATTAAATAAAATTAACTGATTTGTATTAAATTAATTTTGTTTATATTTATATATACAAATAATAATTATATTTAATTACAATTTTTTTAAATATTAAAATAATAAATTATTAAACATCATGTTTTTTTTGATGATCTATTAAACATCATGTTTAATGTGAAGTATTTCTTATTTTTTTTTAAAAATCATAGGTTCAAACAATGTTGGACACTATAGCATCATCTTCTTCTTTCATGGTATTCTAGAATGAAGGACATATAGGAGAAGACTTTGCCGATGCAGATGACCTTCAGGTATCTTGTTGTTGTTACAAAATGCATGAATTCTACTCAAATAAAGATGACTCATCCAACAAGTATATTATTGGTTTGATTTTTTTTTTATTCCCAATCTCCAACAATAATATCAAATGGAGGTTTAGATATAAATCTTGTGAGGATGGGTAAGGTTTTTATGAATGTATAGATGCCCAACTCAAATAGAGACATTCTAGCATTTGTTGACTAGGTTAAATTAAACAACCCAAATGCATTTATAGATCGTGGTTATGGGTTTTCATTAATGTGATATATTGCTCTTATTTTTGTGATTTTTCACATAGGGTTTTAATTTTACACTTCTCATTGATATTAAATAACAATGGTGATTGGTGCGGCTAACAATGGTGGTTGATGTGTCTGATGATGGTGCCTGTGGTATAAGACAACCAACAATGGTGCTGGGGGTGATATTCACTGCTAATGACAATGATTATGAAGGTTATCACATCCAATGACAGTGCTGGAGGTATTATTTGTAGACATCGATGATATCTATGATGGTTGATGTGGTCAAAAGTGGTAGATTTTATTGTGGTTGCAACTAATGATGGTGCACAAAGTGGAGCTCACGAGGATATAGACATACAATGGTGGAGTACACGTCCAAAGTTAAATTTCATTTTTGTTTGGGGGACTGCCATTATAATGGAAAATAAGCAGATTCGACATGGCATGAGTCTTGAATTTTCCATTAGAAAGTCTAAGGTTATAAATACCCTAAAATCAGAATAGCAAGGGTGTTCAACATTCGAATATACTTGATACTTAGTCATCACGTATTTGTGGCTTGGAAATATAAATATGTCATGACATGGAAATATTATATATATATATATATATATATATATATATATATAATATTAGCATGCATTCATGTATAATAATTAGTATAATAGTTATGTACCAAATGTGAAAAATTAGTAAAATATTCGATTATACATTTCACAAAGCTGCATATATTAAAATAAATGCTTTCAATTTTAAAAAATATAAGTGAGCCAGGAAATTTATTTAGAATGAATTCCATAGTCTCCATCACTTTTGAATGTTTTACAAGTCAATTAGCATGTTGGTCTTGGTATATTCTTTCAGCCATACTAACTGGTTTGCAGGTACCCTTAGCACAAACCACAGTTAAATATATATACAGATTATTTAAATAAAATATTTCTCCATTTGAATGATTCTTTTAAGGAACCATAAGTTTAGAATTATGTTATGGTTTATATTTAGCTATAAATAATAATATCTTCTTTATCTGGGTCACAATTATTTATTTATATGACCAAAGATAAGTTATCACTACTATTTATTAAAAATAAGTTATCAATTTGAAATTACCAATTGTCTAGATAATAAGATTAATAAAAATTGATTTGTTTGAACAAATAATAAATAATAAATATCTTCCAATCAAGACATACTAATTATGATGTATCGTACTAATAATAAATTCATTCAAGAATTGATAAAACAAATCAATTATTGTGAGAGAATTGAAGTTGATTAAACTCATCATAAAATTTTTAGGTAATTTTAAAGAAAATATTTTTCAACCACCCAATTGCCACAATTCTCAAAAAAAAAAAAAAAAAAAAAGACACGACCAATTATATAGATTGAAAAATAAATCTTGATTTTTTCCTAACGGCTAAGAATTACAAATTTGTACTTACAAATTTATATCTAAATAAACATCATGAAAGAGTAGCCAATGAGGAAGTCAAGCCTTATTTGAAACTAGTAAAAGTATTTTAAATTATATATATTATTCTTCAATTGAAGTTTCTTGTAATCATTAACCAATTTGGATTTATGTCTATCAACTATTTTCCAATGTATTTTAAATAAAATTTGTAAATAAAATATTTAAATATTATAAAAAATTTTGTCAATACTTTATATATAATCTTAGGTAGTCAATGGTCGTTGATGAAGGATTATTTTTGACTCAAATATGCATATTCCTCTAGGATACCTGAATTGACAAATTGTAATAAAAAATATTATCTGGATTGATGGAATTAATTATGTGAGTGTGTGTGTCTACACACACGCACACGCACACGCACACATACATGTTTGAGCATGTGCGCCTGTATATATTCATCATCAAAGTATTTATAAATGATATATTTAAATATTATAAAAAATATTTGTACTAGATGCATGTTTATGATCAATCATACATGCACTTCAATTGATAATTAAATGGTGTATATGTGTATGTACGTGTGACTGTACATATTCATCATCAAATTATTTTTAAATGATATATTTAAATATTATAAAAATATTTGTACAAGATGTATATGTTCATAATCATAGATATATGTAGTAATGATGGTAAATGGGCAAGCATCTAATCATGTAAATACAAGTTTGATCCCTAAAATACTGTAAATATGCACTACATAATATATTTGCAGATAGCTTTATTTATACTGTGTGGTATATGGTGATTATTCTTGTCAACAAGTAAAAAAAAATATATTTTTTGATAATAATAAAGGATCCTTATTTCTGACCAAGCTGGTGTTGAGACATTGACAACAATAAAACACTTATATGTGCACCTATATGTCATAGAACTAATAGTATGGAGCTTACGATACATCTCTTTTTTGGACAACTTAAGATAATATATTCCACAATATTTTCTTTTTTAATTTATATGCACACGATAAATTTGAAAATATGAAGCTGTTATGAATGTGCCCATGCACCAACTCATCGACTAAATGATAAAAATTTATGATTAATATCTATTGTTTCCACCAGGTTTACCTTCAGAAGACAGAAAGATCCAAGTTATTAGAGCAATTTCCTAGGTCATACGCTCCAAAGGAAAAAAAAAACGCATCTGCAAGATGTGTATTATATTGCGCAAAACAACAAACTAGTGATGGACTGAAGTGGCGCATGTAATGCATGCAAGAAGTGTACATTATCCTACAAGCAATCCAAGGACTCGCCATCTGCTGTACTGTAGCTGTAGGTGACGCACAATACCCATTGCGTTTACTCTCAAATATAGAACCAAGACCCACCATTGACACCAGGATAGCAGACACGTAGAGAGGAGGGGAGGGAGGAAGAGAGGGAGGGAAGAGATGATGGATGACGTTTGGTGATGCATGCAAAAAAATTAAAAATCTAATGAATCAAAAGTAACAAGAGAGAGGAGAGAGAAACCATTTCACAAACCATGCAATCTGCCTCTCACTGTCGTTTCATCTCTGCCAAAATAAGTCAGTGGGGAAAACAGTGACGTAAGAGAGATCGAGAGAGCAGGGAAACGCGTGCTTGGAAGCGTGTGATGGTGACTTTCGAATTGAATGCAAATTACAGAGAACCCTTTTGAACTTCAACCCCATCCCATCCCATCTCTCGCCTTGGATCTTTCTCTTGTGCGTTGTCTCATGGCGGCAGAAAGAGAGTGAGTGATAGAGAGAGACGGCAAGAGAGGAGACGGAGGTAGGAGGGAGAAAAGCATAGGGTTGCATCAGCAGAAAATGCAGGAGGAATGGATAGACCGAAAGAAAGAAAGAAAGAAAGAAAGAGAGAGAGAGATGGCGAGGGAGACGAGAGAGAAAGGATTTAAAAAGCTTAGGGCGTCAATCGGGCTCTGAGTGAGTCGTACAGCACTCGATGAAGATGGTCAGAGCCCCATCATTGTCACAATTATCAGCCCCACGCCATAACATATAATAGGGTTACAAGTTGGTTTTTACTAAATATTTTCTTTTGCTAAACAAAGTACTGGTTTATATATGATTATATATGCATATCTATCACTACAAATAGGGAAATATTGCTAGTTTCTCTTTAATTTATATGTGATTATAAATGTTCGCGTTTGAGCGCCTATATGTCAGTGTTTGTGTGTGTTTATAAATGTAAGCTTGTATCCATGGCTCTGGAAGCCAGCACAAACAAGGAAAATATAAAAATATTATATTAATCACAGTAGCAGGAGTCAAAGGTGATAAGATGAAAAGGATTGATTGGATTTTTTCTGTTTTTATGTAAATTACGTTTTCCTGTGTGGGAATCAAGAGGACTCCAGCAATTGCGAATAAAATCAAGGGAGAAAGAAAGAGTTGTTCAGTCGAAGATTTCATTTTTTTTTAAAAAAAATATTATCATTTTCCACCCCACAACACACCACACCACCTTGAGATTTGAGCTTGGAAATACCAAAACTAATTAATATCCACATGAACTTGAGTTGTCCAAAAACAATGTGATCTATTTAAGGTAAGTTATTGACTACTCATGGTTTGAAGGTCCCACGCCAAAATTTAAAACCCATATAGCAAAATTGATGGGAAGTAACCTCCATGAGACTTCATGAAAATTATTCTGGTGCATCTGTTCACTGATATACAGATCATTTAAGCTTTGTTGGCCATTGATTTTATATATCGTTTCACACTTTGTGACATAGAGCATTGGGCTCCTTAGAATGGCATCAAATATAATTCATTTCTTTCCCTTCCCATATTGGTACTAGTTTTGGGAGAAGTATACCAGCCATAGACAAAGGATAAAAGGGCAAAAAAGTACATTTGATGAAAGGTCGGCATGCTGGTATAGAAACATGCTAATTTTAGATTTTTGGGCAAAAGATGACAATGGGCAATATAGGCTAAAACCCACCCTAACTTCCATCTTCCAAGTACAATAAGGTAGAACATGGGCAAAATGCAATTTAGAGGAACCAACCATGTAAATTTTAGAATTACATATATGCATATATACGTGTGGGTGGCTGTACTTGTGGGTGTGTGCATGTGTGTATTTTTGCAAATAATCAGGTTGCAAAGTTATTATTGTGGAAGTGGAGGAACCTTATTTTATGATAATGAATCTAACATTACTTGCACGTTTATATGGGTAGGTTAGTGGATAATGTAAGGGTAATATGGTAAATTAATCCTTCCCATTTCATTACTTTTGATTTTTAAAGATACAATGAAGAAGATAAACATACTCAACTTGAACACTCACTTGATAACATAAAACTCTCAAGATCACAAAAAAAAAAAAAGAATAAGAAGAAAGAGCACAAATTATAAGGCTCCAATAATTTGTTAGAACTTTATTCAAAAACTATTTCCACCCACATACTAGAAATATTTTAGGGAAATAATAAAAACAATCTTGTGATTAATGATACCCTTTCACTTCTACGCATAAGATTTTAAATGAAGAAAATTCATATAGAAAACTCTTCATTATGATTCGAAAATTGTTACAAAGATGAGAAAAACTCATCATCATCTTTAACCAATTTATTTTTTGTAACATTCAAAAAATAAATTACATATTTAATTCACATATTGAACATGATTGAATTTTAACTGTTATTAAAAGTATAATCCTTTCTTACACTTAAGCTCTAAAGTTTTGTAAAGTTATATTTTATTGGTTAGACTTATTGTCTTCCTCTCGAGTTTTGTAAATTTTCCAATACTTAATGATGTTTTAATTCACACATTAAAATGTAACTTTTTTAACACTATTTTAACCAATAAATAGTTATAACAATCCCTCAGTTAAAAATAACAACAAACCTTATTACCTCAACAATAAAAATGCATAAAATAAAATATGTTTCGATTTGAATTTTAACTTAGTGAGATTGTCACAAAGATTCATTTGAATCTCAAGTTGTTTGTAGTCTGGAATATAGTTTAGCACTTTTTGGCTAAATAATACATACACTTCCACTAATCACAAGAGTGCCTATTATTTTTGCATTGCTTAGCACTTTTTTTTGCCATGTGTTAAATCTATACATGATCTTTCTTAAGAGAAATTCTAACTCTCATGAGAGGCAGCACCACCTCTAAGTTCACATAATTAAAATTCTTCTAGCATCCTGTTAGCTTTAAGATTCTTGTCACACATAGATGAAATTTGATTAAAAGCTTTTATCTTAATTCCCATTTTATAACAACTAGAATTAATCATCATGGATGGAACTCACGTATTCTAATACTGCCATAATCCACTTATCAATGAATTGTTTTTATTCATTGAACCTAAGGTTAGGCATTTCTCAATATTAAGTTCAGTTGTCATCATTGGTGAATTTTATTTAAGGAGTTTTAGTCATATGCATCTAGATGTTATTCTTACTATATCTCTTGTAAGCGATTTAATGAAAGGTTCCATTAAATTTCTATAGGACCTCACAAATGAGACTAAAATGATTCCATTTTGAATTAACAATCTCACATTACTAATGTCTAATACTTATATGTCTAGACTTTCCATTATATATTCCATTGTGTGCACATGTAGAGTGGCTCAACTATCAAAAATGTATCGATATTATTAACATACTATTTTCATTAAAAAGGATATCCTTAATGAGATCCCTAAGATACTCAGCTTTTCTTCCCATTGCAGCTAGGGCTATAAACATGACCTTCATGGTTGAGTGTTATATGCAATTTTGTTAATTGGATACCCAAGAAACAATCTCACCACCAAGTGCAAACATCCAACCCTTGGTAGATAAATTATGTTTCATAGTCAATTTTCAACTTGCTTCTTTGATATTCTTTAAACAACCAAGAACTCTACCACTAGCTTTCAATTATTTCATGCTTGAATTACTAATAAACCTACTTGGTTTACTAACTACTAATGAAATGTCATCTCTTGCATACTCAAATATGTCATTCATTTCAAACATAACCCCCAATATTTCAGTTCACTCTGATACCTAATATGGGATCAACTTCTCTAAGATCTTTCATCCTGAAGGTTGAGAGAATAGAAACCTATTCTTTTTTATTTTTCTTTTTATGTCAAAACTCAAAATTAACATCTCATCTACATGTAGACACACCATGATCACATAGTTACCATGAGTATTAGAATATAATTTATAGTCCTCATTATTGTGTCTAAATCCATTCAAAAGAAAAGCATGATTAAATTTTTTATATCATTATTCAGGGGCATGTTTTAAACTATATAATAATTTAATAAACTTACACATCTTGTTTTTATTCCCTTATAGAACCAACATTATAGTTGTTCCATGTAGACCCCCTCTTTGAGATCACCACTCAAGATCGTCATTTGACATCATTTAATAAATAAATAGAATATGAATTGATGTCAAAGAAAACAATATCCTAATCAATATTATAATCCCCACTTAATACATATGTATCAAAATAATCAGTACATTCATTTTGTTTAAACTCATTAGCTACTAATCTATCATTAAATATTTGAATCATGCTATTTGTGTAATATTTACTTCAAAATACCTACTAGCACCCTATTAGCTTAGGCCCTAGTGGAAGGTCTATCAATTCTCATCTTTAATTAGTCATAATAGATTATACTCCATCATTGATAGCTTTTTTCCAAAAGTTATTATTTCTAGAAGTCGTAGTTTCTTTTATGTTTTAGGGATCCTCCTCTATTTGAAGTACTATAGGAATATTCCTTATAATATCTTCTCTACTTCCTTCCACTAAGTAAAAAGAAATTATTTGAGAGTCAATATCATATGATCCCTTAGCTATTTTGCTTTTTTTAAGGCATTATGAGTTATGTAACAACCTTCAAAAGTACATTGTCTTGAGATTCTCCAATCCTAGTAGATACTTTAGCATCACTACAACTCAAAAAATTCTTAAAGAACTCTATCTCTCTTTATTCAATTATCACATTAGACTTCAAGTTTCATGACCTATAAGCTTTGCTACTTGACATATTGCCTACAAATACTTACTTAATGGCCCTTGGACCTAATTTGATTTTAATTTGATTAGTTTTCTTGCAATAAGCAAGACATCCCAACACTTTGAAGTAATCTATATTAGATTTCATTCATTGTCATAACTCATATGGAGATATCTCATTTTTCTATATAAGAATTCTATTCAAAATATGACAAAGATTCAACAAAGCTTCATTAAACAAATTAAAATTCAATTTAGCATGCAATACATATCATTCACTATCTCCAAGATTGTTCTATTCTTTCTCTTTGCTATGTCATTGTGTTGTTGTATATAGGGTGAAATGCACTCATGTATTATGTTATATTTTTCAAAGAATAAATTAAATTCAATAAAAAAAGTTTAACCACACTTCTATCACTTTTAAGCACCATAATCATTTTTCTTAGTTAATTTTCAAGTTTGACTTCATAAACATTATATATTTTAAAAGTTTCACTTTTCTTCTTAACTTCAATAAAAATATATAGGTAAATATTGTGTAATCATCTATGAATATGAGAAAAGACTTACAGCCTCATCTTTTTAATATGTCATCAAGTTCACAAAGGTCATTATGTAATAAATCAAGCAAATTAGATGATCTCTCAATACTATGAAAAAAAGTTTAATCATATTCGATTTAACATATATTTTCACTTATAAATTTAATGATATCACAAGCAATAAAATCACATTTCACAATTCATTTAATAATACTTGAACAATATGTGCAAACCTATCAAACCACAGAGATAAAGAATTTCTGACACATATAAGAAGAAGTAGAAGTTATCTTATTGATATTATCATTGGCACAAAGTTGATCATCTCATCATAAGAGTACATTTTTCCAACAAAGTGTAATCTTTTTCCATAATGTAATTTCCAAGCACCTTGTATCTTCCTTGATTTTCAATTTGAATCTGTTAATTTCTCTTTGCATCCTCAAATGTCTTGAAAAGAGATTTATCATAGGTAACATCAATTGTGGCACAAGTATCATACCACTATCCTAGAATATTCCTTTGGGAAATGCACACATCACCAAAGGTTGTAATACTCTCCTCATCAATTGTATTTACCACAATCCATTTTAGTCCTTTTGGTACCTATATTATCTAGCATAATACCCAGGTTTTCCACACACAAAACTAGAATCTTTCTTTCCCTTAATGTACTTTGACTTTTCTTGGGGTTCATGTAATTAGGATGATAAGGCTTTGAAATGCATTGACTTTGTTAGTCTAGTCATTGTACTCTTCTAGCATTTTGTCTCTTGATCTCAATTCTTACCCAATGCAAATATATTTGTGTATCTCTTCCAATGAGTAATCTTCACTCTTATAGAGAATCTTCTTCTGATAATTCTTCCAACTTGATGGTAACTTAGCCACAATCACACCAACTTGGAAGGCATCCAGAAATTTGATTTTGAGAACTTTCAATATATTTATTATTATTTTGCAACTCATGAATTTGTGGCAAGAGACACCTTTCATCAAAAAGTTTGAAATCTATATATTGAGAAATAAGAAACCCGCTGGTACTTTCTTCGTCAACTTTGTAGAGGTCATAATTCATATAGTCTTTAAGATAATGTATATAAAATCTAACTCCTACATATGAGTTCATACTCTTTTCTTTTCTTCTTCACTGCAAACACATGAGGCGAGTCATTTCCTTTGATTCTAGTAATGACGTCATGGTAGGATCAAGCATGTAGAAGATCTTGAGGACCATGAAAAGGAAACTCACCTTTACTTTCCACCTAGTAAAGTTGGAACCATCAAAATGATCCAAACTCACAAGGTCTTGGTTCATAATTTTGATAGTTTTTCCTTCCATTGATAAAATAAAGTCTTTGATTATTATGTTTCAAGGATACAATGAAAAAAAAAGAAACATACTCAACTTGGAAGAATTTATTCAAAGGGGAAGCAAGATATACTCAATACTTATTTGATAAAAGAATACTTTAATGGTCACAAAAATAAGAACAAGTAGAAGGAGAACATATGGAGGTTCCAACAAGTTCTTGGAACTTTAACCAAAGACACTAGTTTCTTCTTCACTCTAGAAATCTTTAGGGACCTTTGGAAATAGTTGTGAGATTAATCAAACTCTTTCACTTTATTTCATAAGATTTTAAAAGAAGAAAAGTCATATATAGAACACTCTTAATTAGGGTTCAAATTTTACTACAAAGATAAAAATACTTTTGTCTTCTTCAACCTCTTTATTTTTTATAACATTCAAAAATTAAATCATATGTTTAATTCACACACTAAAAATGATTTAATTTCAAACATATTAAAAGTAAAACCATTCTCATTCTTAATCTCTTAAATTGTGTAAAGTTTAAATTTATTACTTAGCTAGACTCATTATCTTCCTCTCAAGTTTTGTAATATTCTAAGACTTAATCAAATTTAATTCATACATTAAAAGTGCACCTCTTTTTATACCTTATTTTTTAAAAAATAAATATTTATAATTAGTCATTTAAGTATCACACACAATCATTAAATACTGAATAGTAAAATATTATGGTCACAAGTACATTCTAATGCAAGATTGCATGCATTTGGCCTTCATGAGCCAGTTTAGTTTGTGAGGATGAAATAAAGATTAAACTTTGCAGTGTGATGACTCGAGATTAGTTTCTATCTCAGAATTAGAATTACAATATTAAAGAATTTAATAAGATTGTGTGCAGCGGGTCATTGTAATTGTGGTCCTCATTTAAAACAAATCCCTCTTAATATATTAATTCTCTAGCAAAAAATCCAATTTAATGTGTGCATGTGTATTTCATGTGTGCATTCAAAGAAGTATGTGATTGAAATTCTTTATTTTTTTTTATATTTTTTGTTTTTTTTTTTGTAAATCACAATCATATATAGTCATTTATCCATTAGATAGATTAGCACATATATATTCGTGAATGTAGAAGTTTTTTTCATATATTTTTTTAAGAATTGAGTACAATGATATATATAGAGAACTTTTAAATCAAATTCCAATAATTTTTATATTCTAAGTATTCTTGATTTTTCTACTTAAATTGAGTAAATCATTCATGTCGTCTTTGTGTTTTATTAGAATTCTATAATTTATTTATACTCTAACCATTCACACCAATACTCTCTCAAATATGTGCATAAGTGTCTATTATGCTCAACTTGTCAAGTAAGTCCTATAAATTCCATTTGGACATTGTCTTCAAGATAATATCTGCTAAATAGTCTTTTATTTTGAAAAAGTAGGAATCTAATAACTTTTTTTAAGGTTCTATTTGATAAAATCTTAATCTACCTGAAAATGCTTGATGCGATAATTGTATACAAGTTTATTTCAAAGCTAGAAGCAAATCTTATCTCACATAAAACCCTTCTAATCCAAAGGAGTTAACAAAGGCTCTTAATAATTCCTTGAAATTTCACTTCAACACAAAAAAATAACACTATTTTTTTTTATTATTGTATCTTTACATAACAAGATTGTCTCCTTAAAAATGGAGAGTAATTAGATATAGATTTCATATCATAAATATTTTATACCTAGGTATTGTTCATGTAGCTATAGATTATTAAATAAATACTTTATGATAATATGAGTCATTTTCATTGATAGAACTTCAAATAATGAAGAATCTAAATAACAATGTTCATATTTATTAATTAGGACAATGCATGAACTCGCTCACTAAACTTTAAACACAAGTACTATTAGGACAAGTAATGATTAAATATCTATCTCTACTCATTGACAATTGATCAATATGTTCTATAAGTTTTTGATTTAGAACATTTGGAGTGTGGGCTAGTTCACAATCTAATAATATTTTGTATGTCAACTAATTTACAAGCCATACCATAAGTAGTTGTGTGGCAAGGTTCTCACGCATCATAACGTATCAAGTGAAGAAATCATACTTTTATTATGTTATATATAGTTTGTTTTGATAAACTATTTGGTATAATCAAAATATTTTTTGTTTTAATATTTTAATGTTAGTGCAGGAAATAAAATATTGAGAAGTTGGGAATGTAACAATAGCATAATAACCAGGGTCTCACTGCCCGGTCAGTGGGCCGAAGAAATTTTTGGAGCAGAACCTGACTCATCTGAGTGATCCTGCCTGCTCCATTTATTAATACCGAGAAACTGCTAATATAAATATTTTTTTGTTTCTGTTTTCTTTCTGTTATTTTTCTCTATGAGATTATTTTTCGTTTCTCTCTCTTCTCTATGTGATTTCTTCTCGATTGCTGCTCATGTACTTTATAAGATAATAATTGGTTATAATCTGTAAACGCATAAGTATTTTTCTAGTGTATATAGCTAGTCATGCTCAACAACTAGCTAGTGAACCAAGTTATATATGTGTTTCTGTTGTGATGTTTGGATTGAGGATATATTGTGCTTTAAATTTCTATTTGTTTTGTTATCACCTGAGATAAAATCATAAATTGTAAGTAAAATCACCCAACAATACTCATAGTATAAGAAACACTATGGCAATGGACAAAAATGCAAATATTACATTTAAATTTCAAGTGTCTTATATTGACAAATAAATATGGAAATAAGTAATTTAAATAACCAAATAATTGATATCCTAAGTGATGTGATTATAAAATCTACTTTTCTTTGTTGTTGATTTAATGGTGCCCGTGATTGGCTTTGCCTAGACACTAGTCTACTTTAAATAGCCAAGAAAATGGGATCTCATGGAGAAGATCATGGCTCTAAAAATATGTTTGAAATTATTAATTTACATATTTCTCTCATTTGTCCGAATGAAAGATTAGAATCTCAACAAACCATAATATGAAATGGTTTGAAAATAGCAAAAATTTTATGTGTTTTGGTAAGTAAAACCAAGTCATTAAAGTGCAATAATCATTAAGAATTACAAACCAATGATGATGAGAGGACAAGTTTGTGGGAGAAGACCTCCACCCATCCTAATGTATCAAAGTGAAATAAATCATACTTTTATTCAAACTCATATGATAAGAACCCATATGGCTCTAAACTAAAATGCAAATATTACATTTAAAATTTGAGTGTATTATATTGAAAAATAATTACTTAAAATTACTAAAAAATAAATGTAACAGCGTGTTTGTCAAATATAATTTTCCTTGTTGATCATATGGTGCATGTCATTGGCTCTACCTAGACACAAGTCATCTACATAGCACAACCTTTCTCCCTAGTACCCCACCCAATTATATCCTAGGAAATAATATCTTGAAAGAGATATATGGTAAAATGCATTAGTAAGGAAAAATTGATATTAACATCAAGCTAGCTTATCTACATTAGGTTATTGGAAAGATAGAGACCAAGTAAGGCATGCTTTGGAAAAGAAGGAGATGAGATTATCATTACAGCCTCTGTAGTTAGATAAGAGATCACATTAACATTTACAACATGATTTTGTCTTGGTATACTTGTATGATAAAAATCATTTGAATAAAATGTCATGTGGTACAAATCCCCAAAGTTAAGAATCAAATTATCCTCATCATTGTGAGTGCAACTAGATTAAGTTAAAATTCTAGTTAGGAAGTATTTAGGAATGATGAAGGTTCACTAGTGACTACAAATAGCTCTCCATATGATGTTATAGATAATAAACTTGTTTCTTTATTGGGAATCAAATGACATTAGCAATCAAGAAGGTGCCCATTGAATTGATTACAAGTTTTTTTTTCACCATCCTCACAATCCCCCCTTACCAACCCCAGATTGGATGAATATGACAAACTTTTATACTAGTCAATCATCTTAGTAATGATCGTGACTAAGCACATTTAACTTTGAAGTTCTTATGAGATCCATTGTATTAATGATGGTTTAAACGCAAATGCCCATTGAATTGAATAACCATCCTTTTAATTGGCATTTTAATCATTCTTTTAATTGACATTTTACTTTCACTTTCCCAACTTGTCTTTACAAAAGATATATATTATAATAACTTGAGATGATATGGCATAGTTGGAGCCATCCAACCCAATGTTGAATGCACAAGTTGAAGAATGGCTCATCAATAGGTGGGTGGGTTGAGATCAGGGATGTGATTAAAACTTGTGTTATATTGATCATTAAGTTGGTAAGAATTGATTCACTGTGTGAGTTTAGTATTGATTATCATGACACACACACAAGGGGGGAGGGGGTGAATTTTAAAATAAATTTCTATAATATATATATATATATATATATTGTTATAAAATAAAACTAAACCCACAATAATTTGAAAGATAGAAAATTCAAAAGTAAATCAATAAATTACATAAGGAAATAAAATACATTCAAAAGAAAATGAGAAATTAGAATACATGGGAATGATTTTCAAAGAAATAGAATAGCCCTTTATATAGGAAAAAGTTTGGAAATCTCCAAACAATTTTCCAATGTGGGCAAGGTGATTTTCACCTACCCCCATATTAAAATAACATTCTCCCACTTGAAAATCACTTTCTTTGCTTGTCAATACATGCTTCCAATCTTGTTAAGCCACATGAAGTTCTACACCATTCAAACTTATCATTGCTGATCGGTTTGGTTAAAACATCCGCTATGTTTTCTTCGGTATCAATCTTTTGCAAATCCACACTTCCTTCTTCTACTTTCTCTCGTACAAAATGATATTGTACCCTGATGTGTTTTGTCTTGGAGTAAAATACTGGATTTCTTGCCAAGTGTAGAGCACTTTGACTATCACAAAATAAAGTAACCTTATCTTGTTTATATCCAAGCTCTTCCAATAGTATTTGCAACCAGATTGCTTCTTTACTGGCTTGTGTAGCTGCAACATATTCTGCTTCTGTCGTAGAAGTAGATACAATAGGCTACAATTTCGAAATGCAACTTACAGCTCCTCCAGCAAGAGAAAAAATATAACCTGTTGTAGACTTGCTATTATCAACATTTCCAGCATAGTCTGCATCAACATAACCTCTGACAATAAGATCTGAACTTCCATAACATATTATAGTATTTGAGGTTCCTTTCAGATATCTGAAAATCCTCTTCACAGTACTCCAATGTTCTAAGCCCGGATTTGCCATGAATCGACTAACCACTCCCACTGCTTGTGCAATATCTAGTCTTGTACAAATCATTGCAAACATTAAACTTCTCACTGCTGATGCATACGGTACTCGAGTCATCTTCATCCTCTCTTCTTCCGAGCTAGGACACATACTTGAGGATAATTTGAAATTAACAGGAAGATGGGTAGAAATTGGCTTACTATCTTGCATATTAAAGCGACGCAAGATTTTGTTAAAATAATTTTGTTGAGAAAGCCAAATCTTCTTATTATTTCTATCTCGGTAAATCTGCATCCCTAGAATCTTGTTTGCTAGTACCAAGTCCTTCATATCAAATTCCCTAACCAACTGTGCCTTCAATTCTTGGATTCGACATTTGTTTGGGCCTGCTACCAACATGTCATCCACATATAATAGTAAAATGATGAAATCATTTTCTTCAAACCTTTTGTAGTATGTACAATGGTCTGAACTTAGTCTATTATATCCAAGGCTCATGATGAAGGAATCAAATCTCTTATACCAACACCTCGGTGCTTGTTTCAAACCGTATAGAGATTTGTTCAACTTACAAACCAAGTTCTCTTTACCAATTTCAACAAATCCTTCTGGCTGGAACATATAAATTTCTTCTTCAATTTCTCCATGAAGAAAAGCAGTTTTAACATCTAACTGCTCCAAATGCAAATCAAGTGTAGCACATAGAGGCATTACTACTCTAATTGTTGTAAGATGAACCACCGGAGAAAAAATTTCATTGAAGTCAATACCTTCTTTCTAAGCATACCCCTTTATCACCAATCTTGCACGATATCGTTCTATTTGATCATTGCTATCCCGTTTTATCTTGTAAACCCATTTGTTTCCAATAACTTTTCTTCCGATTGGTAATGGTACTAGCTTCCAAGTCTTGTTCTTGTGTAGAGCTTCAATTTCTTCCACCATTACTGTCATCCACAGAGATGCATCTGAATTATTTGAAGCTTCTTGAAATGTTGAAGGTTCTCCATCTTCTATTAGGAGACAATATGCAATGTTGCTCTCCGTAACATACTCCGAGTGCCAAGCTGGCGGTCTTTTATTACGAATTGGCCGACTAACCCCTTGAGCCTCAGACACGACTTGTTCTTGTGCTTCATGCTCTAATTCTTTCTCCATTGACTTTGGAACATCTTGTTTCTGATCATTTTCTACATTAACAGTGGTAGTTTCTCAAACTTCTTTTAATGTGCTATAATCTTCAATTCTTTCTTTAAAAATTACATCTCTGCTGATTATTACCTTATGGTCAGTGGGTTCCCACAGGGGATACCCCTTTACTCCTTCAGCATACCCTAAGAAAATACATTTTCTGGATTTTGGATCCAGCTTTGCTCTTTCTTGGGTGTTGTACATTACATATGTAGGACATCCAAAATAATGTAAAGTAGAGTAGTCTGCTGGCTGACCCGTCCACATCTCCATCGGTGTCTTTAAATCAATCGATGTTGATGGTGATCGATTTATCACATAGCATGTAGTTTTTGCTGCTTCCGCCCAAAATGACTTGGGTAGTCTTGCAGTCGTTAACATTACTCTCATTCTTTCTGCAAGAGTTCTGTTCAACCGTTCTGCTACTCCATTTTGTTGTGGCGTGTATGTGACTGTGAACTGTCGTTTGATACCTTCTTGCTTACAAAAAACAAGAAATTCACCAACTGTATACTCACTTCCATTATCTGTCCGCAAACACTTAATTCTTTTCCCAGATTCAAGTTCCACCCATGCTTTGAATTCTTTAAAAGTTAAAAATACATCTGACTTTTTCTTGATTGGATATACCCAACATCTCCTTGAATAATCATCAATGAATGATACAAAATACTTTACTCCTCCATAAGATATTTCAGGTGATTCCCATACATCAGAATATATCAAGTCTAGCGTATTTTTACTTCTTACATTTGATCTTTTAAATGTCAATCTATTCTGCTTACTAGTAACACAATGCTCACAAAAAGGTAAATTTACTATTTTGAGCCCCGGAAGTAACTTTTTATTAGAGAGAATCTTCAAACCTTGTTCTGACATGTGACATAGTTTAAGATGTCATATCATTGTTGATTCTTCTTCCTTAGTAATTGATGCAACACATGCATCTGCTTCCTGTACTGTTTCTCCTTTAAGCATTAATAAATTTGCCGTGATCTTTTCTCCCTTCATTACCACGAGTGAACCTCTCACAATTTTTATCATCCCATTTTCAATATGAGTTTTGCATCCAAGACTATCTATTTGTCCCAAAGACAATAGATTTTTCTTCAAGTCAATCACATGTCGTACATCTTGAATGGTACGAATCATACCATCAAACATTTTAATTTTGATAGTACCCACACCAATAATTTTCAAAGTATGATCATCACCCATGTGCACTGACCCACCTGAGATTGGTTCATATTTTTGAAACCAATCTCTCCGAGAAGTCATATGCCACGATGCTCCTAAGTCTAGCAACCATACATCACTAAACTGTTTTTTACTTTCAACTATTGTTGTTACCTCACTATACAAAATATTATCTTCATCATTGATGCTTGCAACATTCCCTTGTGTCTTAGATAACTCATCATCTATATTTCTTTTCTTAAACCAACAATCTCTTTTTAAGTGTCCTTTCTTACCACAGTTATAACATTTAATATTTTTCTTACTTCGAGATTTTGATCTACCATAATTCTGACTCCCACTGGGGCCACGCTCCGTTGATCTCCCTCGTATCATCGTCAAAGCATCTATTTGTTGTGCATTTACATATCTATCCTCTTTGTTTTTACGTCTATTTTCTTCTTCTAAGATGGCATAGGCAATATTATTAATAATTAAACTATCAGTCAATGCACCATTCGTTAGATTGATGACGAGTTGATCATACGAATCAGGTAAACTCTGAAGTAAAATCTCAGCACGTTCAACTTCTTCTATCTTGTGACCCAACGTAGTAAATTGCGAAAATAAAGTATTCAGAGTATTGATATGATCAGTTACCGTAACAGATTCCATCATTCGTAAAGTGTACAGTCTTCTTTTTAAGAAGATCTTGTTGTGAAGTGACTTTGCCTCGTACAACCTTGTGAGAGTATCCTAAATTTCTTTTGCCGTATTCTTTTTTGCCACACTCGATAATACTCCATCAGCAAGTGCCAAATGCAGGTCAACTACTGCATTACTATCTATCTCATTCCACTTGTCCTCAGGAATTCCGGTGAGCCTTTTTCCAATTGCATCTAAGCAATTATCCTTCCTCAAAATTGCCTTAATTTTCATTTTCCACAATGAAAAATTACTTCCATTGAATTTTTCTATTTCAAATTTTGCTGCCATGTTTCACTTTTACAGTAAACAGTAACCGAGAATAATAATAACAATTTGTGTTATTACACTAAAAAAGTTCCCAGGTAAGTGGAGGGGCGCAATTACCCTCTTAAAAACCACAAACCTTGAGGCTCTTATCGCCCTTTTGACAGAACTTTTCTAAAATACATTAACTACAAAAGTTACTAACTAACCTCCTCTGATACCACTGTTATAAAATAAAACTAAACCTGCAATAATTTGATAGATAGAAAATTCAAAAGTAAATCAAAAAATTACATAAGGAAATAAAATATATTCAAAAGAAAATGAGAAATTGGAATACATGGGAATGATTTTCAAAGAAATAGAAAAACCCTTTATATAGTAAAAAGTTTGGAAATCTCCAAACAATTTTCCAATGTGGGCAGGGTGATTTTCACCTACCCCCATATTAAAATAACATATATATGCTCATATTGTATGTCTATGTTCTAATATATATTGATATTTTTTTATTCTAAATGCCAATTGCAGCAGTATAAAAATCATAAAATTATGAGTACGAATATTATCTTACCTTCTCTATAAAGCATGAGCTAATAAAATGATAATCATCATTATTAATAACTTATATTCTCGATATCCGTGCTTGACCTTGGCGACCAGTACTACAACAATCGATTATCCAACTATCAAAAAAAAGAAATGATTACAAAATTTGAGGTGACTACTTGCAGATGGGGGCATGAATTAGAAAGTTGGTTTTTTGATTTTGATCAAATTGATGAAGTTGAGCAATTACAAATTGCTTAATTTTGGTTGAATCCAAATCTGCTCGATCCGATTAACAATTTAGGAAATCCTAAGTAAAGGAATTTCGATTTCCGAAGGAAGGAAAGATCTAATCCGAAAGGCAATTAGTAGGGGTTTAAATAACGAATATGTAGACGCGTAGTATTTGGTCAATCCAATAATTCGTAATGTTTTTTTTTTTCCACTAAAAAGAAGAGTTTATCACAGGCACGAAACTAGAAATTTGTAGTTCATGGAAAGGGCTTTCTGTTTGTTATCTGTAAGGTATTGGAAAATCGCTGTCGGGTTCTAAACTTTGGTAGGCGATAATGCTGCCGCGAATGTTAATGTTCCACTTCCAGACAAGTACGTCACCACCCATCAAAAACACGCTTTTTGGGTTGATGCCCACAACTTGTTCGATGAAACGCCGTCGTGCGGTGGGAACTTTTGTGATCTGTGATGCCATTTGCCAATCGGATTTTTTTTTTCTAGTTTGTTAAATCGCTCATGTTCTGTTCCAGTTGATAAAAAGAGTTTAAAAACAGAAAGCAAAAATGATTTTTCTAATGTAAAAAAAAAAAAATTGAAGATTTAAGATGTAAGTAAGAAAATGAACATGTAAATGGTCTCCCATTCAAAATTGGTTGATTTACAAGAAAATATAAATAATAAAACTCAATTGACCAAACTGCCCTTCTCTCATTGCTGCTCTCGTGGTGATTTCTCACGTAGGGTCAGTATGGTATTGCAGAAGCCATGGTGATCCCCGCCTGGGTGGCTCATTGTCTTCCATTGCTCAGCTATATCCTCTGCAACCTTAACGGCGTCAGAGCCAGTTCCCAGGAGTCCTCTTCTAGTAAAACCCACCGTGTACAGTCCATTTTCTCCCTTCCAACCGTTAGGAAACGGCGTTTTGGGCATCCCTTCTTCCGTAAAAAAATTACTCCCCTGCAATGTAATTCTCATTTTTTTTATATACCATCTCCACTCAGCCCCAAATTTTCAGCCATGCATAGCTTGAAAGCATGGATAATTAATGAGAATTTATGATCAGTGAAGAACAAGTGCTTAGTCATTGCATGGAGAAGAATGGCGAAGAACAGTGGAAATTGATAGCAATTAGTTATTACCATTATTACTATTGTTATTATTACCTTTAGCCAAGTGGGGACATTGCTTTTATACCCAGTTGCCAGGATGATGGAGTCAAACTCATTTTCTTGGCCATCTACAAATCTTGCTCCGTTTTTAGTTATCATCTTCACTCCTCCGGTAATCTGAAACCAGCCAGACACATGTTTGATACAGTTATAATCTTGCAATCTGTTTCTTGCCACTTAACATGCATGGAAAGAAAGTGGATGAGAATGATGTACTGTAATTTGGACAAAAAGATCTAAGTACGTGCCTTGATTTTTCCGGATTTAATTTCTGAGAAAGCACCGACGTCGAGCACCGGAGTTTTTCCGGTGAAGTTTTTCAGAGCTATCGGGCCGGTTTTGGGTCGCCTGAGACCAATTCTGTCTGTGTCACCGAACGAGAAATTAGCCATCATCAATAGTAACTTGTCGACTATAGTTAAAGGAAAGCATTTGAGAAGGGCCATGGCAATCCCAAATGTGGATATGCCAAACATCTCTCTGGGTAGAACATGCACCTGTATCATCGTAATTAGAGACCACCCAGTAAAAAGCCGAACCGATTTAAATGCAGAAATATTGAAGAAAGAAGATTCAACAGAGAGAAGTAACTCACGGCGTTCCTAACAACCATGTGAGGGATCGCATTGTGACTGCAAAGATCTAAGCTAACTTCCATGCCAGAATTACCACATCCGACGACTAAGACTCTCTGGTTCTTGAACTCTGAGCCAGACTTGTAGGCACTGGTGTGCATGATGGGTCCAGAAAATCTCTCAATCCCTGCAATTTCTGGTATCACTGGCTGAGCATTCTCTCCCGTAGCAACGATCAGCCACAAAGAAATGAACTCGTAATCTTGAGTTTGTATCCTCCAAACACCGTTAATGTGATCAAATTCTGCATTGCGAACCTGTTGATCGAACTTTGGTTGAATTGAGAAGTGGTCTGCGTAGGCCTCCATGTAGGAGATGAATTGGCGTCTGGTGGGGTACTTGGGGAAGTCGTGAGGGAAACTTAGAAGCGGAAGCTGACAGAAATGTTTTGGAAGGTGAAGTTTAAGTCGATCATATGTTTTTTTCTGCCATAGAGAAGCTATGCGGTCACTTTTTTCAAGAATCAGAGAAGGAACGCCGCGTTTAGAAAGGCAAGCTGATGCCGCTAAACCAGATGGTCCAGCACCCACAATAATAGGTCCTTGAACCCAACCACATTTCCCTTTCTTCAACTGATCTTCTGGCTCTTGATTTCTACAAGAACCCATGTTGAAAATCCCAAGAAGAAGAGGGAGGAAAGAGACAGAAGAAAAGTTAGCCTTTTCGTTTCTCTTCCCTTAGCTTTTTACAAACAGTATTTCTCTCCTCAAGCCCATGCCTGAAGCTGTTACGAATTCTGTCTGAAACAGGGATGATTTAAAGAGAGAAAAGGATGCGTTATGGTTAGCTTGGAGAAAATATCAATGAGAATATATTGGTCTGCTGTGGCCTAGCTCTAGCTCTAGCCGGTTGTTTTTAAGCGCATGGAAAGGTGTAACAAGTGGAGCTCAAGCACGGTTTCTTTGTTTTTTGTTTTTTTTTTTTTTTGAGCAGTAGCAGGTGGGGGGGGAGAGAGAGATGTTAGGGAGGAAGAGGAGGAGAGAGAACCAGAGAGACAGAGAGAAGAATTAATTAGGGTAATTTACCGGAAAGAGATGGTGCAACAAAGGCGTGAAGGGAAAGGAAAGGATTTTGATATCTTCCCTCGAGGCTTCTTCTTCTCTCCTCTTGCTTGATCCTGAGAAGAGCAGAGGATTGGGGGGTAGCGGGTAATGAGCCCACAGAGGCTCATAAATAAGGAGTTGAAATTTATAGGACTACCCTACTCATCTAAGTGGTTATTTTAAAGCAGCAACAATGACCATCTTTGGACTAAACTACCCATCATAAAATGGTGAACTTGAAATCTGAAGACTAGAGACACTATGTGTTATTTGATGGATATAAATGTCCAAAAGAGTCATTTTCTCAAAACAATTAAGATATTATATAATTTTTTACATTATTTTTGATAAACTTGTATCTTATATGCTACTCCCTATATATTATAGTTACAATATATATACTAAATCTGAACATCAATTTTCCAATGATTTTTTTGGTTTCAATTTTTTGCAATTAAAATGAGACTTCAATAAAGATTATAATTGAAAGATATAAAATAATTGAAAGACTTGAAATCTGAACATCTTTGGACTTCAATATATTATAGTTACAATATATATATATATATATATTATTCCATTGCTCAATTTAATTTTTTGGGATTCATGTAAGAAAATAATTATCGACAATGTTTGTAGTATTTGCAATACTTTGAGTGTAAGCATAAGAGCAAATAAATAATGAGTATTACTTGGCACTTTATCAGATCAATTATCTTTGCAATACCATTAGATCCTTTTGAATTTTGATTAGCCTACATGAATAGTATCATTTTCAAGTTGGTTTAGTTTTTAAAAATCTATAACAAAAAACTTCAAGATAAAATTTTGCAAAATTTGGAATATTATACACAAACACACTAAATTGTACACAAATATTATGTTGATTAGCCTACATGAATAACTAAATTGTACACAAATATTATACACAAACACACTAAATTTGGAATATTTCTACATGAAACTTGATGAATAAGTTTACTCTAAATAGATGCAAAATCTATTTGTAATGTTTCTAATCAATGCTGATCTCTATTATGTTTTGCACCAAAGTCATCGTATCCATAACATTGTCATCTTTCCTATGCAATGTAAGCTTAAACTTCTTAATTTACATTTTTAAAAAAATTACTATTATCAAAGATTCACCATACTTTTTTTTCAATATTATCAAATGAACAAAGCAAAGCATGTCATATTAAAAAATCATAAGTGTTGAAAAGGTTGTGCACTTGCATGGTAGAAAAAGACTCATATATGAATAAATATTGTAAAATATTAACAGAAACAATTCATAAATTTTAGGGTTCATCAAAATTTTATCATAATACTTCCCCTCAAGTTGGAGAATATATGTCAAGAATTTCAAGCTTGCTTAGATAAGAATGGAAGACTTGTGAACTAAATTGCTCGGTGAACAAATTAGCAAATTGAAAAGCCGATGGAACATGAAGAGTTACTTTGGCACTAGATAAAATTTCTTCTTGAATGACATTAGGATATGTTTCTATGTGCATATGTTCATTAAACAACATGACGCAAAATACACTATCACGTGTGAAATTTGGTGCAAAAGTAAAGTAACATGTGAGTTGGATAAAAATTTTTGAAAATTGGCAAGCACATAGAGAACTTACAAAGATAGTATATGTTGAGAAAAGGATTTGGTTTTTTGCAATACTTTTAAATTCTAAATGACTATATCCATGCTAGAAGTGTGAAATAGGTCATGCGAAGTAGGGTTATTATGACATGGATTATGACATGGCCAAGTAGGACCCATGCCCACATGTCCAAGCCCATGCGGCATGCTTGGCCATTTAGGGCCTAGTTGGACTAGGTTTTCCTACTCATTTAAAACCTTTAATATAGGTACAATACTTCTACAATTCACAAGTATTTGGGAACTACTCAAAATACATAGCACTTGCCTAATTCTCAAGATATTTTGAGCCTTTTTATTTTTGTTATTTAGTCAATAGTTTATAAACATACGCATATTGTACCATAATCATAAAATGAGAGATAATGTTAGGGAAGCTAGGATTCAAAAAAAAAAATTATTTATCGTGATAACTCGCATAGAATGTGAATATTTTAATTATTTATAATTCTCATTGTTTTGATAAGAACAACATACATCAACAAAGTGTGTGTCGACGGCTTTGTCATCTCCCATATTCCTCTCTTCCAGCCCCTCGATGAAGAAGACAACACAACCATGGACTAGTATCTTCCGTGCCAAATATATATATATATATATATATATATAAATAAAGAAGAAACCATCACATGTCATATCACCTCCTAAATAATATATAAGAATATGATATTTTGTTTTTTATAATAATTTTAAATTATGATAATAAAGATTATATTTATTATATGTGTGTGTGTGTGTTCTTATATAATCAAAATTAATTTTTATAAATCAATTAATTTTATTTAATAATAAAATCAAACAATTCGATTCTAATCAAATTAATTATTATATTTATACACACACATATTCCAAACAAACAAACAAAATCTTTAAGATATTTCTTAATGCACTGAATAAGGCTATGGGATTATGACCTAAATAAGATATCGAGCTTCCAATATAAATTATATTATATCATTATTTATATTAATTATAATTCATATTACTATAAAATTATAATTGCACTCACTCGCTTAATCAAAATAAAATGTACCTTTTGTTATTTAATACTTATTAAACTTATCATATTAAGATTATAGATACTCATTGATTAAATTAAATTACTAAAAATTTAATTCAATCAATCTCTAATTATTTTCTCAAGACTTTCCACATATATAGCTTATTAGAAATGCTAAATCAAAATCCACCCATAAGGTTTAACAATATCAAAACTTATAAGCTTCATAAAGGAGACATCATCAATACTTCTAATAAGATATGGATTCCATGATTTATTAATCTTCACTATATACTTGATAAAGTTATCCAATGCACACAATTCATAAATTTATTTCTAGATGACATTCTTTACGAATCAAAATAACTATTAATAAGTGTATATGAATATTAATTACTTCAAGAATAAGAGTCACAATATTTATATTAATAAGGCTTTATTTTATTTTACATGTGAGTGAAAAATAAATTATAGCATGATGGTCCCATTTAAAACACACAAGTATACTAACACTACAAGTTAGAACTTCATTATTAACCTTAGTTAAGATATACCTACTGAAATCTTGTACTAGAATCTTACCAAAATATTTTTTAGTTCTATCTAAACTATGAAAACAAACTTATATTTTATAATAACTGATGATTTGATCTTTCATATGTAAGCCAGACCCTACATACCAAATCATCTACTATGCAGAATAAAAGACATGTATTTCTATAAATTTAGCTCATTGCAAATTCATTCATTAAAATAAGAACATCATTCAAAGTAATCAAAAGAAAAACATCAATAAATAGCTTTCAGAATAAAATAGTTCCAACAATAATGTATCAAATAAAAAAATAGTCATGAAGGGATTATACTGAAAAGAAAATATAGATAATGTTATTTTACTAACATGCATATTCAACAAACTTATAATGAATGAAAATAAAATTTACCATTAATTTAACAAGAATTGGAAGAGGATTAGATGATGGGTGATCAACTCATTTATGCCTAATGTTAAATATAAATGGGGGTGAAAGCAAAAGTACAAGAATTATGTTGATTGAGTTGTTGAAATCTAAAATATATTACATAGACAAAATTTCAATATCATTATCAATTCTAAGAGTTGTATTGTGATGATTGAATTTTTTTCTGCCTAAGAAAATAATTAGTATAATATTCCTTTTATTTTATATTAGAATTTTTGATATGTACCAAAAACTATTGAGCAGAATTTGCAAAAAAATAGAAAGAAATATTGAGCCCAAGAATGGAAATAATTTCATCGTGATCCTCAAATAAAAAATAAATATAATCTCAATAAAGGAAATAAAAGCCCCTTAAATTTTATATAATTAAATTTCATTGTTTCTATATACTATTTCATGGTAGAAATTATAATGTCATTTTTGATTTGAAGAATTCTAATGTCTCAATTGAATTGGGCTTCCAATGTGAAACTGATCATAATCACGACATGTTAAGTCAACATGACTACTATTTGAGAGTATTGTTGGGGGATTTCCCTTGACTTAGCCACTTGTGAGTATATATTAGTTAGTTAACCTAATCTACATGATGAGGATCCTAATTTATAATATAATTATTTTTACATTAGTTTGTGGTATTCTTGACATATTTCAACTCTTGTTTGGGCTTAGAAAAATGTGGAAGTATAAGAAAAGAAACTAGAACTATAAAGCATTAAAATTATCACAAAAAAGACTTTCAGGTACTTTCAAAAGTTGCTGCAAAATTGAGCTGCAAACTATATTTCTTGGAAGAAAAATTCATTTAGTTGCATGCGCTAGCAGAATCTAAAAATCATGTTGGCAGATTGTGTGCATCATAAATATACAAGCACTTGTGAAATTGTAGGACAATGTCTTCATAGTCAAAAACTTCAAAAGTTAATCAGTGCAGGTGAAATTCAAAAGATAATAGTTATTAAAATAAAACTTTGGTAGTATAAAAGCACTCACAAAATCTAAATGAGGACCATATTAAGGTAGAAAACTTCAACAAATCTATGAGCACTTGCAAACTAATTAAAATGCTTGAAACTTAGATGATTTTTTGACAATTTTATACCTTTTTTGATTTTTTTAGATAATAGGTTCTAACACTTATGTATTTTGCGAGAATTATAAAATAAGAGCAAAAACTCTCATTGGAGGCTTTTATGATTTTCTGCATGTTAAGAATAATTTTTTATAACTCATCCTCTTCTTCTCTTTCTCACTTATTCTCAATTTCATTGAGTCCAAGTCACACATCCTTGGTTTAGTTTGAATGACTAATTCCTAATACTTTCTATTAGAACTGGATACCACCTCAAGCTATAAGTTTGGAATTAGAGCCAATGTTTGGTTGAAAGATTTAGTTTTTTGTCAAATCATTGGTTTAGAAGATTTTCGGAGTGGGAATATGGCGATGGTGAGTTAGATGACATATTGGGTTGAAATCAATAAGTTTTTGAGGAAAAGTTTCAAACTTTGGAAACTAAAGATTAAATATCTACAAGTTAATAGATATTACTAGTCTATGGTTGAACATGTAAAGCCACAACAAGTAATCATACATTAGATACAACTTTGTTGAGATTTTTAAATGATATAACTTGGATCAAAGAGTGCAAGGCTTGATCAGATTGTATTTGGAAGATGAAGTCTTACTGAATATTTTTGGTAATAGATTCATGAAAATTTTGTGGAAGAAGCTTGATGTGCTCTATCAGAATAAGTCATTAGTCAATAAGCTAAAATTTACTTCATACTTATATAAGTTTCATACATTGAATAGTTAGTTTTCATCAATTATCTAAAAAATTAGTGATTATGATAAAGTGATAATCATTCTTTTTTTAAATATCAGATTTATATAATAATTAGAGTATCATCATTTTGTAGCAGTATAATAGAATTATCTTATGTGATAGTGATTACATAATGACTATCTGAGGATATGAAGAGGTAGAGTATGAGAAAATACTCAAAAGATATATTGTTTGTGAATGTGAGGATTAAAGAAAACAATTCAAAGGCAATATAAAGATCAAATGGAGTGGATATGATGGAATTAAAGTGTTTGAATGATGATAAAATTTGATTTTTCAAAAAGGATTGCTGAAGAAGTGAAAATAGTCTAACTCAAGTAAGAGCTAGCTAAACAAATAAGGATTTATCCAATAGTGATATGTACTTTGTAGGGGCATGTGTTGCAAATATTGTTGAAAACACCTTGTTCGTTGATATAGGTGTATCATATCATATGATTCCTCATTAAAACTAATTCAATACTATTATTCAAATATGAAGATGTGACCATAAAAAATGGTATAGTGGTAAAGATAGTTGACTATGGAAACATGATAATGAAAATGCATGATCGGGCTATTAGCACAAATTTGATTTTTATAAGTATGATGACTAATACTAGGATGGGATTATGTAGTGATGATAATTCTTACAAGATGACTTGAGGAGCAATTATACTTTCTTGTGAAATAAGGTATGGTACTTTTTATAAGCTGATGGAATGCACCATCAAGTATCAAGTCATCAGATCTTTTGTTTTTGAGAGAAAGCAAGCCTTTGAGTACAAGAAGACCATGAAATTTATATACTAGATCAGAGTTGTGACACGGAAACATGATGTCATGACATAATTCAATATCATTATTGAGTTTAGAGTTGCAAAATGAACACATGATTTCATAACCTAATCTAGTATCATGACATGGAACCATGTCGAGGTATTAGAGATGTGAGTGTAAGAGTGGAGAAATCCCAGCCAATCTTGACATGGGAGATCTTTTAGAAGAAAGTGAGTCATGATAACTTCCACTTGCGAATTCACAAAATGAGTTGAGACATCATCCAATCATGACATCTCAAGATGTGTCATGATTCCATTCCAATGATAGCATTGATACTATTTATGAAGATATAGTACATATAGAGTTTTAAGATTCAATTGTGGAAGAAGTATTAGATTCTCAACTTATTTTGTGTTGTCATGAGCATGTCATGTGGTGTTATGATATAAATGAAGTCGTGACCTTGTCATGCAGTGTCAAGATATAAATGAAGTTTTAATCCTATTATGTGGTATCACGATATGAATGAAGTCACAACTTATTTTGTGTTATTATAATTGATCAACTTGAAGATTTAAGTTGCAACCCTATTATGTGGTGTCGCAACATGAATGAACTAATGACATGAAAATATGATGTTGTGACTTAGGCCTTAAGTTTAAAGAGATTTTAATTTTTCTATTTAAGCACTTTAGCAAAAAATATTTTAAGAGCCAAGTGAGCAATATGAAAAACAAAAATAATTGTGGTATAAATTTTTATTTTGAAGGATTAAACATTTCAACTTCCAAACTCATCTTGAATCACCCTCAAAATAGGTCACATATAATAACTTTTTGGAATACAATAGATATAATGATGAATGTATGTTGAATCCTATAATATTATAAAATGATGACAACATGGTAACCTAAAGAAAGAAAATCAAGAATTGGAGGTTAATTAGGCAAATTAAAATTTATTCCTATTGAGTGATTGAATCTCTAAAAAGTATACATAGCATATAAGTTTAATTTCTCATTATCTAGAATGATGTCTCCATAAAATCATTGGGAATACAAAAAGGAGAATCAAAAAAGATGATGAAATGAAGAGAGAGATTTTTTGTACTTAAGTATTTTTTTTTGTTAGATATCATAAAGTTCAAATATTAAATAACATTCATTAATATATCAATTATTTGAAACTATGATTACAATTCACCTATTATACTCAAGTATAATGTATTTACACTTTAACAAAATGAAAGAAATAAAAAAAATATATACAAAAATTAGACAAATACATGAGAAAATGTTAAGGTAAAAAATTTCATAGTATTTATATAGAGTTTTGTGAAACTATTAGAAGAAGTGAAATTTGATAGAGCATCTTCAAATACCTTTGCAACTTTAAACACAAAATTTTTCTAGTCACCTTCGATCTAATGATGCATTCTACAACCTCTTACATAAACTGAAAAGAGTTCTGATATACAAAAATACTAAAAACTCAACAAAGATGTCAATATAACAACAATATGTGGTCAATAACCTATCAAGTAGGTTATTTATGAATACTTATTACTCATAGTTGCTATGTAATGTGAAAAATATTATATAAAAAATATAATTTTAAATAGTAATTACACATGTCAATCAAAACATTGCTAATCCTTTAGCAAAGGTAAAGAAAAAGAAAAGACAAATATAAAAATTCACATTTTATTCTATAAAGAAAATTGAATAATAAACCAAAAGAAAAAGGACATCCAATCAATTGCTCAAAGGCATCTTTTAACAAAATGTGTAGCATTTTGCAAACTTTCCTTTGATACTACAAATTTCCTCGGCAAATCACAAAACTACTTTACAATAATTCATAGATTATATTATAAACATAAATTATTTTCAAGGGGTGTGTAATAATGGATTGTGGGATTATTACATGCAATTTCATAGATTATGAAATTTTGTTTAGTGAAATCCCTATAATAAATTTTACGAATAGTATCATAAATAAAAAAAAATTCTAGATATTATGGCATTTGTAATGTTTGGGTAAATGTGAAATTGATCTTAGGGAAAGAAGAGAAAAAGAGGAAGAGAGAATTTTTCTAAAGGTAGAGATTTGTTCAACTACTACAACTAGTTATTCATGACTCATGCTTAGAATTAATAAACACATAATCTACAAAAACATACTTTTTCCAACCTATTTGCAAAATTTCACAAAGATGACATTGAATTTGTGTATTAGAAATCTTCCAGCAACAATTAGATATATTCAATGTAGGCTTTAGAATGTTCTCAGGACAAAAAAATTCTCTTGAATTTTCATTATACACCTCAACCAATTTTGGTACAGCAGTGTCATCCTTCCACAACATCTTGATGTTCTTTCATATTAAGAAAGCATAGAAAATACCAAACATATCAATGAAGTCTATGTAGTCTTCATACATTTTTTCCTCATGTTGTTACACATTATTTCAATATATAAACTTTTCATGATTTTGTACTTCCAATATCTTTATGGTATTGGTACTACTCACTCCTTTCTTTCCTTTAAGAGCTTTAAAATATGATGATAATTAAGTTTTCATTTATATAGCATATCCTTTTTTTAAAAATATATTTTTTTTGGATTTTCATAGCATTGTGCAAAATTTAACAGTATTCTATATTGTTTTGATTTTTATTTGCATGCTCATTTCTTTGTTTATGCAATAGACTATGAAATTTTAGTAACTATTGTTTTATAGTTCTTCAACTAATCTTTCTTGATTCTCAAGCTCCTTGGTTTCTTCATTTTTATCTTGTGTATCTATTACTTGAGTTGCTTCCAAATTTGTAAATCCATAATGTCTTTGACTCTATCTAATATATTGAAGCTTCCACTTGAGATTCCAATATCTTAAATAGCATAAGGAAACTTTACTTCTTCTTGCACCAAATGGATCTTGATCAAATTGTTGATTGAGTGCAACATGTAGTTCAACTTCAATTCAAAATTTCATATTCTATATATGCATTGTTCACTGATGGTTTAGTGTTGTAGAGTAAAATCTTCTATTCCTTGATCTGCTAAAGAAGATTATTTAAAATTTTGTATATTGGAAAATGATTTACCTTGGTTCTTTCTATAAAATATATGTGTGTTTGTCCAACTTGAGCTATAATTATTCATATAATCTCTCATAGAAGTATACAAATTGCAAATTGATTAATAGAAGCTATGAAAAATATGTGGCATGCAAGGAAATAACCCAAGATAAATGTATCAACACCACAACAACAAAAAAAGAAGGAAACAAAGTCAAAGTAGAAAATAATTCCCTAAAGTTTTGCAAATTTTGCAATAGTGTAAGATATAATATATATTTTAAAAATTCATAATTAGATTTAAAAATAGACTATGAATGTGAATCACAACCACTTGAGCATCATCCTAAACAACTATGCTAATTATCATAGAATAAAAGTGTGATCAAATTATTTTATAAACCTAAAAGCTATTTATAGGGTAGTTCACATACAAATAAGAATAAATTCATAGGGTATGATGAATATTTTGTGAAATAAGAATTAAAAATGACAAGGAAATGATGATCAATCAATAGAGAAGTAGATAAACAAGAAAACAATTGAAAATATAGAATAATTAGCTAAAGAGTATCCTTGGAGTTGAAAAAAAACATAATTTTTATGAGCAATTAGGGTAGGAAATTGTCATAAATCAAATTTAAGATGTAGATCCATAAGATAGGTAAGTAATTTCGAATTATTAACACATCAATTCTTCAAAACTCATCATGAATCATCCACAAATGAATCACAGATGACAACTACTCAGAATATCATTGATATTGGAATATGTATCAATTAAGTAATATTAGCTTATTACATAATTTACATAGAAGTAACTAGAAGAAATAAAACTAATAGTAGGAGAGGGTTAATGAGATAAATTCAACATTCTTATAATCATTTGATTCAAATACTAGAAATCATATATATTATTTGTAACTTTATTCTTTTACAAGGATGAGTAAGATAGTCACTCATCCTCTAGACACACACACACACACACACCTACTAAAGAAGCTTGGCAATGGAAAATAGGAGGGATGATAAAAATGAGCAAACACAAATATGTTGCCACTTGGTACTTTTCATATATAATGAAATAAATGCTCTGCCAATTAATTATAAAAAATTATTCAATAATAGTTAATAATTCAAAACTAAGATTACAACATTCCTTTTATAGTTGCACATTATTCATTTAGAATTCATTGGATCAAAACAAATAAAAAAAGGGACAATACTTTCGCAAGGTAATAGATTTCACCAATGCAAAAGGTAATAGATTCTAGTGTATTTTCGCAAGGCATTTCCAAATTTTACAAAGTTACAAAATTTCATTGTGTGTTTGCAAACCTTTTAATCTTTCTATTTCCTTCACTCCAATTATGCTTCATGTAACATAATGAAAAAACTTAAAAGAATTTTGATACACAAACACATCAAAAACTCAACAAAAACATAACATTGCAATATATGGTATTTAACACTTTTATATTAATTATAGATAAATAATGATCAAAATTAACTATACCATAAGAAACAAATATATAAAAAAAATACTTTTTATTTATTAATCAATAGTTCATAACACCATGTGTATTGATATAGAAATTTACTTATAGCAAACAGTTCACAACAACTACAAACTTAGTACCAACTTGGAGTTCTAGTGTAGAAAAAGTTTCTAGATAAGAGAATTCATCTCATCTAGTGTTGAGTACCCTATAAACTATATGATTATCTAAAGAAAGGATAAATTAAATGCAAAGTGTTAACTTGTACTTGCAAATTCAACTAAAAATTTTAAAACATTATGTTTTGGAGGCATATGAAGAAGATATTTGCAAATCAACTTGAAATTCTTTATCAAATGGATTAAAGTATGTCCACTTGTGGGACATGACTAATTCTTAAAGATAGTCGTATATATTCTTTCTTATTGAAGATGATATTTTGATAGCTATTTTGATGAAATGCAAAGTGGCAAGTAAATTGGTTTCCAAGTTCTAAAATAGAGTAAATATCTTATTTGGAGTCATGATAATATTTACTCTAAACATATTTTTGGTATATTTTCAATACTATAGCATAATCATTACATAACCAAATCATATTTTGCTATGTGATATTATGCCACAATATTTTGACATCATGAATTTATTATTCCAAAGAAAAAAACTCTAAGTCATGGCATCTTTTCAAGTCATGCGTTTATTCTCACCCTTTTATGTCAATGCACTGATATTTTTCATGGTATTTTACAATATTATGATCTAAAAGAAATTTAAGGGATTTCTTTGCAGTGACTTCTAACCAATATTATAACATTGAATTTATTAAATATTATAGTAAACTGTAGGACCCAAAGGTGTAAATGTCAGACTTAAAAAATTTTAAAATAAGATCAAAAAAAGGGGAAAGATTTAAAAAAATTAGTGAGCTAGATAGGGTAAAAATACTACCCCAATTAGAGAAAGAATCTTGATCCAAATGCAAAAAAAACATAGATTTGGAATCGGATCTAAAACCCATATTCTAAGGCTACTATCTTTAGGGATACTCAATTTGATTAGAAATGATTCTCTAATCTTGTCATTCAAATTCTTCATCAATATCATGCTAATTTTGAATCTAAGTTTAATTTATGTAAAATGTATGATGGGTATAGTTTTGTAATGAATAATTGTGGTATTGTTATACTTTGATTGTTGATAAATATGGATATTTATTAGAACATTGATTTAGATTTTCAACATCTATTGGATTGATGCGTGTTTGATGTGGTGGATGGTAACAAGCAAGTCATGGGATACACACTTGAGGTGAGCATCAATAGGAAATGAAAACCCTCCAATCCTTTTCTTGTGCTATGGATCGATGCATCAAAATCCTAGGTTGATGTAAATTTAATTGATGTGAGTATGCTTACAAAGCCAAAAGCATAAATACCATTATGATCATTATATTGTATATCTTTGAAAAGGACTAGCCCTAAAATGATATGGGTTTATATAGAATATATAACCTAGGGTTACACCAATTCTTGGGAGTCATATATTGGAAGTAGTAGAATATGATATGTAAGCCACAAGATACATACAAGGAGATGTGTATCATCAGGTAGTGATAACTATGCAATCATTCTCTTCATATATGACTTCCATTGGTAGAATTACTAAGGTAACATATACTAATTGATGTAAGTATTATGCTAATGAAATTAAAAGTACAAATGTAATTATGACTACATCATTATATATCTTTTATAATACTTAAGGTTAGAAAATAGAGATGGATAGTCAACACAATTATCAAGGGCAATAAGTGTATTGCCTAAAAGGCATATATAGGGCTATGGGATGGCCAATAGATTGGTAAATGTGTAACATCGAGATAAATGACAAGTAAATCAAATGCACAACCACAAGAGAACCATTTATATCCATAAGAATAAGTTATGTCTACAAACTAGTATGATATTTCCATAACATAAAAGAAATTTCATCATATATAAGTAAATTAATCCTAAGTCTATGTATCTATACAAGGCCTAAGTAAATATTTTTAACTTGAGAAGTTGGTCAATTCACTATTACTTAATCAAATTGTCATAATTCATATAAGATTAATATCTAGATTTATGTTTAATATATTACTTATATGACTCATATATTTATAGAATTCTATTGGACATAAATATAAGGCGATGAGCTTTTAATGTTAAGCTAAGAAACTATCGAATTTAATTATTGTAGCAAAGTCACAAAAATGTATGCACTTTTATATTTGTCAAAAGGTACTAAATAAATATGACAAACAAATAGCATGATAATTTGATCGGAAAAAAATAATAGATGCTTTAATTCTAGGGACATGAGTTTGATCCCAAAAGATGCCAAATATATTTCCCTAAGTTACTTTCGAGATTACCTTTCATGTTGTTAGAATGGAGGCCCCACTTTCTCTAACCCTAAGGACATAATTCCCAAATATGGGCCAATGGATAGTTAGGGTTGGGCATGAGAGAGATTGGGGACAACAAAATCTGGCATTCAAGAAGAATGCATGACCCACATATGAAATAAGTATTGGAAGGTGATGTGTTTAACATATTACAAATGGTAGTAAATTATTCTATTTAGGATAACACTAAGGTGAGTCCCACTCAAATAATATTGAAGACGTCTAAAATTATGAAACTCCAAAACAAGAAAGGTGAAACAACTCATGAAGCTAACAAAGAAGAGAAGAGTATGTATCGAGTACCATAAGTTGAATCCAGTGATGAAAACATATCATTTTTCTCTACCTTCAATCAATTCTCATGTGAACCTAAGGCCATTGTTATGTACTTTTTTTATTATTAAAGTTACTTTCATATCAGTATAGACATTATAAATTTATATGAGATGACTTTACATTTCGATTTTTGATATGTATGCTTATAAGTATATACTTTTGTATTATGTAATGCACTAGCATCCAACTAATCATACATGTTGAGTATCTTTTGTGGCATAATCAAAAAGTTTGTAGAAGTGTTTATACATAACTTGACCAAATAAGGAAACAATCATGAAGTTCAATTAATCAAACTCGAAGAAAGTTTAAAATAGATGTCTTAAAAATGAATATTATTCAGAATTATGATAATTGTGATGTTATGATAGACCACAAAGTAATTTTCAGTCATGTGATCTCAAAAAAAAAAAGAGATTAAAATAGACAAAGGAAAGATGAAGCTAATTCTAATCTACTACCTCATATGAATGTGAAGAAATTGTGACAATTTCATAGGCATTCTAGTATCTATAAGAGATTTGTAAAATATTTTTTAATTAGAAAAACCTTTTTTTGAGTTATATGCCAAAGATGTAAATTTTGCTTAGCATGATGAGCAAAAAAATGTTTGATGAGATGAAGTATTCATTTACTAGTGGTCCCATTGGTTGGAATAAGAGGATAGGAAGATAATAATATCATGATGTAATCTATTTGTATGATATATTTTATTTCTTGTTTATTCTATTCATATTTTCAAGTATAAAAAATGAGAAACAAAAGCAAGAAAAATAATAACAAAAAAAGAGAAAAAATGAAAAATGAAAAAAAGAGAGAAGAAAAGGGAAAATAAAAAAAGCAAAAAAGGATATGTGTTGTTTTATTTTTGTTTTTCATTGTTAAGAGCATCTCCAGCCACACTCAATAAAATAACTAATAAAAAAATATTTAAATATTTAATTCAGTATTTTAGCTAGCAACACTTCCAATTTTGCTCCAACCAAGCTCGGCAAAATACTGAAGTGTGGTGCGAAATTGAGTTCTGATGTCGTTGGATCGAAGGCGGCAATAATATTTTAAGAGAAAAAAATAATTTGTTGAGCGATAAATGCTCGCTACATTTGTTGAGTGAGAAACCAGATGGGTAAAAACGCGAGCGAGATAGCGAGCGCGTTGGTGCATAATTTTATAACAACACTCAATAAAATATCGAAAATTTTGATTTTAGTGATCCCGTTGGAGATGCTCTAAGGATTTACAATGTTTATGTTTGAAGAGAACTTAATACTCAAAATGTGTACATCTATAACATGATTTTTTCTTAATTTAGTCATTTTCGAGTACTAATTAATCATAGTTAATCCAATTTACATAGGAGCCATGGATTATATTATATATTTGTATATTGATTTTTAGTATATTTGACACATTTTAGCTATTGGTTTGGGATAAGAATGGATTAACTTCACAAACCACAATAACTACTTGAGTGAATATTATTCTAGGTTACTAAAATATCATGGATTCTTATTACTATATCTATTATGAAAAATATCA
This sequence comes from Sapria himalayana, assembly GCA_029783825.1. Taxonomy (NCBI): domain Eukaryota; kingdom Viridiplantae; phylum Streptophyta; class Magnoliopsida; order Malpighiales; family Rafflesiaceae; genus Sapria; species Sapria himalayana. The sequence goes on from JAREIK010001099.1 coordinate 1,781,444, forward strand.
TATATTATCCAAGTTTAAATAAACTGAAATGATAAAAAATTATGGTTTGTGAAATTAATTTTTGAAAATCACTTAACTAATTGAGAGATTTCAATCCTAAATGCTAACCTTTAAATTTTGTATTTTAATCAATCATAGTGAAAATTAAGTCTACCAAATTTAAAATGCTAGGATTATAATCAATACATTATATTTTTTAAAAAATCAATACATTATATTTCAAATATTAGAATTTTGTAAATGTCATGAGCTATTTTGAAATTATCCAACAACTTATTTACCCACCAATTTAACATATGTTTCTTTTTTTAGGTGATATAGTAAGTTAATTCAGTCTAGTTCATGGACCTTAATGCATATAGTATAGTAGTTCATAATATGAAATCCCTTATTTCATAATAAATATCATTAGTGATGCATTTAGGTTTATAAATTTTTTTTGAACTCACCTAGCGTTGAGTATGCAATTAAAGTTATACTTCAACAAGACCTATTATTTCTCATAAACAATCTAATTTTTCATTCAAGGAAAACTTTCTAATAGGTGATCTTTCCTAGATAACCTATATGCAAATCTAACTTAAACAAAGCTCATAGTTGTGCAAACTCTTGCTTGATAATTTTATGCATGCATAATGAATATAATTTCTCCTCATAACCTAATGCACTAGTAATAGAATGATCTATGAAAATCAAAGATTCATCTTTATAAAATAAATATTTGTCAAAAATTATTGATTCAAAAATCATACCCAAAGAAGATAATATAGTTATCACTCTCTAGCTATAAAAAACTAAATAACAAAGAGCTTGCATATTTATATAGGTCACATCTTTTTATAGGTAATAAGATTCATCTCATGGATTAGATTTATAAAAGAGTTCCAATATGATAATTGATTGTCCAAAAAATGTCATGTGATAGATGTTGTGACTTCGTAATGGTACTAAAACTTATCGTTTGTGACATACTACCAAAATCTCGTTGGGCAGTTGTTTCTCATCCAAAGGAGTTTCATAAATATATGGCTTATATAAGTAATAAAGTTGACTTGGATTTTCAGGAAAATACTTAGACTATAGGATTGACTAATTTTCTCATGTATGATGATATTTATTTAGTATTTGAGCAATGTTATGATTATTTTTTAAATGAAGGCTAGATTAGTTTGAAAATACTCATGTTCTCTTGATATACAAGGTGGTTTTTATCCTTGGACTATCACTATCAAGGATGATCCCCTCATTGTTGTGCCCTAGATATTTTACCACCAAAATAATACATCATTCTATCCATGGATTATTCATATATCTATTCTTTTTAAGTAATACATCATATACCCTTGATGACTACTTTTCATGTGCATTTCTATTCTTCATAACCTATAACATCATAAAGATACAAAATGATGTATAGTACTAATTGAGTTTATACTTTTAGCTTCATAAGTATACTCACGATAATTAATATGCATCTTTCCATGAATCTGATATAAAAATTAATACAAAAGAAAATGATCATAAAGCTATCCCTAATATACAAGATACCTCCACTAGCATGTATCTTATGATATACATATCACTATTTTCCATAGCTAACACATGACATACTATGGTTAAGCTTATATGTCAGATATTTTACTTGATACTAACATATCTCAAAGGTTAGTTCTTCTAGAATATGTACAATCAAATGATCTTAAATGCATTTGTCCTTTCATAAGTGACATACCCATAACAATTAAACTTATCAGAATCTTGAGTTTTCACGTATATATTTATCTCATGCAATAAAATTATAAGAGTTGTCAATTTCTTTTTATTATAATGCATGAGTATTTCTTATTACATATTTATCATTATCTACCATGGTCAACATTTCATAAACTCATGATATTGTAAAAACAATAAATTTTAATTCTAAATATCATTCATATCAATTAACATGGAAACCAAAATATTACCATAAATATACATATTATAATATCACATAATCGATACAAATTTACATAAAAAATAAGCTTATATCCAAAATTAGTTTAACTATGAGGAAGAATTTAGATGAAATATTATAGGTACCATCTTGTGGAATTGAGGATTCCCAATGACATCTAGTAAGAATCTATATCTTAAAACCAAATCCCAAATAATTATTACTTGTGTTTGCCTTAAATTTTCTCCTAATTAGGGCTTAGAATTCATTCCAGCTAGTGTTTAAGTACTCTTGGCTCAAAATCCTATTCATATATCTCTTCTCTTGTCAAAATCTTCTAAGTATTACTTCTATACTTTGAGGATTCGTGCAATTCTTTAAGCTCAAAGATGTGATACTAGCTTGTTGTCATGACTTATTGTCTCATTTATTAATATGATGCCTAATTTTTAAGATTATGAAAAGTTCTAAAACCTTATCGTGTGAGGGTCTTTTATTCAACCAGTCCTACAAGTATATGAGTCATATATATAGTAAAGTAAATTTTTTGTCGAGATATCAATCACATGAAAATTGTATAGGTAGTTCAATCAACCAACTGTCAGTCAACTATTACCTTAGTTGAAGGAATAATATTAGGTTTAGGTAAGATTTTTAGATTTTAGGGTTAGGCATTAGATTATGCATGATGACTTATTTAACTAGTTTGAATATTATTATGATTGGTTATAGATTGAATATTAGATTCATATGACAATACTCTAGCACCCTAATGACTTACAAGTTGGTAATCAACTATTGGGCTCTTATTAATGATAGTCTTCTTGTAGTTGTCCTCTTAGTACTTTATCACCCGAGTAAAATATTGTTCATACAAAAGTCATCCACATGGCTATACCTTTTAAACAACTCATCAACTACTCTTGATGTTTATTTTATATGTGAATTCTTACTTTTTTCCCACACATGACTTATAAATATAAAGTGATGTAGTAGTAAAAGTATTTGCAATTTTAGCTTTATGAGTGTCATACTCACATAATTAATGTAAATCTTTTTTTTCAAATCATACTAGTAGTAGTCACACAACATAAACTAATTTATAGAACTATCACTAGCTTACAAATTACCTCTAATCACACGTGCCTTATGGCTTACCTATTATTATACACAATGATGATGCTCGACTATCACATTAAAGAAAAAAATATTAGGAAAAATATTTTATTAAATGCCTATATCAATTAAGGATTAGTTCTATGTCATGCATAATGATTAACTTAAAAAAGTGTTTGTGCTTTCAACTTCATAAGCACCATACTCACATGATTAATATACATCAACATTAAGATTTCATATATAGGTTTGTCTTGCATATCATTATCAGAAGGGATGTCATTTATTTCCTACCATTATGAGTAAGTATACTTCATGACTTATCTATCATCATCCACTATAATAGCAAGCACAAACACATCAATGATAAAACTATAATTTTAGTTCTACATAAATACTATAAATATCAAGCTAGTATGGTTGTGACTCCAAGAAAGTTTTGATGTAGCACTTCCTTTAAGCATGCATAAAGATCTTCCATTAAATCCTTCCATTTAAAGTTTATGGTTTATATCATGGTGGTGCATAAGAGATTATGTATTTTCCAGCAATCTTACTAATCATATTTTAAAATCTATTAGCTCTTATAAGGTTAAACTTCACTTATTATTCACCCATGTGAAGTATGAATTCTTTATTCTTCACAACTATCAATGCATGTCTAGTGACAAAAAATGGCTTTCTCAAGATCAATAAAATATATTGATCTTCTTCCTTATTAAACACAATAAAATTTATAGGAAATATAAATTTACCAACCTTCTCCAAGACATCTTCTAAAATATATCTCATAAATTTGATCAATATATTAGCTATTTGAAGTGAAAAATAGGTTGGAGCAGTGTCACCACTATTTAACCTCTACACTATGGATAATAATATCAAATTAATACTTGATCCCAAATAACATAGTACTTTTTGAAAAGTATGCTTCCTAATAATACGCAAATTCACAAAACATTCTGAATCATTTAGTTTACTCATAAACTTGCGTTGAATGTTGACACTATAATTTTAGGTCATGTTTACCATTCCATACTCTCAAACAATTTTTTTTTCTACTCATAGTATCTTAATAACTTAATGTAATTGGGCATCTAAAATAAAACTTTAGAAAATGGGATATTGATTTCATAAATATTCATACAAATTCTCTAGAATACCAAAAAGTATGAAATCAGCACAAATCAATCATATTTTTATACATGCGCATCATTTTTAATTATCAAAATATGCTAGAATATTTGATAAATTAAACACTAAACAAATGTAACCTAACTGATTAAATTAGTCAGAGTAAAAAGTTGTTACATAATTTTTGCATAATTGCTGATTATTTAGTTTGGTTAGTCAATATGAGTTGTTGTAATTATTCTTGTAAAAGAATAATTCCTTTTTAGTAATTTAGATATCATTATATTTGAAATATATTTTTTGATCTAAATGTTATCTCATGTTAACTTGTTTGAATATGAATGATTGTATTTAGTTTTGTTTGTCTTCTTGCATCCTCTTTCATTTTTTTTTTTCGTTTTTTAGCACTTTTTTCTAATATGATAACTTGGGACTCAACATTAATATGAACACGATTTAAAAAAATGAAGAGGAATGGCTAACCAAGATTTCCAAAGGAGTTATTGATGATACCAAAGGTGTATATGTGGAAATCCAAAAAAGATAATTTTGATGAATTGAAGAGTAATACCATTATTGAAAAAATGAAAGCCATTGTAAATCTAAGTCATGGCGGTCAATAAAGATTATTTGATAGATAAGGTCATGAGTTTTGAGATTGGATGGGTAATTGCCGAGAGATTTGGAAAACCCAAACTAGCTAATTTTTAAGGCATTACCGAATCACTTTCATTATGCTTTTTTGAGAGAAAATAAGGTAAAGCCCTTCATCATTTTAGTTTTGCTAATAGAGCATGTGGAGACCCAGATTATGAATATCATCAATAAAATATGAAACCACTCTTACTTGGTCATTAGCAATTAAAAGAGGATTTGTCCATTAATATGTAGACATAAATTTCTTATGGAGGAAAATGTGAAACCAATGATTGCACCTTTATGACGACTAAATCCCTTTATGAAAAACATAGTAAAAAAGTTGATTGTGAAATAATTAAATATAGATATTATCTATGTAATATCTAATAGCACATGATTGATCCATATTCTTCTTGTGTCGAAGAAAAGAGTCATAATAATAGTAAAAACAATTGATGGTTGAGAGATTTCCACGTAAACAATAATTAGATGAAGTCTTTGTGTTCATTATTAGAAAAACAAAAAAATTAGAAAATTTCATCACCCTTTTTCATTCATAGATCAAATATTAAACAAAGTTTCTTTCTAATCTTATTATTGTTTTCTAAATGATTATTAAGGGAAAAATCAAATCATGATTGATCCTATAAACCAAAAGAAAACAACATTTACTTTCTTGTGTTGAACCTTAATTTTTAGAAGAATATTATTTGGATTGTATAATGTATCTACTACATTTCAAAGTTGCATTGTATCAATATAATGTTTGCTAATCTTAATGAAGAAATCATGGAAATATTCATGAATGATTACTCAGTTTATGGAAATTTTTTTGAAGTTATATTAAATTAATGCAAAGAAAATAATTTTATTTTAAATTATAAAAAATGTCACTTCATGGTTAACAAGAATATATTATTAGGGATTCAGCATCAGATAGAGAGTTAGAAGCTGACACAAAAGTAACTATCATAAAAAGTTTACCTCACCCTACTACCATAAAAGGGGTGAGGGGCCCCCTTGGACGTGATTTTTTACAAGAGATTTTTCCACAACTTTTTGAAAAAAAATAAACCATTGTGTAAATTTTTGGAAAAAGATCTCATGTTTGACTTTGATCAAAAATGTATAAAAGTACATGAAGAATTAAAAAAAAAACTAGATGAAAGTCTAATTTTGAATTCACCATGATGAGAGAAACCATTCCTCATTATGTATGATGCGAATGCATATGACTTAAAAGCTATATTGGGATAGAAGTGGGATAAATTTTTTAGAACACTCTCATATGCAAATTATACATAAAATGAAGTAGAGTAAATTTTATAAATAGAGAAAGAATTATTAGTTGTGGTTTGCTCCTATAATAAATTTTGGTCATACATCATTGATATAAAAGTGGTTATCTATACAAATCATGGGATGATGTGATATTTGATGATGAAAAAAGTGGTCAAACCCAGACTGATGAGATGGATAGTACTCCAAAAATTTGTTCTCAAAATTAAAAATAAAAAGGGGAGTGACTATGTGATAGCCATTCATTTATTATAATTAGAACATGGACAATGACAACAAAAAATGACAAAAATTTTAGAAAACTTTCCAAATGAGTAGATTCTGAAAGTAGAGACTCTGTTTCAATGGCATACTGATTTTGCTAATTATTTATCATGTGGTATTTCTCCTTTGTTTTTCATGTCATGACAAAAAAAAAATTATTATGTGTAGTATTATCTCTAGGATGATCCATTATTATTTGAAACATATACTGATCAAATTATTTAAAAAATATTTATGATTGTTCTCAAATGTTATTCATCACCATAAGGAGGGCATTTTGGGAGGAATAAAATATCTCAAAAAGTATCATAATCTAATTTTTATTGGCCAAAATTATTTTATGATAGTAAGGATGATGAGACATTGTGATAGATGCCAATGATAGGGAAATATGTCTAGATGAAATGTAATACTATTGAATAATATTTTAGATGTGAAAATCTTTGTGTATAGGGTATAGACCCCATGGGACCTTTTCTGATATCTTGTAGAAAAGAATATATTATATTGGTATCTGACTATTTATCAAAATGGGTGGAAGAAATAGTAGTGTAGAAAAATGACATGAGACCCTTTTTGGAATTCTTATGTAAAAATATTTTTACTTAATTTGGAGCATCACAGTGTATCATAAGTGATGGATGAAGCTACTTCTATTATAGAATGTCTGAAGAAAACTTGGGAAATAATAGAAATAAACATAAGAATGGACTCATATATCATTTGCAAACAAATGAGCAAGTAGAAATGCAAAAAACTATGAGAGACTTATGAATCTAGATCTTCTACTACTAACCATTTAAGTATAGTTTCATAAAAGAATAGATTCCAAAATAATGAGACTTATGAATCTACCTTTTCTGCTAAACACCTCTAAAAACTCATTGGTTTCATCATTATTCAACAAAGTTTTTCAAATTTTCAAAAATTATGAAATCAATACATATTAGCTATATTTTTATATCTATACATCATTGTCAACTATTAAAATATACAAGAATATCTTTTAAATTAAATATCGAAAAATTATGGTCATTCACAGTGCCACAAAAATTATGCTCCAAAGAGGATGCAAAAAGATAACCAAGTCACAACTTCAACTTTGTGATACAACATCGAAGTATCCAACATAAAATGTTGCATAGATTTTCAAATTATAAAAGTTATAATTATAGAAGAGAGAGAGAAAGAGATATGAAGAGAGAGAGAGGAACAAAAGAAGATCTTGATATATTATATCCATGACCTAAGCACAATTAAGGTCAAAACCAAGGTAAACAACAACAAAAAATTGATTAGAATTAGGGATTTCTTCTTGGAGATTAGTTTGGGTGCTCCTTGGAATTTTTAGAATCCATGAGATGACTATTCAAAAATCTTATGTGATTTTATCCTTAATGTCCAACTAAATTAAATTCTATGGTTAGTTATGCAATTATGTTGTGATACATAATTGAATTAATAAGTTTATGTTTGGTTTATAATGATTTTGGATATTGATAAATGTGTTTGCACTTAAGAACTACAAACTAAAGTTTTTATAATAAAATCAATTTATTTGTGTCATTCATTATAGACAATGACAAGTATGTCATGTGACATAGCCATGTAGTTTAAATAGAAGGAAATGATATCCCTTCTAATCTTAATCCATGAGTTAAACCAACATCAATCATAAGTTCAATTGTATTAATAATTGTGGGTATGATACTCACAAAGTTGAAAGTATGAACATATTAGAGTTCAATCTATTATATACAATCTAGAGGAACTAAACCCTAAGTAATTTGTGAGTTGAGTAGAACATCTTGCATATGAGTTGCAACCATGCAACTCCTAGGTAACAACCATGCAAATTATTCTTACTTGTATGCCTTATATTGGTGAAATTATTGATAAGGCACATATATAATTATCATGAGTATGATGTTCAAGAAGTCAAAAGTACAAATAAACATATTTCCACATTATCTCAAGTCATTATAATAATTAGAGGTTGAAGAATAAAAATATACACTAAAAGCAATCATTAAGTGGATTTGGCATATTACCTAAAAGGAGTTGATGTCATAAGAGTCCTTGCATAGATCGATATGTTGCTTTTGTGTTAAAATGCTGATGGGATAATTATGATATGATCATCCTTAGTAGTGATAGTCCAATCGGCCATAGTCACCTTGTGTTCCAAGAAAGCACATGAGCATTATCGGATTAATCTATCATATATCCAATAATCAAACATGATAAAAACCAAATGGCTAGAAACATCATCATACACAAGTATGCTTTCCAACCCTAGAGGCTAAGTATTTCTCTAAAACCAAATATATTTATTCAACTCATGTAGGCATCAATTTATTGTTGATCAATCAAATTATCCAACAATTCATATGGGATCAATATTTCTAATTATATTCACTTTATTACTTGTATGAAACATATATTTGTAGAGTTACTTAGTAGACATATCCTAGCTCAAATACATTTTTTGATCATGTTAAACAACTGAGTTTTAGCACTCTCACAAAGTCACAATAGTAATTCAAAGAGAAAACACCAAAGCTTGGGTATTGTTCAGTATCATAGCTTTGTGTTATAGAGAGTAATTATCTCAATCATAACATTCTCAATACATTAACACCTTGCTTAGAAAGCTAAGATCAAAGTCATGACCAATTCTAGTGTCATGACTATGTGTTATAGAGAGTAATTTTCTCAGTTATAATAATATTAACACTATGATACTTTACTCATAAAATCAAAACTATAATCAAGGCTAATTTTAGTACTACAACTTTTTGTTATAGATATTAAAAGCATTAGTTATGACTATTCCTAGTACTTTAACATCAATGCTATAGAAAATATACAAAGAGTTAATAAAGTTGTGACCTCTAATTTGACTTTGTTATGATGTCTAATTTTTAGGATTACACAAAATCTCAAAATCTCCTTGGTTGAGGATCTCTCATCTAACTAGACATGTATGTATATGTATCATATAATTAGTAAAGTATACTTTTTTTCAGATATCAATCCTATGAGAATTGTGTAGTCAATTTGATTGACCTACTATGAGTTAACTACTACCTTAGTTGAAATGATAGAATTGGGTTTTCGGTAATATTCTTAGATTCTAAGGTTGGTTCATATAATTATGCATGATAGCCTATCTAAATAATTTAGACATTATTATGCTTGGTTATAGTATAAAGGGTAGGATTCTTTTAAAAATACATTAGTGCTCTAATAGTATACAAAGTGGTTATCCTCTCGGTACTTTATCAGTGAAATGATATATCATCTTTAACTGAGAGTCATCCACAAGTCCATATGTTATAGGCAACTCATTGACTATCCTTGATAGTTACTTCATATATATATTCTTATTCTCTACCCTCATATATCATATAGATGTAAATTGATGTGGTGATGAAATAATTTATACTTTTAGCTTCATGAGTACCATACTTATATAATTAACATATATTTTCTTTTTAATCTCACTAGTGGTAGTCATACAATAAAAGTGTCTTACAAGACTATCACCACCTTATTAGTCACTTTCAATCAAAACTGTCTTATAGCTTACATATCACCATTCACCATCATGACATAAAACTAAAATACTTAATGGAAAACCCTTAAAAATATTTCAAAAAACACCCACATTAATTAATAGTTATTCTTTTAAGTCATGCATAATGGATTGACTTATAAATGTATATGTACTTTTGGATTCATAAGCATTATAATTGCATGATTAACATACCTCAACATCATGTTTTTAAATATAACTTTGCCTCATGCATCATGATTAGAAGGGATGTCACATCCATCAATATCCAAACCATAACAAAATGCAAACATAAAATTTATACATTAAGCATCATCCATCACGCATGAATAAATACAATAATCTTATATCTCAATTTAATCTAACATCAGAAGAATTCATACAAGATAATTGGAAAAATAACTTATGAAATTGTTGATTCATAATTACATTCCTTAAGAGTATCAAGAAATCAAATTTAAATCCATACTACTAAGTTCTGGCTCCTAGGATTTTCCCCAAGGAAGAGTTGAAATTCATACCCTCCTTTTTGGTTTAATACTTGTGCCTTGTGTCATTCATTATATCATGGATCTTCTCTAGTGTTGGAAAAAAATTATATCCCAAAATTTTAGCTTTTGTATTTTTCTCTCATGCCCTAGAATTTTTTTTCAAAATTTTTATTTTTTTTTTACTTGAGTGGCTGAGTCTAAATTTTTATGTTGAAAACATGATTATTTGGAATGAGACATAGCTTTGGTCTCTTTCTAGCTATAAAATATCATGATATTATAAATAGTCACAGCTACATATTTCATCTTTAAAACACTAAGTTGTGGAACTATGAATAGGTCATGATTTTAGTCGCTTTCTTGCATCAGATAGTCATACTCTTGAAAATGGTCATGGATATGTATTTAATCTTTGGAACATAAAGTCATAGTGCTAAAAACATGTCATAGCTTTGGTCGATCTTTTGCATCAAATGGTTATAACTATCATTTGCCTTTATAATACTAATTTGTGGTAATATGAATGACATTGGCTTGTGCATTTCACCTTTGTAACCCAAAGTTATAGTGCTTCTAATGAGCCATGACTTTAGCAATCCTCAAGAGCATAGAGTAATGGTCCTAGAAATGATCAGCTCGAGTAGTGTTCTCTATACCTTTTGGTAGCTAAATATTACAATGTTGAGAAAAGTGTCATTGCTTTTTCTTTGCACTTGGTTGGTCTTTAGTGAAAAAGATATAGTGTTGGGGGATACCACATCTATTAGCACTAGTTGGATACTTGCTTGCTATAAAATAGAATTAATATTGTAGAATAATAATGTTATGAGCTAGTGTGAGTATAACTCTAAAAAAAATTAATAGTCAATAAGAATATGTTGCATAATGATAAATAATATCAATGAGATGATAGGATCGTGATATATAAAAATTATCATGACTATTTTTATAGAGCTTTGGCCAAAAATATACATCAAAACTATCTTATATATTAATGAGCTTTGGCACAGTCATAATGCAATGAATGTTATAACTTTATATAACTTTTTTTCTCCATCTTCTCAATAATCCACTAAGTATTCATTTCACACAAAAATCTTTGAATTTCAATAATATTCATCATACTAATCAAAAATCATAATATAGTGAAAATTTATCATTTTAAAGCTCTTTTCTATATAACACATAATGAATATTCACTAAGATAACTACTTTTATTTAGTATTTGGCATATTAAACAACCTTGAGTTTTGTCATGACTCCCAACATTTGTAAAGCCATGACCAAAGTAAATACTCTATGAAAAAAAAAGTCATAGGAAAATAATGTTGTGGCTCAAATTACTTAGTATTTTTCCTCTGTATTTAATAAGTTATAGCTCTAGAAATTGCCATGATTATTTGTAAAAGTGAGATAATTTGCTATCATGAAGGAAAAATAATAGCATGGCCATTAAGTATTTTGGAATTAATGTGGCTATGACTACATGAAAATATCAAGATCTTGATTATTATTTTGCATAGTAAAATATTTGTGTCAACTTGAAGATAGAGTAGTGGCATAGAAAGAAGGTCATGACTATTTTTTATATAGTTGTGGCTAAGAAGTGATGTCAAACTACTCAAGAATAAGTATGGAAGATATACCCAAGCCGTGACAAAAGAAATATAATGATTCTCCATTATTTTTTTTTCTCTTTAAGTCTTTGCTCCATCTAGTCAATCAATTTTTCCTAAAATCACTATGATTTTACTAATATTTTTTAAACTCTCTCAAAATAAATACTAGAATAAATATGAACACAATAAGATATACTAGTCAAATAACCCAAACAAAGTTGGTTCATAGAGTGTCTAATAGTCTACTATTTATATCAACTATCTTATATAACTACTTTAAGTGTGCATTTATATTCTTCTATCTCTAATGTCGCAATGATATAACATAATATGGTACTAAATATATTTTACTTTTGACTTTATAAGTATCATACTCGTGATAATTAAAAAATATCTTTCTATAAACATCACTTACAGAAATCATACAAAAAAAAACTCATAGGGTTGTCACCACCATATGGGACATCTTAACTTGTGCGTGTTTCATAACTTTCTAATCATATTCTACCATGGCTGACACATGACTTTTACACTATAATGAAACTTTTAGGTTAAACATTCTATTTAACTCCCACATTACTCTAATGTTAGTTAGGTTAGTTTTTCTAGAATTAACAATATAAATTGATCTTAAATATATTTGTGCTTTCAGCTTTGTAAATGGCATTGTCATATTAAATAAACTTACATTAATCTCAAGTTAATTGCACTTAGATTTATTTCATGTATTAACATAAGAAGGGCTATTATTTCCTTCTTATCATACCATATGAGTATGTTTCATGATAAACCTATTATCATCTACCATTATTAATATGCATAATCTTATGATATTGTAAAAACACTAAATTTTAATTTTAATTATCATTCATATCTATGAACATCCAAACAACAACTTTGCCTCAAATATATATGTTTTAAAGTCACATTATCAATACATATGTACATCAAAACTAATTTTAGATCCTAATTTAATCTTACAATCTGAAAGAATACAAGTGAGAAATTTTGAGCTATATCTCGTGGAATTGATGTTTCCTAGTGACAACCATAGTAAATATTTAAGTCTCAAAGCTAAGCCCAAATAATTATTACTTATGTTTGTCTTATATTTTCTTCTAATTGGGGGTTGGAAGTCATTTTACTTAGGGTTTATGTGCTCTTGGATTGAAATATAATTTTATAATCTCCTCTCTTGTTGAAATCTTCTAAGTGATATGTTTAAACTTTTGGATCCATATAATTCTTTCAGGTTGAAGTCATAGTTTTGATTTGATGTCATGATTTTATTATTTCATCAGGTCCTTTCTAGACTATAACAGTTGTGATGGCAATGAATATCATGAAACAAGTAATTCTCTTGTGGAGTACGATGTCATGGAAATGGAAATATTGTTATAAAGATAATTTCTCTTTATAACTTAAAATCAAAGTACTAGGAATGGCCATGTCTTATGTATTTTTCTCTAGAACACAAAGTTGTGGTGTGTTAGCAATTACCATGACTTTTGTAATATATAATATATTTTGTTGTGTTTCCTTAACCCTCTAGTTTGTTTCTTTTTTTTATTTATAGGTGAATGCACTAATATGAGATTAGACACATGGCATTGGGACAATAATGAGGGTCCCACCACCTTGTTAGTTGGCTAAAAAAAATTTAGTGCATGACCATGTTTCCTCTAAAGATCTGACTCGTTTCTATTTTATGTAGAACCCTAATTGTTTTATATATATATATATATATATATATATATATATATATATATATATATATATATAGTATCTATAATCATGTGTGTGTGATATGTTCTCTCTCTCTCTTGATTATGTACTAAAACATTTTAGGTTAATGCATCTACAAGCATGCCAAGCTTTTTTGGTGAATAGCTAGTGAACCATATTAAAATTGGTATTTGTTTTAGTTGATTTATGTTCTTATTCCTTATGATGTATTATGTTCTGCACAATCTATTGATATTTTGTTCAACATAATTACTATATATATGTGGATAGAAAATTCTAACAACTTTGGTATTTTTTCACTGAAGCATAAAGTTAGTGCTGGAAATACAATGACCAGAGTAAATGCTCTCTAGAACAAAAAGTCACAATAACTAAAAATATCATGATTATAGTAATGCTCTATAGAACACAAAGTTGTGGAAAAAAATCTTATTATAACTAATTTTACTTTGTGTTTTGGCTCTATCTCAATTAAGTCGTGGTGCTAGAATATATAAACTAGGTGATAGAGTCATAAAGTATAAAGATTATCATGATTGGCTTTGTAGAGTTACTGCCAAAAAATAATACTACAACTACTCAATAGATATTTGACATGTGTAATCAAGTCATGACATGAAAAATGTCATGACTCTATCATTTTTCTCACATCCAAGTTATCACTTCACCAAGCTTTACTAATTTCACCCAAAATACTCTAGATTTCACTAATATTCATTAAATTTCTCAAAACATACATTTAATAAAATACCTCCAATTAAATTTCAAATATGTACAAAACATCAATAAATAATTGTCAAATAACCCAAAAAAAATGGTATATGGAGTGTTGTATAATTGAATGAAAAAAAAAATATATGATGATAATTAACATAGTAATGGAAAAAAAAACTAAAGGGTAATAAGCACTACAAATGCAAGAACTAGTCATTTTCAAATGCTTACAACATGATGAGAAGGGACTAATTTCTCAACTAGGACAATGTCAAAGCATTAATAGAAGGTGATGAATTGAACTCATGTAATGTCAACTATTTTGAGCTGAGTCTCAAGAATAATCTTAATGTCCCCAATCAACATCACGGCCAATAGAAAATTAGACACAAAATATTATGGAGGACATTTACTCGAGTATGGTTATTCTCCAAGGCTATGACTCTTCTCCTTAAGAGAAGACAAAGTCATCACTTTTATGTTAAGAACTTTTTTTAGTGCCATAGTCATATAATATATAAGAGAAATCAAAGCCAATACCTTGGTCATTCCTACAGTCATAGCCATTTGATACAGAAGAGTGACCATTCTTTATGCCATAGCTATCCCCAGGACTATGACCATATGGTGCACATGACATATCATTCACAATGTCATAGCCATTTCTATCACTATGGCTATATAATGATTAAAAGAGACTATTCTTTGTACCACAATCAGTCCCAACATCATGGACATATGATGTACATTAGACATAATTCTCAACACCTTGGACGTGCCTAGAATCATGGTTGTATGATGAATGAAGAAAATAATTGTCAAAGTCATAGTCATTTTCAACACCATGACTTTGTATTATAGAAAAAAATAAGCCCAGATCACATATATTTTCTAGTGTTGTGACTTTATGTTATAGAACAACTTGAGCAGTAGCTATATTTTAAAATCGTGACCTCAATTCAAAAGTTAAAAGCCAAATTCATGGCTTATTTTTAAAAATCATGACTATTTACTTAAAGATATGTAGAAATATAAGAGTACAAAAGAAAAAAGAGAAAATAAGAAAATTATCAACTTTTTTCTACACACTAAGAAGAATTAAAAGCATAGAAACTAAATCTTAGAAATGATTTTTTTAATATATCAGAGCTCCACAAGCAAGCAAGTGATAAAAGCTATATGCTAAACCTTACCTTTTGGGAGGGTGGGGGGCATGACCGACAATAATTTTCAAATTAATTATTAATCTTTATGATACTTGAGGCCAGAGAATAAGAATGTACATATAAAAAATTATCATGGACAATTGAATAATTTCCAAATTATGTGATTATAGATAATTCTTGAATAATAATAATTAATATCTTAATAGTAAAATACCGAAGGGATAGCTAAGAATGGACTATTATTGGGATAAGCTCAAAGGTAATAAATATCTTATATGTCATTGAGGTAAACAGTCATTACACAATAATCTAAATTCCTTTCTATTTCCAAGCCCAATATTATTTGAATATACATCATATAAATTAAAAGGACTAACACTTCGATATAAGATTCACATAAAATCTAAAAAATATTTTTTTTGCTAGAATCATATTGTCTCACTTTTGATTAACCAAACTACTAATATGATACATATGTGATTAATATATAAATAAAAGTTTTCTTTATTAATTGTATGACTCATATATTTATGGATCTTTATTGATTAGATATCTACTCTAATCAATATTTGGTTCACTGTCTAATCAACAAAATTGAGTAGAATAATAAAGTCATAACACCTACATACTTGAAGATCTTCATTAATGAGAAATACTTACCAATAAGTTTATCTAATTGATAAAATTAGGTAGTATAATAAAATTGCAATAAGTTTCTAGGACATTTCTGGAGATTATTTATTTTTATAAATTAACATTAGCTTATACTTGTACTTTTAAAAAATAGTTCTATCTATAGTAGTCTTGATAATAATATTTTAATTATTTTTGTGAGTTCACATAGTATGTGTTTGTTATTTTGTTTGTATTATGGATAGTTGTGCTTGGAATTTTTTTTGTTTCTTTTCGACCCACCTTATATGAGAAAAAGTTTTGGGACTCAATTAATATCTCTAGACACTAGGAGAATGAAAACTAGAAAAGTAATTTTGAGTGAATGAGCTGAAAAAAAATATGGAGTGAACTAGTTGCAATTGAGAACCCCAAGGTGGTGATAAAAAAGCTATACAATAGCTCATCCACCACCACACACTAGATGGTTATTTGTAGCTAATAATGATGGACAACTATTTGGTATCTAGATACAAAAAATAAAGATATATTACTTTGAGTTGAAATTGAGTCTTCTGATAATAATGATTTAACTATACTAATATAGTGGAAAGATATTAAAGGATTTGAATGTGGATGTTGCAATATTTATGAAATTTTAAGATATGGTAAAGATGAATAGAGTTAGAGCCAATGTCAATGAGTTATGTCTATTCTCATTTTCATTAAGGGATAAGGCATGAATTTGGTTTCAATACTTATCTTGATACTCTATTGAAAATCAGGATGAACTTGTGAAACTCTTTCTAACAAAGTTTTTTTGACTAAAATTAGTTCGCAATTATGGAGCATGATAAGACAATTTCTATAGGATGAGTAGGAGACTTTGTAAAATGATTTGGATTATTTTAAAATTTTGTTGAAGAGGTGACCTTAGCATGAGTTTGAGTTATAATTCCAGAACTAAACAATCTACAATAGACTAAATTATTTTGAAAAAGTCGCTAGAGGATATATATTATTTGTTTAAATAGCTAGCAAAAAATAACTACTAAATTCTTACTAATTTTTTCTATGGGAGTAGGCAAACTAGAGTTTTAGATTTTTACTAATTTATCATAATTGAAGCAAAGATTGAGGATTTTTTTTTTAAAAGTTTAAAACCTAAGAGGAGAAGAAAAGATGATCATGAGAAGTTATTTTGTAACTATATGAAATGAAGAGCTTAGATCTCATTTATCAAAAGAAGGAGAATAAAAAATTGCAAAGCAAATGGTATTTATTTTGACCTATTAATACTTTCTCCATGTATTATCATATGAAAGTGAAAATCATGAAAATTTTGTATATGGAAGCTATAGAAATAGATAATAAAATTTTCAGCAAGTTCTAAAGAACTTTAGTAATAATTCACTGTGCTATAATATTCAAAGAGAATCAAGTTTGAATTTTAAACCTTCAATGGGAGAAGAAAAATCAAATGCAAAAAATAAGTTAGCTAAGAGCAATACTGATAGAAATCAATAGGAGAAATGACCATCAAAATAATAATATAAGAATATTTAAACAAGTTTGGATCATATGAATTCAAAAATAACAAATATAGAGAATAAAATTGGATAATTGGCATTCTTGATGAAAAGAAAAAGTTAATGAGTTATCAAGTAATACTAAGGAAACCCCAGGGGAGTACATATCAATATTACTTTGGAATAGAAAAGACATAAAGGGGCAATGAATTGAGCAAAATGAATCTAAAACATCTAAAATTGATAATGCCATGACTTTTTACTAAGGAAAACACTTCTCCACTTTGATTTTTTCTAGAAATCAAGCACCCACTATGACTTTTATAGAGATGAAGACTCTGACATTGCAACATATTCCAAAGTTGTGGATTTAGTGGAAGTACATGTCCAATTCTGACCCCCAACTATAAATCAAGGAAGCAATGAAATAAATGAGTAAATGAAAGTTACTCAAAGCTAAGAAAAGATTAATGTAAGCCCAGATGAAACTAAAGATAGGTTTAGAATAATCATCCATTTTTACAATGTTTTAGAAAGGAGAAATTGGATGAATAACTTAAGAAATTTCTCAATATTTTTTGAAACTATAAATGAATATAGCATTTTCTAATGTGTTATCTTGGATATCAAATTACATAAAATTTATGAAGGATGTCATATGTAAAAAAAATGAAATTCGAAATATATAGAATCATAATTTGACTAAGAAGAGTAGAATAATAAATTAAGGAACACTCACAAAGAAAATGAAGGATGCATTACTATTCATATTTTGGAAGGCACTAAGTGACTTGGGATCAAGTGTCAGCTTTATGTTCTTATCGATTACATGGAGATTAAATCTCAAGAAAATTACATTAATATGTCTTTCACTCTGAATGATTGATCAGGTAATCAAGTGAACATATGATATTGACAAAGATATTTTGGTTAAGGTAAATATCTTTATTTTTTTTAGTAAATTTTAGTATTTTGATAAATGGAGGATGATCATTACTCATCATTAATCTTGGGATAGTTATTTTTGGCCACTAGACAAATACTTATTAATATCAAGAAGGATTTTACTCTCTATGTTAGAGAAAAATAAGTAAAGTTTAATCTTTATAAAGGTTTATGGAATCCAAATGAAGATGAGAAGGATTATTAGAGAATATAGATAATCTCCTTCATAAAAAAATACAATAAAAGGTCAACTTTAAATAAAAAAAATTTATAGAAGAATACTAGCCTAATGAACATGAGGAACATGATATGGAAGAGAAACTTTAGATTTTATAAAGTAATAAACTAGAAGATGAGAAAGATGATTGCTATGAGATCACAATTTTCTTCAAAACTACTACTTTGTAAGATTCTAATGACGACAACTCCAAGAAGGTTGAAAAAAAGAAGAAAAACACATAAACTCTTTATATTGTAATATTGAGAAAATGATGTTGAAAATTTGATGGCTAAATGTATGATGCAAATAGTGGTAAAATTTCAAATGATGATTGAGAAAACAAATGTGGAAGACATGACTAAAATAAAAATTCTAGAGAATCTGAAAAAATACAAACTTAAAATGGTAACAGTGTCAAAAGTCATGACTTATAAAATGCTATGACTTTGGAGATAGATAAGCCTAATAACAAAGTTATGGTAATGCCCAACGCCATGACTTTGATGTTAAAAAAAGTAAATCCTAAAAAGTAGCCCAACAATAAAATTGTAATCGTACCCAGTACTGTGACTTTGGTATTATGAAAAGAAAAGCCTAAAAAGAAGCTCAATGACAAAATTAATAGTCTTGGTCAATACTATGACTTTGGTGTTACGAAAATAGAATGCCCAAAAGAAACTCAATAACAAAGCAGTGTTCATGCCAAATACTATGATTTTGAAGTTATAGAAAGAAACTGATCAAACTAGAACCAAAAAAACTACAGTATTCCTCAAAGCCATGGCATCCAAATAGAAAATGTCCAAAGAATAAAATCCAAATGGTGTGATACTGAATGAAGATACAAGAAGAAATGAAGTAAAGATGTATACTTAAAAACTAGTATTAATGGCAAAGATCATTAATGAACATGAACAATTATTCATGGCCTACCTATGAACATTAAACATAATATGGCTTGGGAGACAGCCCGAAGATTGTTTTTTTTCATAATATGATGTAATAAATATAATGTACATATTATATGAATCATTATGAAAACTTAATTCACCCATAGATATAGTCACAGAACTCAAACCCTTCCATCACTCTTAATATGTCCACAACAACAAGTTGCTCCACTAACTTGAGACATTATGATACTCAAACCTATTTGTACAAAAAAAAAATATGTTGTTTGGGATAATGTGAACCATAATTTTTTTTATTGAGGGGTATGACATTGCTCGGGGATGAGCAATAGTTATAGTGTGAAAGTATGTTTTGTATGTAAAATATTGAATATTCTAGTCTATTGGCGACATGGTGATAGTTATAGTTTTGAAGTTCATTCTTGACTACAGCTTTATATAATTACTCGTGGAAATCTTTGTATGCCATAATGTTACCACATCATTAGTATAATCATTTTATTATATAATACATTCTTATAGTTTTGATATTATCTTGAAGTCATAGTCACACTTGTCTCATAATATTTAAATAGTTTTGATATTTATTTTATATCATTATAACTAAGTACCCTAATGGTGCAAAAGTTGTGGCTATTTTCTAGCAACATAGCTTTTTTATATTTATTAAAGCTTAATATTCCAAAGTCCAAAGTCATGACAACCTTCTAGCATTATAACTTTTGGCTATAGAGGGTTACATAGAATAATACTAGAGTCATTACAATTTCCAAAATCATGATTTTTTGCCCTCAAGAAAAGGCAAAGTCATATTATGTATCAGTGATGTGACTTTGATATATATACTAATTATAGAATTCATGGACATAACCTAGTAGCACAACTTTTTATTATAGAGATGAAATACATAATTCACAACCACTTCCTAGCACAATGTCTCTTTCATACAGAAGATTATTGCAATTGTAGTGGTTACTTTCAAGTACAGTGACTTTGGGTTACAAATAGTTTAGGGATTATTCTAAAATTATGGTCACTTCTTAATGCCATGACTTTGAGCTCGAGACAAGATGTCAAAGTCATCCTATCATTCCAGAGTCATGATTTTTTTTTGAAAAATACCTAGAATTCACGAAATATAAAAGAAAAAAGGGAAAACCATCAAAAACTATATTTTCCTGCTCTCCAAGCACCACAAAAATGCTAAGAGTGATTTTTGTATTTCATAAAAGATCCAAGAGCAATAAAATGATGTAAGGAAAAGGCTAAACCCTAGAGTTGAGGGATGACTTTCAAACCCCACCTCTATAGGGTAGATTTTGAGAATTTAATAAGATATTATGTAAGTTAGGATTTTGAATCTAAGATTTTCATTAGGGTAGTCATTAGGAACTCAAGATTGATGAGATTTCTTCTCTTATACCTCATATGAATCTATTCCCAATGTCATGTTAAATTAAGGTCTAAGATTTGTTATTTTGATTTATGTGGTGTATATATAACTTGATGTTTAATTATGATTGATTTATATTGTTGATTGGATATTGTTGGAATTGGTGAATATATAGAATTGAAATTAAGATTTTATTATTGGTAGATTTGTGCATGTTATCAAAGTTGATGATGATAGATAAACTTCGAGGCTTACTCACACCTACGATATGAAGGATGTGATAGTTTTTTTGACCATGATATATGAGACAAAATTATATGTCATAACTCAAAATTGAGGAATATTAATTATTATGGGTATGATACTTACAAAGATAAAAGCATAAATACTTTTACTTGACAATATGTTATAGATATCTTAAAATAATAGACTCTCAATTGATGTGAGTATTGTATAGAATATTCTTCTATGGGTTTCACCTTTAATATCTGAGTCACATAATCAATTAAAAAGGATGGTAAAAGATTAACCATAGGACAAGGGTGAGTGGTTGTGACTCATTAGGTGATGACATCCCTGAGTTACTTTTACTCATTTTATTCCCACCGATATGATTAGAGGAATGGAATAAGTTAATTATGTGAGTATGGTACTTATGAAACTATAATTACAAATGCTTTTAAGACCATATCAACTCAACATCATTAAGACACCTGAGGCCAAATAATAAGATTGTATATTCTAAGTAACAATCAAGGAAAATTGAGGATTTTCCTAAAAGGTATGAACTTATAAATAATCCTCAAGTAAAAATGATTTATTATCTTGGTGGAAAAGCACTAAGATGATAGCTAAGAATGGAACATCATTGGGACAGACTCAAGGATGATAATTGCCTTAAATTAATATACCATTAGGGAAAATAGATATTGTGATAATAATCCAACTTACATTATATATCCAAACTCAACACTAATTGAATTATTTAAATATGCATCATATAAATTAAAATGAACAAACCTTAGGATCTAAGAATCTTACCAAAATCCTAAATTAGCTTTTTAACTAAAGTAGTGTTTTCTCACTTTTAGTTAACCAAACTAATGATATAATCTCTATAGAAATGATAACTTTATGAAAATCCTCTATAATACTTATTAGACCCATATACTTATGGATCTTTATTGATGAAAGATTTTCATCAATAAGCATTTCGGACTCTATCTAATTAATAAAATTAAACTGCATAACAATGTCGCAATACTTGTATAATGCCATAATGGGATGAATTTGACCAAATGCAATGAAATATTCCTCTTTAGTTCTCATTAAATGGTTAGTTACATGATAGATAAGGGATGTGTAGGCCTACAAAGTAGTTATAAAGTAGTGACAATGCTAAAAGATGTCATTGGATGATCGACTAGGAGCACCCCTAAATATGAAAAAGCAATCTAGCTTTATAGCTAAATAAAAATTATTGAACTCTGCCTGAAAACAAGTGAGAGAAAATGATAACTTTTTAATACATCACCACAATGAAATGCAACTAGATGGGCTAGAGTCTAGACAAGCTTACATTCATTAGTGTCTTATTATTAAATAATAGAAGAAGCATGTGAGTTGATTCATTATAACGATAGTGATCTACCTGCATGGTGACTCACATAGATTTTGGACTTTGATCCCATAATAACCTCACAAGAGCTAATTTTGTTCCTAGAAGAAAGACCTTTCTTGTACTAGACATGGTGAAAAGATTTTTCCTATATAGATAGCACTAAACTTTTAGTGCTATCAAATACTAAGAAATAAATTGTGGATGCTACCACTAGCCATGACAAATTATTATTCCTTCATATCGACTATCACCATATAAAAAAGACAACATTCATCACATTAGTTAGCTTATTGTATTATAATGTAATTATATTTTCATTAAAATAATAGTTGATTATGCCTAAAATATTAATTAATAGCTCATTCATGGACTGCTTTTCTATCATGAAAATATATTTTGATGATATATCTATGAATAAAAAAGAGTGAAGAAAATAATTTAATCATATGAGTGATGTATTATCACTAGTGAAATAATACAAGTACACAAGTAGATGTCAAACAAAAATACACTTTTGAGTTCAATTGAAAGAAATTTCTTGGGTATATGGTTACCCTATGAAGTATTGTGGTGACCCCAATTTACATTTGCATCATCATTAATTTTCTGATTCCTTATCACAAGGACATTCAATAGGCCATGTGTATCATGCTATTCTTCAAGGATCTATTTCACAATCAGCTTATCATCTCTACCTCATTGGTAATTTTAAGAAGACGATCAAAAAGATATAATGGACTAAAAAATATACAACCAACCCCTCACCCTCGTATTAGTTTCTTGTCAAAAGGAAAAGATTTGTTCATCTATCAAACAATACAAAAAATTGTTTCTAGCATAATCCTATTTAAGAAAACTTAAAGAAAAAGTAATTCCTCTTACTCTATATGCATACTTTAATAGATGTAATGGCTCAGTATTTCTAGCTGGAACAAGCCACAATTGCTCACCAAGTCACCTGAAAAAAGTTATGTCATATTTTTGAAGTTAATGATATTGTAGTGTTAAATGCTATACTACTAAAGGTAATGTTACAAAAACCAAATCTATCAATAAGAAAATAAAAATAAGTTATAAAACACAAAAAGTTTTGAATCTAATCCATCTATAAAATAGGTTCAAATTTTTTTTTCTGTCATTGATTTCTTGGTGGAATTCCCTTAGGATTCTAAAAAAGTCATAAATGATGATTGATGGACAATCTGCATAGACATTAATTATATCACATCTTGTGAGGCTAGAATTGAAATGTATTTTTAATATCCAATTAGGAAAAAAAATTATAAAAACAACTCACATAGGCTTTTCAATTGTAGCATGAAGTTGAATGTGAAACTCTCCTAGTTAGTCTAGACTTAGTCATCTCTTTGATGATCATAAAATTAATTTTACATAGCCACTCCTAATGAGTTGTGAGCTAAGTTCAAGGTGACTAGAATTGTAAACAAAAGATAATCATATGACAATCTCTTTAAATTTGATATAAAAACAATTATATAAACAAACTAACTAGAATTACCAACATTCTTAGAAGTTAATATACAAACGGCTAAAGGTCTAGCTTGGGTTAGAATATGATTTAGTTAAAAGAAACACTAATAATGTCCATATACTATTAGTTATATCTAACAATAACAATTTCATAATTATGTAATATATTTCCAGCCACATTAATAGATTGATGACAACTATACAAACATTCCATTTTTTGTTTTTATAAGCAGCCACTCATTTGACCTTACTTAAAATGCCAAAATAAATAATTATCTAGAAGAGCGTTAACTAAATTAGATGATATAATATGCAAGAAGCAGCCTGGTGGATGAATTGTAGTACAAAAGTATAAGTGTCCAATGGGTCATGTGGGTTTCCACCACTCTCTTTTTTTTTTTTTTTTTTTTTTGCCATATTGAACCATAGTGCTAGGTAGCATTACTTATTTTAAAGTCAAGTCATGCTAGTTCGGCATGCCTTAAAAATGGGGCATCCCCAAGTGACACCTTGGTCCACTAGCCAATGTCAAACATGCATGGTTATATAGTTTGTATGTGGCCATTAATTTGGCCTCACCTATGGGCATGAGGCCCACAAGCCAGCCACTTTTGTTGACCATCACTTATAGGTCAATTGATGATAAAGGAAAAGGCCATGGGCATCAAGCAAAAGGCTTGCAGAAAAAGGCCCAAACACATTCATATGGGATCATGCACCTTCAGCCTTTGGACAAGGCCACTAACCGCAAGAAACCACGAGCCCACTTGGGACTCAGTTTGTAATTTGAATAATTATATTTTTTATCATTTTTATTTATGTTTTGTAAATATATTGAACATTGAATATCTTGAATTTGAAAAGAAAATACTTGAATTGGCATGAAATATCAAACATTAAATGCAAATGAAATATTAAAAAATATATATAATGTATCAACAAACTACTTGGAAAAAAGAAAATATATACTAGAAATAATTTTTTATCTACAAATATTATTTATTATCGATGTTTTGAACTTGGGACATCCTTGTATGTATGAAGATCTAATTTTTTGAAGTTTTTGAGAACTTAATCTTCTAATTTTTAAGTATCATGCATCAGCCTTTTCAATCTTTTAAATATGTTAAATTTTAGCACCTCTAATGCAAGAGTTATCTACAAGTCTACAAATTTATTCACATAATAGAAAAAATAAATTCTGATCTTAAAGTAAATACCATGCAAATTAGTTGGTCACATATTGTATTAATTAGTATAGGAAATGTTGATTCATGAGATTTTTACCATGAATCCACATTTCTAATTCATTAACATATAGGTAAAAAAAATCATTAACATATACTACAAAATTTTATAATTCATTAACATATATGTACAAATAATAATTAATATATATATACTTTTAGTGGTCAATCTGTTGAATCGAACATCTTATCACCTTTACTTAGCAAATTGTATGAAAATGGATCATTTCTACATTTCCTTTCATTCGAATGGTAGGTTAATTCAAGTAGATATCAAATAGAAATTATTTTTTACCCCATCAAACTTCTAAACAATATAGTCAGAAAAAACTTCTTGCAAAATTTTAACTATTTTTTCATTTATAACCAAAATTTACTATGAAGTTGATTTTACTTATATTATTGAGACAAATGATTCATGTTATACTTATGTCTAATATAAATCTAAGATGAATTAATATATAATGAAAAATATATCTTGGTAGTATCATAAAAAATCTTAGGAATTTTAAAAATGAAAAACATATCATCCAATCATATGATATCATTATGATTTCACTTGTTTTGTTATTTTGAATATTTGATAGAATATAATTGTATCCAACACAAAATTTTAATATTAACATATAGGTATGAATAATTGTATCAATATTTTCTATTTTTAAAGCTTATTGATATGTATTAAAATATAAAAAAAAACTTGCAATTTATTAGATTAATGAATACATTTTAAACCTACTTGAAGAATTATATTTATATAATGATATGCTAAATTTTCTATATCTCAACTAGTATATTTTTTTTCAATTTATTATATTAAAGTGAATCTATATAATAGAAATACATCTAATAACAATAGACTTTTTGCTTAGACAAAGAGGGACACAACATGAGGTGGTCTTGACAACATGAAAGATATTAACTTCATTATATGTACTAAATTTATTATTTTATCATTTAGTTGACAAGAATTCATTTTAGATTTTAGAAAAAAAAATTATTTAAGATATAAAATAAATACTCAAACTTTGTGGTGCTTACCACTTGCAAGCTACATTTTTCCTATTTGTTGAAGATATGTGGAATTTATGGGAATATTAAGACTATGGAATATCAAAACTCGAAAAGATAATATGGAAAGAATAATGCCAGATTAAAAAGTGAATTATATATGAAATAATTAGAGTTATTGGTATTTTTAGATATTTAGGTGGGTTAAACTTATAAGCAACAAAAATTATTTTTTAAAGTTAAAGGCAATTATAGGTGTTGACAAAGATTGGTGAGTTGTTGGAAGTTAACTCATAAAGGCTAATCACCTAGAGTAGCCAATGTAATTAAATGGTTCATAATTTTAATAAAATGGCAAGGTTTCCCATTAACAGGTCTAGCCATTGATTAAGCCATAAGTCAGACCTTGATCCACGAGTCTTTTGCCTAGCCTTGGATAGGATTTTCCCAAGAAGGTCATGGGATGTATGCTAGTCTGGTCTAGCCCATTGAACACCCTTACACTTAGGGCATGCAAAATTATTATTAGCCAACAATGAGAATAATACAATAATGTATGCTTGAAAATGTGACCAATGCCAAAAGTGTAGCACTCTACATCTATCTTTTTACTCTTATCTTAATAATCATCTTGAGTTCATTGACTTATCCAAATAGGTGATAAATATAGTCAATGTATTTTTAATAGCATACACCTGAAACTGAAAGGACTACTTGTGGCTACTAATTAATTGCTCTAGTAAATATGTAGAAGAACAAGCCTAAGGTGCATTACATGAAAGAAATGTCAATTGATTTACATAGAAAAATACAATCTATTGATTGCGAATATGTTGTGTAATGGTCACACACATTAGGTCCCAATATGATAGCACCACGTTCTATAAATAATGTTTAAAGGTGGAAATTAAAAGTATCCACTCCATTGGATGATATTTGCAACTTAATGATTAAATACAAACCACCAACAAATGATCATCATCATTATGATCGAAAAGCATCTAGAATGGGCAAAAATAAAGTAATTAGAAAAATTTTCAAGATACTTATGGACCTATAAAACCACAAGTCAAAGACCAATAAAATTCACTTTTCACACTTACATATGAGTTGGAAGTAATCACACCTATTGAAACACACATGCATAATATCTAGTTGAGTTCATCGTCACCAGATTTATCCAATGAGACATATGAATGAATATTTATCAGGCTAGCCTCATAATAATACAAGTTTACTTCATATTATAACAAGCACACATGACAATGGATTCTTTTCCATGAAGACCTAGTCCTCCTATGTTTCATTGAAAATATAGTCAATCCTTCCACTATTAATTTGCAAGATATGTGGGAAGGACCATTAATTATAATATGAATTGGTGCAGTTGGATCACATGCTCTCAATTAGGTATATAGGAAATCAGTCTCTCCAAATCTAGAACTGAAACACATTCCACTTGGAGAAATACTTTGAAATGGAAGCCCAAACTACAAATGTACTTCCATGTTGGTAAAGTTATATGTGACCTATTAATCATGTCTTAAACAAATACTTTAGACATGACATTATAGGTTAGCTATGCCACATATGAGATAGTCTGGTTTAACCATTTTAGATAGTATACTTTTAAATAACATCATCTAGTGTAACTATTTTAAAAAGCAATGAGAGTGTGATAGCTACTTTAGACATCATACATGAAAATGAATCCATATAGGATAACTACTTTCGATAGAAAATAGTCTAAGACAACTATGTTTGACATCATACATTAAAATACTATAGATTCCTTACATCAACTCAATTACTAAACAAACGATTTAGATTAGAATAACTATTTTAGACTTCAGAAACTAGATACTAATATAATTACCAACTAAACAACTCTATATAGAATAGATGAGATACTTACTTTAGATACTAGACATCAACAAAATTACTAATTAAATTACTCCATTTATGATAACTGCTTTGGATATCAGCTACTTTAGAGTAACTACGTTAGATATCAAATATTCACATAAATAAACTAATTCTAGAATAACTATTTTGGACACTAGACAATCTATATTAATTATTTCAAACAATAAACATTCATCTAACAAAATTAGTTAATCTAACATTAACTATTTTGCATGTTAGACATTATTCAAAATAAAATATTATTTTTAGAAGGATCGTGGAGAGGGCACTAGATGAAATATTCATCAAAAACAAAATGATTATGCTGATCTGTTATAATGACATGTCTAAGTCACGTGGTCTATATCCGATTAGACAATTTAAGTGTTTATTAATTATATCAATTAGTTATTCAATCAATCAACAAGCATATTTGGGTCATCCAACCATCTTGTTAGCCACCATTATTACACCCACAATGGCCTTAGCCAATCATTCATTTGCATCTTTCCAAGATACCTTTATGAAGCAAACACCATCTCTGGTCTTCTTAAAATTATAATTTCACATAAATATTTTCATCCACCACCAACTAGAAAGATTCTACTAGGGGGAAAAAGGGTGGGGCTGATATTGTTCATCTTTTGCCCAAATATTTATTCTTCTAGAATATCTATAAAATGTATAATTTGTGAACTAAAATCTTTCATTCATAGAGCTTCTAACAATGGTTTACAACTATTCTTTGAAAACCAACTCTTTTATTATAATGACATCTTGATAGGCAAGCAACAATCCCATTATCACCGCGGGCCACCCATTTGGCTCTACGCTTGACCAAGTATTGTGGTGGGATGGGTCAACATTACCTGAATGAGTGGGTTGTGCTAGGCTTGTAGGGGGGCCTATAAGATCATCGTGCTAGTGGGTTTGATCGATAGGGCTAGCACATTAATATGGCTATAAAATAAAATTTGATGTTATATTACTATGAATGATGGCTATAAAATTAATGATTTTTTTAGTTTTTTATACTTTTAGCCCTACCAAATCTCTATACATACTATACATTCTAATTTGTTCTCACACAATTCTCTAATCTCTCTTTTCAATTCCCATGTTCAAAGTCCCTACAAGTGCTAAAGGCTAAAGATATGTAATAATGTTATAATTGATCCACATTATGAAGTTGACATATTTATATTTAGTTATAATTTTAGTTAATTATTCTTTTTTTGTATCATAAGTTTTCTACTAAAAATAAAAATGAATTGTATACACCTAAATGTTGAAATCCTTAACTTTATGCATATAAAAAATTAAATATTTTTCAAGTTGAGGAGAACACCACCTCCTCTAGTATTTCTTCCATTATAATAGAGAACCTAGGTTTTTATTACTTATCAAAAAAAAAAAAAAGAACCTAGGTTTATTAGACGGACATCAATATAATGGAATTATGTTAATATAATTATAGGTAAAATGCTAGAAAAAATGTAGTATATTTAGTTGAATGAAAATATTAAAAAAAATATATATTGGTAGAAAACTAGTAGTGTCACAAGTTATATTAAAAGATAAGCCAAACAATTTACTAAAAAAATAAGGTATGTTACACCCTAGGTTTCCATTGAATGTTAGAGAACATCATAGATTTATACAAACCACATAGAAGCAAACAATTTTATTATAACATTCACAACGATATAATAAAATTTTGCAAAATAAAAAATAATTATTGAATAATTTAAAAATCATAGTTCTATTCATTTATGATATCAAATATATGAACTAATCTAACTAAAATTATTTTAAATTGTATGACAATTGATTATACATATTCAAATTGGGCACCAAAAATATAATTGATCTTCATCAAATATTTAATTCTCATGATAAGTCTGCTATATATAATTATGTGATAGTAATTCTAATAGAAAATGAATACTAAGAAAAATTATTAGTATTATATTTTACTTCAAATAATAATAATGTCACATTCTTATTTTTTATTAGAATTATGTAAGGTTCACTAAGTGAAAAATTTCAAATGAGATATATTTGTCATATAATTAATTTAAGAGTACAAGCTTATTTAAAATTAATATCACCCTTAATAAAATATATGTTACCATCTATCTCTAATTCATGAGGCACTTTGATCGATAGTATGTGTTACTCATTGAGAGAGGTGAGAGTCAAAGTCATATTTGAAAGCCATTTTTATTGAGATGAGAAATGACATTTGACTTTGTTGGAAAAGATGGAATCGATGCATGTGAATTGAACATGTGATTTGGTCTCGTTGCCTCAAGGGATTTGGGCATTGAAGAATAAGTACATTATTTGTACAAAAAATTATGAACAAATATTTATAAATAAGATATGAGGATTGATTAGTAATGATGGCTTTTAGTCAGAATAAGAAGATTGTTGATTTCAAAGAGATTTTTTGTTTTTTTGCCATTAAGATATCTTTAATTCTAGTTGTTTAGAGTTTTCCATCCTATTTGGATCTAGAGATAGAATAACTCAATCTGATTACTATTATTCTTTATGGTGACCTCCATGAGATCCTTTAAATAGTATAGCTTATAGGGTTTTGAAGTTTGAGAATAAAGATCTATGCAAATTCAATTAGAGTTTGTATGAACTTGAGTAATACATGAGTTAATGGTACAAAAAAGTTCAAATCAATTATGGTGGGTCGTGGTTTTAAAGTATTTATTGTGATTATTGTGTTTCTGGTTGTTTCCATTCGTGTGACAATCAACTTCTTACTATCATGCATTGACAATAAGTTAACAGTCAACAATTTTAAGCATGGATTGGGGAGTTGAAGGGTGAGCTATGAAAAGTCATTGCGTTAAAAAACTTATCCCTAATTAGGCATGATTTTAGAATGAAAGTCTTCTAGGAAAGGCTTTCTATGCATCTATAGTCATTTCTATGGTTTTATTTGGAGAAGTTTTTTGTGTAAATTTTCAGGCATGATGTTAAATAGGTGTTAAATTCTTTAGCAAAGCATTTCAAACTAAGTTATTAGCATTATCAAGTGACTAATACAAAGAGGGAATATATTAAGTATGTTTTCTTTATATGAGTTGTTAGCAATCTTATTTATATTGTGATATGTACACGATATGATATTACTCACATCGTTGGGGTTGTTAGTTGATTGATGAGGATCTAGGTCGCTATCACCAGTGTGTTGTGAAGTTGACCATAAGGTTTTGAATGGTGTAAGCACATTCTACATTAATACACCAATTTTAAAATGGTTGACAATCTCAATTTAAGAAAATCCACCTCGTATTTTTTGGTAACCTTGAGAGGAGAAATTGATTCCTAAGAGTCCAAGTTACAGATATGTGTGATAAAGTCAAACATTGAGATTGAGTTCATTATTGTTATAGATTACTGAAAAAAAATTTGTCAATAGAAATGTGTCTTAAATACTTGGATGTCCATAATATTTTTTTTTATATTATTTATGATAGTCATAGTATGATTTATCTTTACAAAAATGTAACCTTATACTGTAAGTCAAGGAAAACAAATTTAAGATATCATATATTTATGAAAGTTCTCAAAGAGAATCTTTTTATGCTGAAGAAATTTCATGTGAGTAGGAATATCACTGATATGCTCATCAATCCTTTGACTAAGTGAGGGTTGTTATGGTCGGATCTTGAACTGTTTGTCTGTTCACATAAGTTCTAGATAGTCGTGGTTTCTTTTTATTTTAAGAAGTGTGTTACATGGTCTCTAGGACTCTCCAATGAAAAAATAATAATGAGAAATACCTAACCTCACACATAATCTAGCCTCTCTCATACATGATTCATCGAAGTAAGCTAGCTTATCCTATGCTCATATTCATGAACTCTTCATTGTGATTTTCTTCTCTCTCTCACATATTTGTTGCATAGAAATAAAAAAAAACAAAGTTTGATTATATCCTATAATTATCCAACCCTAGTGCAAAGTTCATATTTATGGGTCAGCATAAATATTTTCATCCATAATAAATGATTTTACAATATGAATGTTTCTTGTGCTATGTGTGTGTTGTGGGTAGATGTTGTGTATTGTAGTGTGTGCTTTTATGTGATTTGTGTGTGTGTGTGTGTGTACACCATGTATACTTTGTAAAGTATATCTCAACTTTGTATGCCTTGTAGTGTATTTTTCTACACAATGTATGCAATGTGTAGGTGCAGTTAGTATGTATTTGGTCACATCTTATGCATTAGTGTTTATATCTTCAATTTGTAAATAATGTTATTTTATTATAGAATTTCTAAGCAATTTTAATTTGTTTGTGTTTAAAATTGTACTTATTAAAAAAAATTATAAATTAACCTATCTTTAACTACTACATTCAATCTTGACAATACAAACCATGATTATATAGTATACTTTATAGATGCTTCTTTTTCAAAAACCATGGTTAAAATTTTACTCTAAAATTTAGTTGCATTACATTATAAATCTAATATCAATATTTTCCAAATAATTGATTAATATAATACATTTTTTTATAGATGTTATGCTACACTATGAACCTTCATAGTTTCCAAATAATTGATTTGTAGCAATAATAAAATTGATAAATTATTATCAAGTTTTTTATGAAATCTCATTTACAATATTATCAAAATCAATAAGATATTTTTTAGTCACAAATTAATATGATAATAAAATTAAAAAAAAATCTTTAAAGTAGATTTCAAAAAAAAATGGAAAGTTATATTTTGGGGACTTAAAATAAAAATATTTATTTTTTGGTACCTTTTTAAAAGATTTTGAAGGGACAGACCGCAAAACATAAAATATTTATGATGTCCCAAAAATTAGAAAGCCATAAAAGGCTTCACACTAACATGTCGTCAATTTAATATACCTAAATAAACATACACACACACACACACACATACACATACAGATTGGAAAGCCATAAAAGGCTTGTGGCTCATCTTCCACCTTGGTATCAACATAGTTTAGGTTCATAATAATGCTATTCAAATCATCCAAGTGCTTCTTTAATGGAGTCACTTCCTGCATCCTCAGTGTGAAACGTTTCCTTTTTAATAGAAGCTCATTCTTAAGTACCTTTGTCATATTCAGTGGCTCTAGATTGAACCACAAGATTGTAGTAGTCTCATCATCCGCTACCTCAGCTATCACGTTATCACCTAGGCTTAGGAAAATCATAAAGTGGGTCTTCTTTTTATGTCTTCATGCCTCAGCCTCTTTTATCCCAACATCGATAGCAGTAGCATCACAACCATTGACTAGAGAGCTCTATATATCAAAGTTCTTCAAATATGTCCGCATCTTTATTTGTCACATGCTAAATCATTCCTACCATTAAATTTTTCAATAATAGTGTTCAATGTTCTAGATATTTCAACAAAATTCCTAGAATATAAAATCAGAATAACTGTATTAGCAACAGAACCAAAAATTTGTCATTATAATACAAATTGTAACATAACCAAATGATATATTTCCAATTGTTAGAATTTTCTATCCATGTATATATAATTATTATACTGAACATAACATTAATGGATTGTGAAGAACATAACACGACATCAATAGGAATAAGAACATGACACAACCATAATAAATACTAATTTTAATGTGGTTCACTAGTCATTTAATATGACTAGCTACATCTACTAGAAAAGCACATAACGCTTTCAGATTTATTAACTCAAAATATTTTAGTACATAATCAAGAGAAAGTGAGAGAGAGAGAATAAGAATAGACTGCACATTTGTGATTATGGATACAACATATATATATATATATATATATATATATATATATATATAGCTCTATATAAAATAGAAATAAGTCAGATCTTCATAGCAGACTAGGTCATTCTCCAAAAATTCATCTGGCCCACTGACTAAACAATGGGACCCCCGCACAATGACACATATCTAATATCTTAATATATTATTACCTCCACCTATAAATCAAAAAGAGAAACAAAAATGAGGGTTGAGGAAATAGATAACAAAATAAATTATGTATTACATATATGTATAAATATATTTAACATATATTTTTATAGATATGTATATATAGTTATAGATTTAGATATGTATATATATATATATAAATGTCACTACAAAAAAAAAGAAGCAATTAGGAAAAAGAAAATAAAAACACCAAATACCATTTCTAAAATTAGGAATGAAATTAAAATGGATTAGAAATGAAAATGACATAACTAGAAAAAATTAGAGACAGAAAAAATTTTCATCGCTAATTAGCAATGGATTTTTCATGAGTTTTTAAAATCCATCACTAATTGCAATGCAAATTGGGATGCAGATTTTCTTGTATAATATTTAGAAGTGAAAACATATGTACCCATGTATTATTAGAAATAGATTGCATAACTGTTTCTTTATTTAGCAATAAAAATAATTTATATTGCTAAATGAGAAACAACGTGCCTATGCATTGATATATCATTTAAAAGAATCTAGCGATGGAATAACATTCCATCGCTAAATTCCATCACTAAATTATTATAATTAATTTATTGAAAAATACTTCAAAACTTCAAACATTCTTAGGGTTTCGGGTCTTTTTTTAATTTGATTCTGATTTTGTCCAAATCATTTGTTGATTGCATATCCTTCGTATTTTGATTGATGTACATTTAATCCATAATTAAAGTATGAAATTATGATTTTTGTTATAGCCCATATGTATTGTATTCAAGAATAGGTATATTTGTGCATTTTGATGTTATGTTTAATTTATTTTCATTTTTAATATTAATATTTGGTTCTATCTTATTGTATTGTTGAATGATTATAATTGTAATTGATAAATTATATATTTTATATTTTTTTATCATATTTTAGATTTTTTTAAAAATTTTGTGTGACCTAATTAAGGTATGAATTTTTTATGCATTTTGTTATTGACCTTTTATTGCGATTATTATAATTAATTTCTATTTTATTTCCTTACTAGGATTACATGAAATTTAATAATTTTAAAAAGAATAACTCATTGTAATTGCATAATCTAATTAATTTATAATTATTATAACAAATACTAAAAGTTTATTTGTAATAACAATAAAAAAAAAAAAAATATTAGGGTATGCAAGTGGAATGGTGAAACATGATGAATAATTATAAAGCTAAAAAAATTATAAGATCATCATAAATTTATATAGTTGCTAGATCTATATTTTACTAAAGGTATAATAAAAATATTACACCTTATATCTAAGACACTGAAACAACTCACCTTAGATCTATATTTATATAGTTGCTAGATTAAACATGATTTTAATCTAGGATTATCTAATAATGATTTTACTATAACTTATTTGTTAGATTTATGTAGTGTTATAAAAATATTACTATATATTTATTGCAAATCAATTTTTATTTTAATTATTATAATTCAAAAAAATTATACTATGCATTCTTGGAATAAAAAATATTATATGACTTGATCGTCAATTGATAAATATAAGAGTGAAAGATGAGTTTTTACTAATAAATTTATAAAGGAGTTTGAGGATTTTATTTAATTTCCAAAGAAATTATCGGAATTTATGAATGAAGTAAAAATAAGATGCTCATATAATATCCTAAAATGTCAAAATCATAGTTTATATGTGTGCGTGTGTGTGTGCGCGCGCCTAGATTTTAAAAATGAAAATAGCTTTTTAAATTGGAAAAACAGATTGGTTAATGTTTAGGCAGTTTTCAGATTTGAAAACCACCAAAATAATTTTTTGAAATATAAGTGATTTTTAGATTTGAAATAAAATTATCTAACTAACCGTGCGGGCCATTTATGTTTTTTTAATATATATGTTTTTAAAATATACGTGTTTAGGTAGTTTTCAAGTACATATTTAGGCAGTTTAGTTTATGTTGTGGTAGCTTTCGACTTCTAAAATAATCTTAAAATTTTTTTTTTATCAAAAATGATGATGGGTCAATGTGATCCATTTACGTTTTTTATATTTTGGCCTTTGGCATCTATTTTAAAAAATTTTATAAAAGGTATGAATTATAAAATCAAAAATATTTTTGTTTTGAGTCACAATACATAAATATTTTATGTTTTGGAGATTTTTTTTAAAAAAAAATATTAAAAAGGCATAAATTATAAAAATATAAATATTTTTGTTTTGCGTCTCATTTTTGCAATAAAATATACTAAAAAATTAAATAAATATACATTTT
Organism: Sapria himalayana; assembly: GCA_029783825.1. Lineage (NCBI taxonomy): Eukaryota > Viridiplantae > Streptophyta > Magnoliopsida > Malpighiales > Rafflesiaceae > Sapria > Sapria himalayana. The sequence continues at coordinate 1,818,268 of JAREIK010001099.1, forward strand.
TGTAGTTGATAACATGAGTTATGTTAAAAACAATTCCAGTGTTAAAATCATTTCCTTTAATAAATAATTAAATATTGTCAAACTAAAGCAATGCCTCAGGCAAAAAATAAAAAAAAATAAAATCTAAATAAAATATAAATAAAATATAAATAGAATATAAATAAAATATAAATAAAATATAAATAAAATATAAATAAAAATAAATAAATATTGCCAAACTATGGGCACAATTCTCAGCTTGTGGGCAATGTGGCACACAAAATTAGAAAATAATATTTTAGTTTTAATCATAGAAAATAATTTATACTTTTTAATTATATAAAAATTAGGTTCCAAAATTCAGATTTAAAGCTAATTTAGTTTAAATTATTAGAAAAGACAAAATGTACAACGATTCCAAGCATGCTAATTTATTTTATTTTATACCAAAAGAAAGTTTAAATTAAAGTAAATGCAAAAATGTATATTTTACTGGTCAACGCCATTAATAAATAAAAAAAAAACAATTATTGGTTAGGTATTGCTAACATCATTATTCATTAATTAATTATAAACACTAATTTTGAGAAATAGCAGCCAGGGAAAATCCTTGTCTTTTCTAATAAATAAGCAATTATTCATTAGATTGTTACGGAACAACAAACATGACACAACAGACGAGGAAGTGATAAAGAAAAAGCATTTCTTTTAGAAAAAAAATTAATTTATAATTATATTATTAATACAATAATTGAAATTTGTTTTTTTTGTTCTAATTCAAAATTTGGAGAGAAGTGTTCTCAATTTTCTTAAATATGAAATAATGGACGAAAATTGGGATTTATTTTATAAAATTTAACAAATTATAAATTATAAAGATTATATTTTTTTTATATAATATAAAATTATCAATTTTTAAGCATTATAAATTTTAATTGAGAAATATAAAATTAAAAAATCATAAAACACAATAGAATTTATAAAATTTATAAAATATTAAAGAAATTTAAAAATTGGTACATTTTAAACAAGTAATTATTAAATTTAATAGATTTTAATAGTTAGGAAGATTTTATAATTAACAAGATATTAGATAATTATTAAATAAAATGGGAAAAATCATAAAAATTATAAAATGTAGTTTTGTACGAAACTAATTCATTTAAAATAAAAAATTTTAAAATTAAGTCGGGTTTCAAAAATATGCTCAAACAAGTGCGTTTAGAAATAACGTGACAAAGTCGTCGCCGTGAACAACCGCCATTGTCACGCTATTAATTTTTTTAAAATCACAGGCTGACGTTGTGAATGTAATTATTAAAAATATTGTAGGGATCCCATTACGTTACTCGCTCCTTCATGGAGCTCCACGATGGAGCTCCGGCGAACTCATTCGTGGAGCTTCATCGAGCTCCAACTAGTTCAAAATGGAGATCGTTGGAGCTCCTTGAGCTCCACATCGAGTTCGAAGTGGAGCTCGAGGGAGCTCCACGAGCTCCACGAAGGAGCTCGCCGGAGCTCCATTGTGAAGATCGACAGAACTCCATTAAGCTTCATGAAGGAGCGAGGGGCGAAGGGAGAGGGGCGTGAGCGAGGGGTAGGGCATAGTGGCAATGGGCGAAGGGTGAGGGGCAGAGCCCAGGGGCGAGGGGCGAGGGGCGTGATCGAGGGGTAGGGGCGAGGGGCAAGGGGTAGGGCCTAGGGGCGAGGGGTAGCGGCGATGAGCGTGAGCGAGGGGTAGGGGCGAGGGGCATAATGGACTTCCTACAATATTTTTAATAGACGGTATTCACAACGTCGGACTATGATTTTAAAAAATTAACAGCGTGATAATAAGATTTGCCACGTTATTTCCAGACACATTAGTTTGGGCATATATTTGAAACCCGACTTAATTTTTAAATTTTTTATTTTAAATGAATTAGTTTCATGCAAAACTATATAAAATGCATAAAATTATAAAATCAAAATTAGTAGAATATAAAAATAAAAATAATTATCAAATAAATAAAGGTTAATTGATTTGAATATTATAGATTTATTCCATAATTATTACAAAAGCTGGAAAAAAACGACGCCTGCTCCAGAGTTAGTAGTCCTCCAATGGAAAGTCAAATTTGTACCTCATAATATCTCCCCGTACCAGCATTTGTACGGAAGAGAACAAAAATAAAAAAATTAGCGAATTACAAAGTTCGTGTAATAAGCTTTTTAAAACATATTATTCATTATTCATTTGTGGGTGCAAATTCACTGTTTAATAATAAATTAATTAATGATGTGTTAGTAGTAGTACTCAAAGCGAAAATATTTATGTTTAATATATTTTTTTTAAAAAAAAATTGTTTTATGTTACTATTCATAATTTATTTTTAAAAAGACAACCCAACTTTTTACAAAATCTAAATAAATACATAAAAATATAAAAGAGGAATTATGTTCTTAGATATTTCCCCATAAAATTGTAATATTTATAAACTAAAATTTTGATATTTTTTAAAAAATCACAAATTTAAAAATAAGGACACTCAAATTCGCAAGTCCTTAGCTACCCTCGCCCATAGCCCTCGCCCCTCCTTTGCCCTTTGCCCACGCCCTGCCCCTCGCCCTAGCCCCTCGCCGTCGCCCTAGCCCCTTGCCCTCACTCGTTTGCGCTCATCTCTCGCCCCTCTCCCCACCCCTCTCTTCTCGCCCGTCTCCACGAGTCCTTCGTGGAGCTCCAACGAGCTCGATGTGCAACTCTAGTGAGCTCCTTCACGGTGCTCGACGACCTCCAGTATGCTCCATCGCGGAGCTCGACAGAGCTCTAGTGAACTCCTTTGTGGAGCTCGTGGAGTTATGTTCAGCTCCACGAGCTCCACAAAAGAATACATCAAGCTCAACGAAGTTCCAGTCAGCTCCTTCATGGAGCTCGAGGAGCTCCGGCGAGCTCCGTGTGGAGCTCATGAGTTCCGTCAAGCTCCATGATGAAACTCCAGTGAGCTCTTTCGTATAGCTTGACGGAGCTCATCGAGCTCCACAAAGAAGTTCCTCAGGCTCCAGTGAGCTCAATCGTGGAGCTCCGTTGAGCACCACTTTGAGCTTGTGGAGTTTCGTCGAGATCGACGGAGATCCGTGAGCTCCACAAAGGAGCTCCATGATGGAGCTCGTGGAAATGGGCTGGAGGAGAGGGGAGAGGGGAGAGGGGTAGAGGTGTCAAACGGGCCGGCCCAGCACGGCACGGCCCGTTTTTCACGTGCCCAGCCGTGCCCGGCACGGCACGGCCCGTTTTTCACGTGCCCAGCCGTGCCCGGCACGGCACGGCCCGTTTTTCACGTGCCCAGCCGTGCCCGGCACGGCACGGTCCGTTTTTCACGTGCCCAGCTGTGCCCGGCACGGCACGGCCCGTTTTTCACGTGCCCAGCCGTGCCCGGCACGGCACGGTTTTTTAAATTCGGGCACGGCACGGCCCGTGGGCACGGCAAGGCAGGGCAGGCGGGGCGGGGTGGGTCGGGTCTGTTTGGACCCGACCCGCGGTCTTTTTACCGGGGGCGGGGCCCGGTTGGGTCACGAGTCACGACGCAGGCACGCGGGCCGGCGTGCCTTGCCAGGCTCGGCTCGTGCCGGGCACGGCCCGGCACGTGGTTTGTTCGCCCGGGCCCGGCACGGGCCCGGGCACGTTTTTTTATCGTGTCGGGCCGGCCCAGGCACGGCCGAACCGTGCCGTGCCTCGTGCCGGGCCGGGCCGGCCCGGCCCGTTTGACACCTCTAGAGAGGGGCGAGGAGCAAGAGAGAGGGGAAATGAGCGAGGAGCATGAGAGAGTGGAGAGGGGCAAGGGTAGTTTAGGACTTACGAATTCGGGTGCCATTATTTTTAGTTTTGTAACTTTTTAAAAAATATTAAAAGTTTAGATCTAAATGTTAAAAATTTCTAGGGAAACACCCCAAAACATAATTCTCCCAAAATATAAAACATTTATATTTTTATGCATTAAATTTTTAATTTATGATTATAACTTTAAGCATTACATTTCATTATAAAAAATTTTATTCTAATTTGATCGGAAATTTTTAAAAGCAAAAATAATTTTTCATTTTTATAAATCAAAACCTATTTCATATATAAACATAAACATTTTTATTCCATAAATAAATTTGTAAATACATGCATATATATATATTTATATTAAAACTTGTAAATACACACATTCACACACACACACACACACATATATAAACATATACATTTAAACATTTTGCTATCAATATGTATGTATACCTATAAATACATATACACATATATAGCATATATATATATATATATATATGTTATATTTTAGTGTTGGACAACATTGGTCATGTGGGGGAGTTCGCAGAAAGTCGATGGAAATTGTTAAAGAAATGGCTAACTATAACGATGGATAGAAGGGAAAATTAAATCTATATTTCCCAAGCTAGGGCTAGCTTAGATTGGGTGAATGCTTGGTGTGAAATTATTAGCATCAACAATGAGTTGCTTATGTCTGAGTATATTTGTGTGGATAATACACATTTCACATGAGTCTACACTTAATATTCGAATATCACATAGTAATGGTATGATAGTTAGTCCAACTAGAAAAAATAGTACTACTGTGACACCTCCTTCGAGGAGATCGAGAATGACCGATCAAAATTCTTCAAGTAATTGTTTCGAAACAAATATGAATTTCGAAGTAATCCTAGATATTATGACTTTTAATTCATTCTCTTCCATGATTTACATTGATCAAGAGGAAGCTTATAAGTTAGAAGTAAATGATATTGCTTTAGAGGTGTAAAACGGGCTACCATGTCATCATAGGCATGACACGACATGCTTAATGCTAGCTAGCATAGCCCGGCTGACCCTAGTCTGAGCTAAATTGGACATTATCGGGCATTGTCAGGTCATGCCTATTTTTTTTTGTTGGATAGCAATTAGGAAGCCAGAAGCTTCGGCTTTGGGCTAAAGTTGGGGGGGAATCCATTTGTGCCTGTGTCATGCCACATGGACATGCTCAGCCAACCACGTGGCAAGCTAATTAAAAAAATACACCATGTGTACTAGGCAATTCGGGCACTTGTCAATTGAATTGAGCCTGCTTTCTGATCAAAGGTACTGGGTCATGGTAACCATGTTGATGGACAGTGCCAACAGACCAGGCATTCGGGTCATGCTTGACTTGACACAAGGCACAGCATCTCCTGGTGCAACACTGCATGATAATTATATAATCTACATAACAAATTATTACTAAATAATTTATATAGAATGAGAGATGGATCAGAAGAAAATAATATGCTTTATATTTTTATACATATGGGTTGATCATATGGTAGAGCAACATCAATATATTTTTTGGAAGACAAGGAGTATCATGTTGCACGCACATACATCTTGGTGAACTACGAGGAATATACACCTTATATTGAATAAGACTTAGAATAATTTTATATTCTCATTTCTTTATTACGATATGGAATATATCTTTTTAAAAAATCAAAATACCTTCAATATTGTTTTTGAAGAATTAATGCTAAGAAGTTAATGCAAAGATAACCGCATATTGATAATACTTCAATTGATACAAAAATTGAAAAGTATTTCACAATTTGGTTTGAAATATTTATTAGTATATAACTTATCATTCTTGGTTCTAAAAAGTAATATGTAATATTATATAAGTATGATATTATCTTTTATCAATTTATAAATATAATTTTTTCTATCATCAAATATATGTAATAGATAAATGAATGATCTTGCAAAAAACAATTATGAAGTTTTTAGATGTATCTCATACACTATGTAAATATATACAAATTTCATACTTTGAAATATAGTTCAAATAGAGATGCAATGTATACTGGTGTATGCATCAATGGGTCTAAATCTACTTCATCTATTATTGATTTTCACAGTTGGCTAATTAAAATTCTACACATAGAGTATCCTATTTTACCAATTGAGAGGACAATTTTATTTAAGTATAAATGGTTTGCTCATATTCCAAATCTAGGTACTAGAATTCATCATTAATATAACATTATGGATGTACATCATAAGAAATATTATCATAATGAAAAGTATCTGCCTGCAGACTCACACTCTGGAGACTTCGGGGTATGAGTTATTTATTTTTGCAGTGCAAGCCAAATAAGTGTATTATACTACTTATCTAACCACAAGAAGAAATCCTTATTACTAGCGGGCAATATACAAAATAAAACTTATATCATCTATGAAAGATATTGATAATGATGTTATTATCACTCTATCATGTATAATTGCATTTCAAAAAAATAATATGAAACTTCATCCAATCATTCATGGGGTAGATAATGTGATTCAAACATTGCTTAGTGTAGGTGAAAACTATTTGGACATTGATGATGACCAATTTGAAGAAAATAATGAAGATGAATTAATTATAGAATTAGATGATGATGAATGTGTAGATGGAGATGATTCATTAGAAATTTTGATGATAACGAGACATTTATTGATTTCTATGTTAAGTTGTCTTTCTTATTTTGTAACTATTATAATTTGGATGCTAAATGAATTTTTTTTATTTTATGAATGTCAATTTGTTTATCATTATAATTTGTTATTATGACATTTTCATGACATGTTTTTATTATCTCTATATTTTTTGATGTTTATATAACTTAAATTACGTATAAGAGGTAACAATTCAAGTGGTAGAGGATCTTAATTTATGGGAAGAGATAGAGAAAGTCAACTAATAGTTCATGGAGTAGGAAATCTACATATATTTAGTGATGACAATACTACAAATGTCTCTCCCCATTACCTACAAAAATATAGGATACATTGGCATCACCTCATCATGACTCGCATAGATTGATTGCCACTGATATTCCATCTTCTTCTCAATTTTATACTAGAAGGTATTATTAGCTCTGTCCCACTTATCTTAGGAGGTATATGAGTTGGTACTACATCATTGACACCAATTGGATATTAACAAACCATGGTTTACATACAAAGTTATGAGAAAATTTGTATTCTGCCCATGATTCACAATAAATAGTATGCAACTTTCTTATATTTACTACATATATACATTATTATTTTTCATTATTTTCATTTGAAAAAAAAATTCAATTAACAATTATGTAGAAATTATAAGTAAATGATTATGGTTAAAATATTATATTTTTTATTAATTATAAAGTATAATTATGCTTCTTATCGAATATTATCATTTAGAATTAAAATAATATTTGTGTTACAACGTTTTGAATAAAAAATAAAAATGAATTAAAAATTAACTTAATAGTAGAAAAATAAGTATATTTTTATTTATATATATATATGTACATGTTAATGTTAAATTACTTACATATTTATTCCTTTTGCTTCTAGTATAATTGAGATAATATTTAAGAAGAAACTTGTTGCAGAAGTTAATAAGTGAAGCAAAGTGCCTCCAAATATAAAAAAATTTTATTGGGAAAAATTTGAGGAACAATTTCCATGCATTTACTTATTTTCCAATTTGGTCTAATATGAAATACTCTTAAAATAAGTATATTACAATGTATTATTATTTTATTTGATTTTTGCAGAAAAAGTACAAATGGAATAACACTTTGATGGTCTCAGTAAAGAATACATGGAAATATATTTGAATTAATTGGTGGGAATACTAGAATATAGATGAGTTCAAGGCTTTGTCCTAGATGGCCTCACACAATGATCAATCAAAGAAAGCAGGAAAAAGATCAGGACCTTCAAAACATATTGGAGATTAAAATATGACCTACCAATATTCAATAGATTTGGTATAATTGTCTTTCATAATTTATTATTATTTAAATTTTTTGAATACAAATGATAAAATATTTGTGAAAATGTATCATGTACCTCAATAGTAAATATTATTTTATTTTAGGAGGTTGAGTTAGAATTTCCACCAATACCATTTGAGGTGTTTAAGCAAATGCATAAGAAAAAAGAAGAATTATTTATGAACAAGTGGTCAAATGATATTAATATGAGTTTCTTAATTTATATATGTAAATTACAATTAATAAAAGAAAACAATGTAAAAAAATAATTTATTGGCATTCACTATAATTAATATGCAAAATCAAGTATTTTTATTACCATAAATCATGGGTTATTATATATGGACTCGTTAAATATAATGACTAACTTCATTTTTATGTTATTTATTAGTAAGGTGATGAAAGTTTCATGTTTTATTATACATTTTATCTAAATATAATAATGATGAGTTATGTTGTATTTTAAAAATTTTAGAAAACTATTGGGAATATGGTTGACATTGATTTATAATTGACAGATCCTTCTATAGACGCGTCATAGATTGATATTATACATATTTATCTTCAGGCTGTCAGAGTGGAGCTAAAAAATTTGCAAGTGTACATTCTTGGTATCCATGCATCTATATGTTATCCAAGTTCTATTTGGAGTTCTTCATCATAATCTTATAATTACAAGAACATGTTTGATGAGAGGTTGTATGAGGATATGCATGAAATTTAGGATACATTATAGATTAAAAAGAGGAGATGCAACAAAAGAATCAAGAAATGCAAAAGAAAATTGAAGAAATTAAAAAAAAAAGAGAAGCTAAAAGAATGAAAAGAGAAGATGAAATGTTATAGAAGAATTTGAAGATGAAGAAATGAATGTGCAAGTTGGTAGAGACATCATCTATTTTTCATCATTCTAAAGAGAATCCATCCAGATCTCTAGAAGATAATACTCATCTCGACAAGGACTTTTAGTTGTTGTGAAATTGTGTTATTAATTTTTTGTAATTAATATTTTTGTTGTAAAATTTTGGTTTTTGTATTATTATTTTTTGATTTTAGTTATGAATGTGTAATGTAATTGATGGACTTTTATGTTTGTTATCTAGGATGTTACTATGTAGTAGTTGTTATGTGATATCATTTGATAAATAATATGTGCATGTCCTTATTTAATTACAGGTTATATAGTTTCTATATGTATTTGTATATTATAGAAGCATACAGAAACTATATAAATGGGACATGTTCCTATTATAAACATTAGAAATGAAAAATGACATTTCAAAATTCATATCTAATTTAGAAATGGATTTTGCATTTCAATTTTATTCTGTCGCTAATTTAGCGATGGAATCCGATATCTCGTATTTGTCGCTAAAATTAACGATGGAAAATATTCATCGCTAAAATTAGCGACGAAAAATATCCATCACACATGTTAGAAATGCTATGCATTATTCATTTCTAAAATTTAGAAAGTAGCACTTTAGAATTGAATTCTTTCCATTTCTAATTACGTAGCTACTTGAACATTATGATGGAATTAGAAATGGAATTGGGTGATTCTAATTCTGTCTTTTCCTATCGTGATGTGTGTGTGTGTGTCTATGTATATATGAGAATACTTTTATGTGTGTGTGTAAAGACAGACACATATAAACACATATACTATGATATATATGACATATATACTAATTTATAATGTTGTCTATATTTATGCACACAACATATTATTGTATACATATTTCCATGCAATATATTTTAATAGTACACACACACACACATAAAAATGTAGTTTGGTAGTAATATGTTACATATTGTAATACACACACACACACACACACACACACACACATATATACATATATACTAATTTAATATGCATTCATGACTTATATGTACAATAATATATATGTCTATATATATATTAATACAATGTTGTACATATGTAGATGTATGCAAGTATATACAATACACACACATACACACACATACACACACTTATTTGTTATGTTATGTTTGGTGATCATAGTCGAGCTCGATTATTAAATGTGATGCAATTAAGGTGTAGTACAATTTAGGTGGGTCAGCTGGTTATTAGTGTCATATACAATGTAATCAAATATTTCTATTTAAATTTTTTTTATAACTAAATGTTGGTTTGCTTATCACAAGTAATGAAATGCTTTTGGATCAATTTATTGACCATGAAAAGAGGTGCATCATTTTTTTTATGAATACATGACAATGGTTATCGTACACTCTACTTCTATGTATATACACCACACATTAATAGTTTTGACTTTGTTTAATATACTTGTGCATATTAATAATTGATAAATATTGTTACAATTATACTTATACTAAAAGTTATTTTATCATCATGAATGTTTATTTAATATAATTCTATTTTTCATTAGCATGAGAATCTACATATATGAGTTTTATTTGCATCTGGATATAATGCATGTGTGTTATTTATTATATAGATGATTTCATGTGTAGAGTTCATCTTACACATAAAAGAAATTATTGGTTATTGTGGAATATAATCCTAATATTTATAATATAAATGGAGTTGAACACACCATTGATAAGATTATAGTACAGGATTTTTGTAATTATATCACAAAAATGGAAAATAATAAATTCCAAATTCTTATACTATTATAATTGTTTGTATTTAATGAGACTAACTTGGGCCAATTATTTTATATTGACACATAAAATAATTAACATTCCATGGTTATTGTAAATGCTATTACTTTAATCTTCAGAGAATTAATAAATACAGGCACTTATTGATAGTTATTTTGATTCATATAGAGTGATATCTAATAATAGATTAATAAGCTTAGTGAGTTGTATAGTTATATCAGTTGTATAATGAATATTTAATTATTAATAGAACTATGTTCTATTTAAAGGATTGATGATACCTTATAAGAATACTTGTGACTTTTGATAATGTCAACCCTACAAGTAGATTTTAATCTAGCATATTAAATAAGTTAAGTAGAATGTCTCAAAAAGATCATAGGCTATTGATTAAAAGAAATTGTCAGTAATTTAATTTAATCAATGGAAGCCCAAAATAAGTATTAAACAACAAAAGACTCAAAGAATATTTTAAAATAAGTGAGTGATTGTAATTACAATTATATATTGAAATATATTATATTTAATGTAAATGATATTATTTAATTTATATTGGTAGCCCAAAATCGTATTTGTGCTTGAGAATCATTTCGTAGCCTAAACAAGTACTATAAGCAACTGCTTCATAAATCATAATTAATGATTATATATATATATGTCAAAGTGGTGGAATAAGTTGAGAGCCATGTCTTATTTATTCTAGTTTTTTTTGGCAAAAAAGATATGGAAGAAGACAAAAAACTTCGAACAATGGATCAATCCCAAAAGAGGAGATTTATGAAATAGTGAGTTAAGATATGTATTCGAATCCACTCTCACAACATCGCCGAGTTTACTGATGAAATTAAAAATATGTAAATACATAAATAAAATCACAATGATCTTGGGATTATAAGATCCAACAAATATGATATTCTAATGAGAATATTAGTTTTGACATTATACAATTTTAAAATTTGCTTGTAATGTATATACACCATATAAATAGTGAACTGCATGCTTTTAATACGATTTTGTATGTTGATAGTAAATATGACTTTCTAATAGGAATAATATATTTTGACTTTATACTAAAATACACGAATGAGAAGAGAATAATGTATGATATTATATGTATGATTTAATAATCTCTTAACATAATTTATATTATACTAAATACTATATGCTTCAAAATCATTATTACTCAAATATATTTTCTCGCAACATTTGTTGTAACTCAATTTACATGATTGAAAAAGTGATAAACAACCAATTTCATCAAGCTAAACCAAATGACAAGTGAACAATTCATTAATCAAAATTCATTGAAAAAAATTAGAAATTCACAATGCTCTAAAAGTTAAATCGTGCAAATTAATACATATATACATATACTATAGTATATATATGCATATATACACACACACACACACATAGACATATAAGTGTATATATCTATGTAGACCTACATACTACATGTATATGCATATATACTAACATATACATATATTTTTTTGTATATATTGTATACATAGACATGTGTGTGTGTGTGTGTGTGTAGACAATAGTTGAAAGTATATATCTATGTAGACCTACATACAATATGTATATGCATATATACTAACATATCAACATATATTTTTTTGTATATATTGTATACATAGACATATAAGTATATATATATATAACTTCATACTTTAATCACACTTGTTAGACTTGGCCAGTCTTGAATTGCTCGAAACTTCTTTTCATCAACCTGTATCCCTTGTGCACTTACAACAAAACTAAGAAACACAAACTTATCAGTACAAAGTGTGCACTTAGTAAAGTTAGTAAACAATCGTTCTTTTCGAAGCATATCCAAAACATATTTAAATGAATCAAGCGATCATCTAAGTTCTTGCTATAAATGAGGATATCGTCAAAGTAGACAATCAAAAATATTCCAATGCAAGCATGCAAAAGGTTCATTAGTCACATGAAAGTGATAGGTGCATTAGTTAATCTAAAAGACATAACTAATCACTCATATAAACCATATTTTGTTTTAAAAGTAGTTTTCCATTCATCACCTTCTTTCATTTTAATTTGATGGCATCTACTTTTTAAATAAATTTTATAAAAATTACAAGAACCATGCAACTCATCATACATATCATCTAACTGAGGAATAAGATGATGATACTTTACTATTATGTTATTGATGGCTCAACAATCAACACACATCCTTCATGTCTCATTCTTCTTAGGAACCAAAATAATTGGAACGATGCATGGATCAAGCTTTCCCTCACATATCCCTTTTCCATCAAATCACCAACTTGCTTTTGGAGTTCCTTTATCTTTTTGGGATTACTCCTATAAGCATGTCAGTTCAAGATGGTAGCACCAGGGACAAAATCAATTTGATGTTCGATTCCTTAGATAGGAGGTAACCCTTTTAAAATTTCCTCGAGAAAGTCATCTTCAAATTCCTGCAAAAGAGAGGTAATCGAATTAGGCAAATAAGTGTCAAGTTGTTTAATATTTAAAAGTGCCTCTCTGTCAAAAAGTACGGCCATAGGCTTGTTTAAGAACAATGCTCTATTAACCTCTCTTGCCCTTGCATAGAAACTGGGTTTTCTCTCCTTTTCTCTTAAATTTTCAAGCACTTGCTTTTTGTCACTCTTTTTTTTTGATAAGTTACTTTTTGTCACTCTCTTTCTTTTTCTCACTCTCATTTTCACACTTTATATTCACTCTCTTTTTCATTCTTTTTCTTTTGTTCAATCTCTTTTTGCAACCTCACTTGATCTTCATAAACTTGGCTTGGTGTCAAAAGAACAAGAATGATGGTCCATTAGTAAAAAATGAATGAGTACTTATTGGTGAAGCTGTCATGCTTAAATTTATGATCAGATTGTCATGGCCTTCCTAAAAACAAGTGTCTAGCTTGCATGGAAACTATATCACACAAAACTTCATCTTCATATTTACCAATGCAAAAAAAGACTAATACTCATTTATTAACCCTTACCTCCGCACAATCATCCAACCATTGCAATTTATAAAGTTGAGGATGTTTACTTGTTGGCATTTCAAGTTTCTCTACCATGGTTGTGCTAGCAACATTAGTGCAACTTCTCCCATTCATGATTATACTACATACTTTGTTTTGGACGTGACACCTAGTGTGAAAAATGTTATTTCATTGCATCTCATAATCTTCCTTAGCTTGCAAACTTAAGGCCGTCCTAGCCACCATTAGTTCTCCCCTACTAGTGTACTCCTCATCATTGGCATCCTCTAAGGATGGTATAGAATCATAATTTGATTCATTGTCTATTTCTATCTTACCATTGTCATGCATCACCATGAATTTTTTGTTTGGACATTGGCTTGCTATATGACCACTTCTTTGACATTTAAAACACATAATATCATGATTATGAGTAGTAAAAGAATCTCATTTACCTTAATTTCCTTGGCTGGTCGCCACTTGTTTGAGTTCTATTTTAGGCTTGGCATTGTGTGGCTTCTCTTACTTCCTCAATTGATTCGATTTCAAAGTAGAAGAACTTGGACCAGGTGCAGAACATTTGTTGTTACTGCTCCTCCTCTTGACTTGATTCTTAATCTTGATGGTCATATGCAGCATATCCTCCAAATCCACATAATGTTGATGATTCCAAGTAGTAAAAGAATCAAGTTTACCTTGATTTCCTTGGCTGATCACCACTTGTTTTAGTTCTATTTTAGGCTTAGTGTTGGATGCCTTCTCTTCCTTCCACCATTTATTCTATTCCAAGTAGATGAACTTGGACCAAGTGTTGAACGTGTGTTGTTACTACCCCTCCTCTTGACTTGATTCGCTATAAGAAAATATCAATTTAGCTAGGGATCAATCCCTAGCTAAATTGCAAAGGATTATCTAGAGAATAGCAAGGGATTAATGATTTTTTTATGAAAAAAATAGCAACGGATTAGCGAGGGAAAATTTTTCAGAAATTCAACTAAAGAAAATCGGGGGATTTAGCGACGAATTATCGGCGGAAAATTTTCGTAAATTCCACTAAAGAAAAGTGGAGATTTTAGCGATTGCCAATAAAATCCTTAATTTAGCGATGGATTTAACGATGAATTTTTCCTTGCTAATAAAATCCTTGATTTAGCTATGGATTTAGCTACGGATTTAGCAATAGATTTTACCTTGCTAATAAAATTATAGATTTAGCAATGAATTTTTCATTGTTAATAAAATCCTTGATTTAGTGACGGATTTAGCGACAAATTTTATATTTCTAATAAAATCATTGATTTAGCAACAGATTTAGCGACAAATTTTTCCTTGCTAATAAAATCCTTGATTTAGCGATGGATTTAGTGACGTAATATCCCTTGCTAATAAAATCCTTGATTTAGTGACAAATTTAGCAACGGAATTTCTTTTGCTTATAAAATCCTTGATTTAATGATGGATTTAGCGACGGATTTTCTCTTGCTAATAAAACCATTGATTTAGCGATAGATTTTGCGATGCAATATCCATTGATAATAAAATCATTAATTTAGCGACGGATTTAGTGATGGAATATCACTTACTAATAAAATCCTTGATTTAGCGATGAATTTAGCGATGGATTTTCCATTGCTAATAAAATCTTTGATTTAGCTACGGATTTAGAACGAATTTTCCCTAGCAAATAAAATCCATATTTTATCTACAGATTTAGCGAGTGAATATTCCTAGATAATAAAATCCATAAATTAGTGATGGATCTAGCAATGGAATTTCCCTAGAAAATAAAATCCTTAATTTTATGATGGATTTAGCTACGTAATTTCCCTAGCTAATAAAATTTGTAATTTAGCGATGGATTTTCTCGAGTTAATAAAATCCGTAATATAGCGATGAATTTTCCTAGCTTATAAAATCTATAATTTAGCTACAGATTTAGCGACGTTATTTCCCTATCCAATATTTAATTATATAATTTTTTTTAGTTATTATTTGTTTTAATATTTTATTTAATTTTGTTTATTAAATGTATGTTATTGGTCTCTAGATGAGCAATCCTTGAAACACATATTCTCCTTATAAAATCATAAAAAAATGATATTATAAATAATTAATTTAAAATATATAAAAATACAAAAAAATTATATTAATAAGAATTAAAATAACTATTTTTATGATGTATTAATTTTTTAAAAAATTATGCAAAAAAATTTTCTATAAATTCTAATTAAGAAACTAAATAATTTAAATTATAGTAACATTAAATAATTAATTCAATAAGTATAATACTTTTTTCGATATTTTAAAAAATAAATTAACATACATTAAAATTTCTACTAATTTAAATATAAATTAATTCATTGTATGATAAAATAGAAAATATTTTAAAAAATATCTGAATAGACGAATAAACTGGTAAATATTAAAATTATTATAAGTATTAAAAAAATTGTATGATTATAGAAAACTTTTAAAAAAATAAATAATAAAAAATTTGAAAATCTTGAAATATAATAAAAATATAATTTTTTCAATAAAGTTAAGAGAAAATTAAATAATAATTATAAATAAATACAGAGATGTTTAATCATACTAAAATTTATAAAAATTAAACAATTGAATAATATTTTTATAATTAGCTTTTAACATTAAGTTTTTCTTAAAATAATAAATATTACTTTTTTTAATTATCTCCTCACTTTAAATAAATTGTTTCATTTAAAAAATTATTAATGATATCAAATAATATGAAATTTTGTGTTTAAAATTATTTCATATTATCTTCGTAAAGATTAATATGAATTCTTAAAAATTTATAACCATAAAATATAAATTTTTATATAATTTTTAACATTAAGAGTATTTTATAACTTTTAGGCGAGTGGCTAGAAAACAAATCATCTTTTCATTTATGTCTTATTATATGAAGTTGTTAATTTTGTACCTATTTGATATTTTTTTAAGGCGAAACATTTTTTTTATTATTTATATATTTATTGTTTAATTAATATTATAATAAAAAATTGCAAGGTATTTGTTTTTCATTTGTACCTTTCTACACGCATATTAATTTTGTGGAAAAAATGTTGATAGTAAATAAAATTAATGAGTATTTTTGAAATTTATATATATATTGTTTATTTAATGTTTTAATAATTAAAAATATAAATATTTTTCTAAAATATACATTTTCTCTCTAGACTTGACGCATCTCTAACAGAACCGAATTCCTCCGCATTCTGTCATCAATCTCTCGACTCTGATTCAACTAAAATTAATTCGAGGTTTATGTTTTAATTTGCTATTGATCTAAGGTACGTTTATACATTTATTCTTCATCAATTATCTTGGATTGTTTAATCGAAGAGTAAGCATTTTTATTCTTTTTTTTTGTTTCCAAATCTCTTCTTTAATCTCCATTTCTTGCTTGGATTTCGTATATAAACTTATTCGTATACATGCTTCATGCATTTGTGATATAATGCATTGTCATTGTGTGGATTTTGATGGTGACCGTATACAAAAATAATATATAAATAATATATATACTTAGGTTTGTCGACTTGATATCTACAAAAATAGTATACATCAAAAAATAAATAACTAGTATACATACTTAGGTATGCCGACTTGATATCTACACAAAATATTCAAAAATAAGTCATGATTGAATTCAAAAATAAAATAAATAAAATAAATAAAATAAATAAAATAAATAAAATAAATAAAATAAATAAAATAAACAAAATAAACAAAATAAACAAAATAAACAAAATAAACAAAATAAACAAAATAAACAAAATAAACAAAATAAACAAAATAAACAAAATAAACAAAATAAACAAAATAAACAAAATAAACAAAATAAACAAAATAAACAAAATAAACAAAATAAACAAAATAAACAAAATAAACAAAATAAACAAAATAAACAAAATAAACAAAATAAACAAAATAAACAAAATAAACAAAATGAACAAAATAAACAAAATGAACAAAATAAACAAAATAAATAAAATAAACAAAATAAACAAAATAAACAAAATAAACAAAATAAACAAAATAAACAAAATAAACAAAATAAACAAAATAAATACAATAAATACAATAAATAAAATAAATGAAATAAATAAAATAAACAAAATAAACAAAATAATTAAAATAATTAAAATAATTAAAATAATTAAAATAATTAAAATAAATAAAATAAATAAAATAAATAAAATAAATAAAATAATTGTTTAGCATGTCTAATTAAATTAAACTGATTATACTCGATTGAACCAATTTCAACTATTCTACCAACTTATAAAAAACATAATAATATTCACACATGTAATAGAAAATAATTGAGCAAGAATTTCTTAATTCACTTTGAAATGTTTTCATGATATGTGTTAATCTTGATGGCCATATGCATCATATTCTCCAACTCCACATAATGTTATAATTCCACCACATTTTAAATCTCCAGGTTTAAACCCGCTAGAAACCTTGCAATGGTAGCCTCTTGATATCTCTTAATATTGGCTCTGGCCATTGCATCCTCTATCTCTTTATAATACTCCTCCACACTTTGTTACCTTGCCTCAGATGTTGCAACTTGTTGTCTAATTCTCGGTAGTAGTAAGTCGAGACAAATCTCTTCTACATTACCCTCTTCATCTCTTCACATGTTTCCATTGATGGATCCCTATTCCATTTCTTATTCAATACTAATTGGCCCTACCACACTATTGCGTAGTCATAGAACTTTATGACGGTAAGTTTAAGCA
Organism: Sapria himalayana; assembly: GCA_029783825.1. Taxonomy (NCBI): domain Eukaryota; kingdom Viridiplantae; phylum Streptophyta; class Magnoliopsida; order Malpighiales; family Rafflesiaceae; genus Sapria; species Sapria himalayana. The sequence goes on from JAREIK010001099.1 coordinate 1,836,472, forward strand.
TCCTATTTTTAGAATAATTATGACAATCAAAAACCAATTCTACCTTCCTCTCCCACTCAAGATATGCATGGGTTCATTCCTTTATTGGAAAGATGGAATCTTCATCTTAATGTTTCTCAAATTATTATCTTCTCGATGCATATAATCTCTATGTCCCCTCACATGCCTCTTGTTACTAACAATTGAATCATAACTATTCTCACCCTCAAAATATCCTCTGTTATACTCTTCTTCCTCTACCCGCACCCCTCTTCTTGGAAGCCTCTCGCTTCTACACCCTGTGGGAGGTTTCATGGGTGCTCGAAGCTTTGCTCTACCCTCTCATGGAATTGTTCCAATTCAGGCATAAATAATCTTTGTACTTGTTTAGTTAAGGCTTGCATACTAAACTTTATTCCTCCAGCCACATCTAATGATGTGTTGTTTGACATAGTGATGCAATAGAGAGAGAAAAAAAGTAGGACCTCACATATTACTCACTCATGGGGTTTTCACTCGAAGAATGATTAACTCAATTCACTCATGTTTTCACACAATATATTTGGTTTTTTTCTCACTCTATTAATCTAATCTAAAAACTCTTAATTTTTCTACTCAGAATTTCTCTTTCAGTTTTTTTGGAACTAAACAAACAAATCATATTTTTTTTCGATAAAATTCAATCAAAAACCTATCAAAGGACATGTTGGTAGCGTTAACAAGTATTCAAGATTAACTTAAAGCAACAAAAAAAGAACACCAAAAATTTCTCAGTCTGTTACTAATTTTGTTATGCTATGATGAGGATTGGATTGCTAGAAACTACAATGATGATAAATTGATAAGAATTTTTTTTTCTACTTCAATATATTTTCTTGTAATCCAGGATGGACTATTCAAAAAAAGGGATACAAAAAAGAGCTATATCCAATCAAGAATGAAGAAAAATTAGACTTGGGATGAAGTAGATAATAGGTTGAGAATGTGATTGAGGTTGAACGGAATTAGAAGGTATGGATGAAAGCGGTGACTAAGATGGTTTGGACAAAAAAAATAAAAAAAAAAAGATAGGCAAACTAGAAATAGAGCATGTCCCTCCGATACCAAATGATACTAACTTCATCAACGTGCGAGGTGACCCATGATCAATTTAGCTCGGAAGAATTGCACTAGTGTCGGCTTGGATGGATGACATTGATTCGTTGTTTATATGAAAACAAGAACCTTGGTATATGTAAAGATCCCACAATTAGTGATGGAGATCTGATTGATCAGTTTTGATGAATGTTGCAAAATAATCGATAAGTTCAAAGAGTTTTTTAGAGAACCAAAAATAAAGTAAAACTCTCAATTTTATTAATGCATAAAATCTTCTACACTGTAGAGATAACAAGCCTATAAATAGGCCCAAAAATATAAAAAATAGAAACTAAAAATCTATCTACAAGAAAATTAAATATTTGGCTTAAAACAAGAAAGGAAACCAGATAAATAAGGCTTGGGAATCAAATCAACCATGTGGTATATAATTTATTTTGTTATCTATTTAACCATTATTTTTTTGTTCTGTTTTATTTAGAGGTGCAGGTATATAATTGATATTTTGTTCTATTATAATAATGGGGGATCCCCACTGAAGCAGAGTGTATGGCTCTAACTGAAGCTATAAACGAAATGATCTAGATAAAGAGTTTATTAAAGAACTATGTCTTTACCAAGATGTTCCAATAGTATTTTGTGAAAACCTCGGTGTTATTTGTTTCGCAAAAGACCAAGCACACAAGAGAGGATAAAATATATTGATGTGCGGTATTATTTCTTTCAATATGAGAAAAGAGTGTAAGTGAAAAAAATTAGAACCTATGATAATCCAGCTGACATGTTTACCAAACTGTCACTCTGAATAAGTTAAGACACTGTCTTGACTTACTGAATATATCAAATCAATTGTAGTCCGATTAGGACTATTCATTAATAGAGAGTGTCGCTCTATCAACAAACAAAACAACTTAAGGTGAAGATTATAGTATATAATTTATTTTGTTATTTATTTAACCATTTGTTTTCTTATTTATCTATTTTATTTAAAAGTGCATGTACTAATATATTGAGAGATTGGTCACATGGCACTGAAATAATAACAAGAGTCAAGCAACCCAGCCAGTGGGCCATAAAATTTTTTGGAGCGTGACTCAGTTTACTATATTGATCCGACTCATTCTTTTTATAGAACCCTATTTATTTTTCTTATAAATTCCTTATATGCATAATTTTCAGCATGCTCTATTCTTCATTTCTCTCTTTATCTCTCTATGTTATTTTGTACTATAATATTTGGTTATTAATCTATAAGTGCTAAGTATTTTTTTGGTGGATGTAGGTAGTCGTGTTAAATGATTAGCAAACCAAGTTAAAACTTGTCTTTGATTGTTATGATATGCATTATTTATATTTCTGTATAATCAAATAATTTCTCATAATCATTATCAAGAGATAAGAAATTCTAACAAGTTGCAATCTGGAATAAATCAACAGCAAATTAGCAAAAAATCACCCTCCAAATCATCACCAAATAAGTTCCAAAATAGTAACAAATCAACAAGTCAAAAATGCATTGACTCTTGGTCTAAGTCCAGATTTAATTTGATGATGTGGACCATTTTTGGAGTTGAACACATGGGTATCTTGGATTAAAACTTGAAGGGCCTCTTTGAATATCTTAGCCCTGGCTCATGTCATAGAGCCTGGTGGGATTTCAAGCGGGTCCACACTCCATTCCTTTGCCATGCATCCATTAAACATTACATATATAAAACATTTATCTATAAATAAATGTTATATATATCATAAATATGATTTATATACAAAATTTATACATAACATGAATGTTATATATAACGTAAACATTACATACAATATAAACCTTATAAATGTAAAATGTTTTTGTTATATAAACATTTATATATATCATAAATGCTATATATCTTATTTATATATATTTATATTATATATATCATAAATATTACATGTTCTTTTTTTCTTCTTATTCTTCATTTTTTTCTTCTTATTTTCCTTATTTTTCTTCTCCTTCTCCTTCTCCTCCTCCCCCCTCTCCTCCTCATCCTCTCTTTCTCCTCCTTTTTTTTCTTTCTCATCACCATCTTCTTCTCTTTCTTTTTTTTCCATCTTCTTATTCTAATTCTTCTTCTTTTTCTTCTTATGCTCATTCACCTTCTCCTCCTCCTCCTCCATATTCTCCGTCTTTTTCTCCTTTTTCTTCTTTTTCTTCTTATTCTCCTCCCCATCCTCCTCCTCCTCCCCCTCCTCCTTCCTCTTCTCCTTATTCTTCTTCTCTTTTTTTTCCTCCTCGTTCTTCTTGTTCTCCATCTTTTACTTCTTTTTCTTTTTCTCTTTCACCTTATTCTTCTTTTCATTTTCCTTCTTTTTTTTCTTCTTCATCTACCTATTCTCCTCCTCCTCCTTTTTCTTCTCTTTCTTCTTTTTCTTCTCCTTTTTATTTTTCTTCTCCTTATTTTTCTTCTTCTCCTTCTTTTTCTTCTCCTCCTTCTTTTTCTTCTCCTTCTTTTTTTTTTCTCCTCATATTTCTTCTCCTTCTTCTTTTTCTTCTCCTTCATCTTTTTCTTCTCATCTTTTTCTTCTCATTCTTCTTTTTTCTTTTCCTTTTTTTCTTCTCCTTCTTCTTTTTCATCTCCTTCTTTTTCTTCTCCTTTTTTTCTTCTCCTTCATCTTTTTCTTCTCCTCCTTCTTTTTCTTCTCCTTCTTTTTTTTTCTCCTTATATTTCTTCTCCTTCTTCTTTTTCTTCTCCTTCATCTTTTTCTTCTCCATCTTTTTCTTCTCATTCTTCTTTTTCTTTTCCTTTTTTTCTTCTCCTTCTTCTTTTTCATCTCCTTCTTTTTCTTCTCCTTTTTTTCTTCTCCTTCATCTTTTTCTTCTCCTTCTACTTTTTCTTTTCCTTCTTATTTTTCTTCTCCTTCTTATTTTTCTTCTCCTTCTATCTCTTCTCCTTCTTTTCTTTCTTCTCCTTCTTTTTCTTCTCTTTCTTTTTCTTCTCATTCTTCTTTTTCTTATCATTCTTCTTTTTCTTCTCCTTCTTCTTTTTCTTCTCATTCTTCTTTTTCTTCTCCTTTTTCTTTTTCTTCTCCTTCTTCTTTTTCTTCTCATTCTTCTTTTTCTTCTCATTCTTCTTTTTCTTCTCATTCTTCTTTTTCTTCTCCTTCTTCTTTTTCTTCTCATTCTTTTTCTTCTCCTTATACTTTTTCTTCTCATTCTTCTTTTTCTTCTCATTCTTCTTTTTCTTCTCATTCTTTTTCTTCTCCTTATACTTTTTCTTCTCATTCTTCTTTTTCTTCTCCTTCTTCTTTTTCTTCTCCTTCTTCTTTTTCTTCTCCTTCTTCTATTTCTTCTCCTTCTTCTATTTCTTCTCATTTTTCTATTTCTTCTCCATCTATTTCTTCTCCTTCTTCTCATTCTTCTTCTTCTTCTCTTTCTTCTCCTTCTTCTATTTATTCTCTCCTTCTTCTCTTTCTTCTCCTTCTTCTATTTATTCTCTCATTCTTCTCTTTCTTCTTCTTCTTTTTCTTCTCATTCTTTTTATTCTCATTCTTCTTTTTTTCTCCTTCTTCTTTTTATTCTCATTCTTCTTTTTTTCTCCTTCTTCTTTTTCTTCTCATTCTTCTTTTTTTCTCCTTCTTCTTTTTCTTCTCCTTCTTCTTTTTCTTCTTTTTCTTCTTTTTTCTCTTTCTTCTTTTTCTTCTCCTTCTTCTTTTTATTCTTCTTCTTCTCTTTCTTCTTCTTTTTCTTCTCATTTCTCATTCTTCTTGTTCTTATTCTTCCTTTTCTCCTTATTCTCATTCTTCTCATTTCTCCTTCTTCTTGTTCCTATTCTTATTCTTCTCCTTCTTCTCATTTTTCTTCTTCTTTTCTTTCTTCTCCTCCTTCATTTTCTTCTTCTTCTTATTCTTCTACTACTTCTTTTTCTCTTTGGTACTTATGCTTAGGTGATATATATCTAAAATGGATTTTATGACTAATTAAAGATAGATCTTTGGGTTCATCGAAGGTGGAAATACTTAGAAAGAAAATGATCAAGAAATAATACAAGATACAAGTAAATTTATTTGAAATGCATTAGATCAGATTACTTTGAGAACTTAAAATAGTACAAGATAGAAATAGAGAAATGTCATAATAAATATCTCAAGATATTATGATCTAATCATGGTGGCAAGTACTATTAGGAGAGTTTCGAGACTACTTATTGGATCAAGAGATTATATACTTGTTATCTAAACCTGACATTCTAAAGTATAATAGTGTGGCTGGAAGAATGAATTTGACTTTTTTAGATATTATAAGATCAATGATGAGTTAAATGATTGTACTTAATTTCTTCTGGAAATATATGTTAGAAATAGTAGCTTATATTTTAAACTTTGTTTCATCTAAGTTTGTACCTGCTACTCCAAGTGAGTTTTGGACTAGCCAAAAGAGTAGTCTAAATTATTTTTAGATAAGTTGAAACTGAGAACAAGAGTTTATTTTATTCATGAGATATCATAGACGAACAAAAAATAGTTTGTTTTATAGTCCAAAGGTTAGGAATGTCATTATTACTACAAATATCTGATTTTAAGAAGAATACTATATAACAAACCACAAGCCCATAAGTAAGATTATTGTAGATGTGTTTAGAGGAGATAAACCAGTCCAAACTATTTCAATACCATTAATACCAAAAGAAATACCTCAAAGTAACATATCAAATACCTCATTGCCTCATGATAAGAGGAGAATCATTGATGAAATTTTTGATACTAATTTCATGAACCTATCATTAATATGCTGGTTGCATAGCTAGAAAAAAATGGTCATAATAGTTCACATAGATCAGTATTTGCATAGTGTGTCACTAGGGGTATGTGACCGAAATAAGTTTCTCATCATAATGGGAAAGTTATTTATCAATCTATATGTTATACACTCTTATGAGAGTTTTATGATAAAATCTATGATTAAGTAGATACTGATTTCAAAAGCTATGATGAAGCACTTAAAGGTAAAGATGCAAAATACTGGAAAAAATCTATGGAATTAGAGATGTAGTCAATACACTTCAATAATGTCTGAGATCTTGTGGAACTAACTAAACGTATAAAATCCATCAAGTGTAAATGAATCTATTAGAAAAAGAGAGAAATAGACAGTGACATTGAGACTTATAAGAGTAGGCTTATTGCAAAAAATTTTACTCAAAAAAAGAGAATTAATTATGATGAAACTTTTTTACTGGTAGTCATTCGAAAATCAATCCATATTCTCTTGTCTATTATAACTCATTATAATTAATAGATTTGATAATTAGACTTAAAAATAATATTTTTTGAATGGACATCTTGAAGAATGCATATATATGATGCAACCAGATAGTTTCATAGAAATTTGCCGAGAGCATGGACTGTGTAAATTAAAGATGTATATTTATAGACTAATTCATATATCTAGATCTTAGAATACTCATTTTGATTATTAAGTCATTAATTCTTATGGCTTTAATCAATGTCAGGATGAGTAATAAGTGTATTTAAATTGATGCGGTAGCATGGTTGTATTCTTGGTATTATACATTAATGATATATTACTCATTAGTTATGAATTGAGTTTGTTGCCTTTAATTAAGATTTGGTTATCTAGTCAATTTGATATGACTGACTTAGCATAAGCTATTCACATTCTTAGGATTATGTTTTTATGAGATCGCATGCAAAAAATAATGAGCTTGTCTCAAACTATTTATATCATTTAGATATTGACTTGTTTTAGCATGTAAGATAATTATAAAAGTTTTTTTCTTTTTAGACACGTAATCACTCTATCAACAAATTAGTGTCCCAAAACAACAAGTGAGATAGAGAAAATAAAGATAGTTTGCATTAGTAGTAGGAAACCTGATGTATGCAATATTTTATACCATACATGATATTTATTTTGTTATAGACATTGTAAGCATATATCAATCTAACTCATGACAAGAATATTAGATAGCAGTAAAACATGTAATTAAGAATCTAAAAAGGAGTAGATATAATAAGTTGGTAACCAAGTGAACAATCTTGTACCTTTTGGGTATACAAACTCAAATTTTCAATTAGATAATGATATAAGAAAATGTACCCCAGGTTATGTGTTAATCTTAAGAAGTAGAGTAATGAGTTGGAGGCACGTCAAACAAACTTATATTTATGATTCCACCATGGAGGCTGAGTATGTGGAAGCTTGAGAGGTAGCCAAAGAAATTGTATCACTCAGGAAATTCTAAATGGATTAAGGTGTATTTTTTTTTTGTAATTACCTATTACACTTTATTGTAAGTATAGTGAAGGAGTTGCTAATTCTAAAGAACCTAGAACCTGAAAGAAGGTGAAATATATCGAGCATAAATATTATATAATAAGAGATTATTAAAAAATGAGATGTGGTGATGTCAAATTTAGCATCGGCAGATGATTTTGTAGATCCTTTTATGAAGAGTCTTCCAACTAAAGATTTTGATATACATATGGAAGGAATTGGAGTCAAACATGTGACATCATGGCTTTAAGTCTAAGTGGGAGTTTATGGTGACTATTTTATACTAAAAGTAAAAGTTATTTTTAATTATTTTTCTTTTTTCTTGATTTACATCATTTTCTTGTTTTAATAAAAAAATTACAATGAGTTGATTTTGTGATAATACATGTGTCATTTATTCTATATAGTAGATGATCTAGTGCATAAAGTTCAACTTATTCATACATGATTGAATTATCAATTCATATGAAATATAAATTTGTTATTTATAATCTAGAAAGAATCAGACAATCTATAGGTAAGATTATAGCTTAATATTTCAATATGTTTATATTAACTATTAAGAATGGTACAGTTTTAACTTCTAGTGCTATTATACTTAAGCATATTAAACAAGACAATCACGATGTAATTATTTTGTACTAAGATCTAAAATAAAATATATTATTGCTATTATAAATATTATTGCTATTATAAATATTATTACTATTATTCTTGAAATAATTATTATTTGCGTACACTTGTTAATAGATGTTTTGATTTATAAATAAGAGATGTAAAAATAGATTTAGGTACTCGATAAATTTATTAATTTTATCAAGTCTATGATAAATATTACTTATTGAAGGAATATAAGTCATGATAAAAGGATTGATGATGCTCTCTTGAGGAAGATTTTAAGTTTTGATATTGACAAATATTACATGTAGATTTTGATCTAATATTTAACATAAGTTATGTAGAAAGTCTAGAGAAAATAATTAGATATTAATTAAATTAGATTATAAATAAATTAATTTAACATTAAATATCTTTAATCTTAACATAAGGAGTTTAATAAGTATTGAGTAACAAAAGATAAGTTATTTTAAATGAGTGAGTACTTTTATAATTCTATAGTAATATGAATTATAATTAATATAAATTATAATTCAATATAATTTACACTGGGAGCCTGAGATTTTCTAATTAATCTAAATTATAAATATGAAAAATAGAATTTGCTTTTTTTTTTCATTTTTGAAAATGGGGTTACCATGTTTTCCCAAATGTTATGCCCACCAAACTATTTTTAAAAACTTTTTTTGTTTTTATTTTATTTAATAAAAATAAAATAATATCATTCATGTATTTCACATTAAAATAATCACTAAAATGATCCATATTTTAATTAAATAAAATTAACACAAAAAAATATCACATCTTATTAAATTTAAACCAAACCAAACTTAAAATAGAAAAACTAGTCTGCTCAAACTCATGCATGCCCAACAAGAAGATGTTTAAAAATGTCATATATTGAAAAATTATGATTGATTATTGTATTTATATATGATAATATGAATTCTATCTCCATTTGAGCTAACTTGTAGAGATAATTTCGACTAGACCTCATTTTTCTAATAAGTGTAAACATGACATTCATATCATTTAACAATAATGAATTTATAGGCAAATGAAATTTAATTATGTTACAATTTTTTTTTCAATATTTTTTTCTTCACCCTTAAAGGATAATAATAAGAAAAGAATGGGGATGATCAATATGATTTTTCTCAATTTTAAAAAATTTAAAATTGATATTCTATTTTGATATGTTTGTTTTTAATGGGTATTTGTGTTTTGATACACCTAACATAAAAAATAATTTAAAAATGTTTCTTTTTTTTTTTTTCAAAATACAAAAAAAAATACATTAAAATATAAAATAATTAAATTTTGATACACTGAAAATCAAAAAATTAATTTTAATTTCACCGTGACAATCAATGAATTTAAAAAATAATAAAAAAAAAACTTAAATGGCAGCATTTAACCCTAATCACATGCTGACCATTTCTTTTAAATTTGTTGAAGTATAACGATTATAGTAGGGGTAAAAGTGGAATTCTGCTTTTTTTTTTTTTTGAAAAAAAGAATCATTTTTTGATTATTTTATTTTTGATTCGCGAAAAAGAAAACCCAATCATCTTGTTTTTAATTAGGACAAAAACCACAATATAGGACAGATCAACTCAATCTGCAAAAGGCAATCAACTAACTACCCGCAAGAAGAACGGTTGAAAAAGGCGACCTGGTTCCTAAACTACCACCGGATCACGACTCCCGGATATGGGCGGGCCATGGGTGACTCCCCCCCACCCTGACAAAAGTAGAAGTGGAACATCACACGATGCCGAAGACGACGCACCAACGTGCCGACTGGCCCACACAAGATCTTGACCGAATTGGACAGCATATCGAATAAGAAACAAAGGGAGGGTACAATATCTAGACCTGGTGTGCCATTTGCATCTGACGAAACTCACCTTTTTGCAGCCTTTCCAAGCAACACCCACTATTCTCTAGCAATTTCAAACCAACTGTTGGTGTGGCGCAGAAATTCAATTGGTTCATCATTGTTGCAGATTCTGATACTATTAGTATCACCCTAGGGCCTTCTTCTGTTCCTCCTGTCCTCAATTACGAAACATCGTTCTTTTAATCAACAGTGGTTCAAGACTTGGCCCTTCAATATCTATATATTATAAAATTATCAAACACAGGGACACAATTCAGAAATAAGTATTATACCTCAGCATTGGTAGAATATTCACACACTAAGACATAATTTAAATTAGTCATAATATCTCTATAACATAATTCAAGAATGAAAGTATTCTTTTAAATATTTTTGATCACCAAAATCTCATCACTATCATAGCGCGAACAATTTTCACATGAACTTCATGCAAACACCACACATGCTCAATAATCACTCATTTATAGAAGATATGTGTGAAGAAATAAACTTGTAAAGTTACATATGTTTGATTAAGCTTATGCAATTACTACAATAGAAAGCTCCTGAGATTATATCTAAATAAAAATGAGAATTTACAAGTTGAATGGCTAGTAAATTCTCTTCCGAAAACATGCACAACAGACCATGCCCATACGTCCATGAAGAAGAACCTATTGCAATATGTTTGCAACAAGTGTTGGGTTTAGTTTTATTTTCCTTCACGTGGAGGAAAGCCCAAAGCCCAATATCTAAGGCCTTTTAAACCTTTTTGTATAAAAATGAAGGATATGAGGGTTTCCTCTACTTTTGATATTTTATTTTCAGTCACCATCAAAGAAAAACTTATTCGTGATAATTGCATTCTCCATAAGAGAAAAAAAGAGAGAAAGAGAAATACTTTTTTTAAGATAGAAGAAAAACATAGTTTTTTTCTCTTATTTTCATTGTCATATTTTAATAAAATAACCTATTTTAATTCATTTGCCGATTGACTTGAAATTTGGAGGAAAGTTTTATGACTCGTTTATTTCATTTCAAATGGTGGATATTTGATTTGGAGTTTGTAAGGTCATATTTTCAGTCCGAGATCAGTGTCTCTGTACTGTTGAGTTTTTCACCCAGATAGTTTTGATCATCAACTCTGATCGAGGTTAATCTGTGCTTTGATTGAGCTGATTTTTGGTGAGCACGATCTTTGCTCATTGATCTTCATTTTGAATGGTACAAATTGGATTCTTAGTTCTGAATAGTAGTGTTTGTGTCTAAGAATAGCTATTTTCGGTGAAATCTCCTTGTCACTTTGAGCAAGTTGTTGTATTTTCCATGATTAATTTTCTTGAAATATAGTTGGTATATACCTCTAATTTTATCTAGAGAGAATTTTGTAACCCATTGATTATATTAATGAAGGTTTTCATGCTAAAATTATTGGTGTTCATATTTTTGTTTCTTTGGGTGAAGTATTATTGTTCTATTAAAAATTATGTTCCTATTAAATTCTTACGAGAGAGGATAAGATATGGTTGTATATTATTTCCATTTATCTCAACAAAGTAGTATCAAAGCGAGGTTCAAAATAAGTTATCTTGTGTATAATGATGGGAAATAATACAAGTTGAATGATCAATATGAATGGTTCCAACTATCATGTTTAGAAAGGAAAGATGGAAGACTTATTGTATGTGTAGGATTATTATTTGTCTGTGTTTGCTTCTGAAAAGCTATAAAATAAAACTAATCCAGAATGGAATTTACTTCATCAACGGGTTTGTGGGTATATCATATAGTGGGTAGATGATAATGTTCTTAATCATGTTTGTGAAGAGAAATATGCAAGGAGTTTATGGAACAAGCTTGAACAGTTATATGTTCAAAATGCTGGCAATAATAAATTGTTTATGATCAAGAAGATGATGAGTTTTAAGTATCAAGATGGAACTCATATGATAGATCACTTGAATACATTACAAGGTATTATTAATCAGTTTGCTAAAATGAATATCTAGTTTGAGTAAAAGTAGATGTTCTAATAATAGAGATAGAAGCAAAAGCAAGAAGAACAAGTTTGCCAATGTTGAGTGTCACTACTATCATCTGAAAGGGTATATAAAAAAGTATTGTTACCAATTAAAGAGAGATATGAAATAAGGGAAAGTGAAGGAATAGAAGATTGGCAATGGTGGTGAAGATGACCAAGTTGCCACTACCACTTCATATTTTCTTATTGTTTATGATAGTGATGTTAATTTTGTTTGCCAGGAAACTAGTTGGGTGATTGACAGTGGTGCCTCCATCCATGTTACACCTCGAAAGGATTTCTTTACATCTTGCATATTCAGTGATTTTGGAAGTGGTAGGATGGGTAATGATGGCTCAGCTAAAGTCATTGGTATGAGAGATGTGCATTTGGAAACTAGTAATGGTACTATGTTGACTTTGAAGAATATTAAACACATTACGGATATTCACTTGAATTTAATCTCCTCGGGAAAGCTTAATGATGAAAGGCCCTACAACACCTTTCGTGATAGTTAGTGGACGCTCACTATAGGTTCTATGGTGATTGCAAAAGGAATTGATTCTAATATCAATGTAGTGGATGATGATAGTATAGTTGAGCTTTGGTACAATATGTTTGGTCACATGAGTGAGAATAGCTTGATGATTTTGGCTAAGAAGAATCTTCTTTCTAGTATGAAGAAAGTATTTTTGAAGAAGTGTGCTCATAGCTTAGCAGGGAAAGCAGACCATAGTTGTATTCAAAATAATTCGAATTACAAGGAAGCCAAATATGCTTGATTTAGTGTTTTCTGATGTGTGTGGTCCTATGAAAACAAAAATACACGGTGGATATCTTTACTTTATGACTTTTAAAGATGATCATTCAATAAATATTTGGTTTTATGCTTTGAAAACAAAAAACCAAGTGTTAGACGTATTTAAGCAGTTTCATGCTCTTGTTGAAAGACAGTCTAATAAAATATTGAAATGTATCCTGACTGATAATGGGGGTAAATATTCTAGTCATTTTGATGTGTATTGTAGGTAACATGGTATTCAACATCAAAAGACACCTCCTGAGACTCCTCAATTGAATGGATTAGATGAGAGAATGAATAGTACACAAGTTGAAAGGGTAGGATATTTACATTCGCAGTCACAGTTGCCAAGATATTTTTGGGGTGAGGCTTTAAATATTATTATTGTACATATTCTTAATCTTACACCAAGTGTTACTTTAAAAATTGATGTTTCAGATAAATTTTGGTCAGGTAATGAAATCTCTTATGATTACTTGCATGTCTTTAAATGTAAGACTTTTGTGCATATTACCAAAGATGGGAGGTCTAAGATTGATGCTAAGACAAGATCTTGTGTATTTATTGACTATGGTCAGGATGAGCTTGGTTACAAATTTTATGATCTAGTGCAGAAAAAACTTGTAAGAAGCCGAATGTTGTGTTTATTGAAGACTATACTATACACGATATTGAGAAGACTAATGCAACATAATCTCAACATAGCGATGATTTGAATGATTTGGATCTAGTCCCTTTGACAAATCTTCCTACACAGGTTAAATATGAAGCACGTGATGACCAAAATGACATGGGTGATGTTGAAACTTTCACACGGGTTGAGATGAGTGATCATGTTCATGAGCGGTCACTAGTAGCATATGCTCCATCATGTATTCCACTCAAAAGGTCTACCAGAGACCAACATCCTTCCACACGGTATTCTATTGATGATTATGTATTACTAACTGACAGGAGAGAACCTGAAAGTTATGAGGAAGTCATGAAAGATGAAAATAAGATGAAGTGAGTTGATGCTATGCGAGATGAGATGAAGTCATTACATGAGAACTATTCTTTTGAGCTTGTCAAGTTGGCAAATGGAAAAATAGCTTTGAAGAATATGTGGGTTTATAGAGTGAAGCAAGAAGAACACACTTCATAGCCTCGTTTGAAAGCTAGACTGGTTGTCAAAAAGTTCAGTCAAAAGAAAGGTATTGATTTTGTTGAAATTTTTTCTTCTTTTTTTAAGATGTCATCTATTCATGTAGTTTTGGGCTTAGCAGCTAGTCTTAATTTAGAGATTCAACAGATGAATGTTAAGACTACATTTCTTTATGATGATTTAGACAAAGAAATTTATATGAAATTACCAGAGGGTTTCATAGTAAAAGAAAAGGATGATTATATGTGTAAGATGGAGAAGAGTCTTTATGGCTTAAAATGGGCACCAATGAAGTGGTATAAGAAGTTTGAATCAGTTATGGGGGAGTAATGCTGCCAAAAAACTACTTATGACCATTGTGCATTTGTTCAGAAATTCTCTGATAATGATTTTTGTATATTGTTTCTCAATGTTGATGATATCTTGATTATTGATAGAAATATTTCAAGAATTGATAGGCTAAAGAAGCAGTTAAGCAAATCTTTTTTTATAAAGGATTTGGGGCCAACAAATAAAATTCTTGGTATTAGAATTGAACGAGATAGAGCACTCAAGAAGCTGTATTTTTCACATGAGCATTACAATGAAAAGGTGCTAGAAAGATTTAACATGAGCCAAGCTAAGGTGTTAGTTCTCTTCTAGCTAGTTACTTTAAGCTAAGCAGCAAACACACCCCTTTTACAAATAAGGAGAAGGATGACATGAGAAAAGTTCCATATGCCTTAGCAGTAGGAAGTTTGATGTATGTCATGGTATGTACTAGACTATACATAACTTATGTAGTTGGTGTTGTTAGTCATTTTTTATCTAATCTAGGAAGACAACATAGGGAGGAAATCAAGTGGATTATGAGATATTTGTGAGGCACTTACAATTTTAAACTAACTTTTGGAAGTGGGAAACCAATACTTATTGGCTACACTGATTCAAACATGGCAGGAAATGTGGACAATAGAAAGTCTACTTTAGCTATTTGATGACATTCTCAGGAGGTGCTTCGTCTTAACAATCAAGACTATAAAAATGCATTGTATTTTCTACAACAAAGGAAGAATATATTGCATCAGCAGAAGCATGTAAAGAATTATTGTGGTTGAAGTATTTCATGAAGGAACTCAGGTTTAAACAGTAGTGCTATGTTATATATTGTGATAACCAAAGTACTATTTACCTCAATAAGAATTCTACCTTTCATCCAAGATAAAAACATATTGATGTAAGATATCATTGAATAAAAGATGCTCTCAATTACAACTTGTTTGAAATTGAGAAGATACTTATTGATAACAATGGCTCGAAAATGTTGACAAAGGCACTACCAAGGGAGAAGCTTGGAATTTGTTGTTCTATCACTAGGATGGTGAGTCCCTCCACATAGTTGGAAAGGAGGAGATATGTTGGGTTTGTTTTTTTTCCTTCATGCGGAGGAAAGCCCAAAGCCCAATATCTAAGGCCTTTTAGACTATATTGCATAAAAGGGAAGGAGATGAGGGTTTCCTTTGCTTCTGATATTTTATTTTCAGCTATCATTAGAGAAAAACTTCTTTTTCTTCTTCTTCTTGATATTTGCAGCCTCTATAAGAGAAAATGAAGACAGAAATAGAGAGACATTCTTTTTAAAAGTTAGAATAGAAAAACATAATTTTTTTCTCTTATCTTCACTACCCATATTTAATCAAACATTTGATCTCGGTTCGTCTATGGTTCAAACGATCTGAAAATTGGAGGAGAGTTTTATGACTCATTTATCTTCATTGTGAATGGTGGAAATCTGATTTAATGTTTTGGAAGGTCATATTTTCACTTCGAGATTAGTTCCTTTGTGTTGTTGAGTTTTTCTCCCGGACAGTTTTGATCATCAACTCTGATCAAGGTTAATCTGTGATCTTACAAGGTTAATCTGTGGTCTGATCGACCTGATTTTTGGTGAGCACATTTTTAACTCATTGATCTTTATTTTGAATTATGCAGAATATATTCTTAATTTTAAATAGAGATGTTTGTGTCCAAGAACAATGACTCTATTTTTGGTGAAATCTCCCCATCGCTTGGTGCAATTTGTTGTATTTTCCAAGATTAATTTTCTTGAGATATGGTTGGTTTATGCCTCTAGTTTTATCTAGAGAGTATTTTGTAACCCATTAATTATATTAGTGAAAGTTTTCATGCTAAAATTGTTGGTGTTCTTATTCCTGTTGCTTTAGGTAAAGTGTTATTGTTCTATTAAAAATTGTGTTCCTATTAGCTTTTCACAAGAGGGGATAAGATCTAGTTGTGCATTGTTTGCGTTTATCTCACCAACAGGTTGTGTGTTGAAACACAAATGATACCACCCATTCTCATTTAAATTAAGTTAAACACCAAATCAAATGACTTTAACTTAAATTTAAACCAAAAACAAAACAAAAAAAAATAGTTTATGTCTATCCAATTTGGGCAGAACTAATAATCTTTCCATCTACACCATTTAAATAGAACTAGATAGGTCATTAGTTTAAATTTAGAAAGTCTATGTCATAAAGATTTTTTGTTCTCCCATAAACTACAAAATAATTTTGCATTCCTCATATGAGAACTTTTTTTTGGGAAATTAAAAATACTCACACAAAACAAAGACCTCCACTTTTCCCTCAAAACTATCAACTCCTCATTGATCCAACTAATCACTAAAAGCAGCCAAATAAAAAGTATTTACTTTTAATTCCAATTCATAGACCCCTCATTGATTAGTGTGATCCGCAATATCATTACTAGTCACAATAGTAAAAGTCGAGTCAATAGGAATTCCTCTGAGATTCCTATATATCTCGCAACAAGCTTCTGATAAATCTAAATTTACCATCATAAATCTTCTTGAAGGAGATTCTAAAAGCATCATAATAGTATGACTTTTTTTAGTTGTACCATTATTCTACTATTACTAGGTGACTTTTAAAAATTTAGCATGAACTACTTTTATATGAAAAATATATTATCCAAACAAACATATATAGGTTTATGCGGCTTAGAGTCAAAACCAATACTTATAATCTTTTATTAAGCATTTATCTAATTCAAGCTAACTCTTGTTTGGATAATATATAGGTAAATTATCAGTTTACCCCTCACAATTGTTAGCAACCCTTTTCCACGTCCATTGGCCTTCCTCAAATTGTTTCATGACCCAGGTTATCCAACATTCCCATAGATAGTAAGTTTGTTAAAATATTTATGATATATTAGATATCCTTAAGAAGTAATTAATATCTCATGTTTCTCCAAAATAAAAATTTTCAATGCTTATTATGCTTGATGTATTTCCATTGCCCATCCTAACTCATCCATAATCTACAGATAAATATGTCACAAATTAGTCAGGGTACTGAGTGACATACAAGGTTGTAGCTAAAACTGCCACATAGCTACTCTTCTAATTGATTTTGACATATAGTTCAACACTGCTATAAAAAGAAAATATCAGCCTATATGGAAAAAGTATCAGCCACCTTTTTGGCCCTATCTTTCTTCATATGTTCTATTATGATTTTGTTATGTTACCTAATTTTGTTGATTAAATAATATCTGAAAAGTTTGTTGGCAAATATATCTCATCAACAATTATCAGCAAAGTATGAATCATATAAGGAATAAAAAATATTTTTATTCAATTATCATTCCAATAAAAATAATATTAGTAGTTCAGTCAAAAGTTCTTTGATGTTAAGTATATTCAAATAGTTTGAATTATATTGGATTTGAATAAAGAATAAAAGTTGAGTTGTTGTGTAATAACTTTTTGCCCTATTGACATAAAAGATCATTATCACTACTAAGCCTATCCTAAAAATGGTCTCATCATAATTGTTCTCTCAATACTTTATCACAAAGACAATAAATTATCTCTGCTCGAAAGTTATTCACAAGCTCATACCTTTTAGGCAAGTTGTCAATTTTCCTTTATATTAACTTCCAATAAATATTCTTATTCTTTAGCCTCAAATATCATAAAATTCAAAAACTAACATAGTTTATAACTATTTTCACTTTTTGTTTCATAAGCACTCACAACAAATAAATGTCTATTTAGCTATGGATAAAATTTCTAGCTAATTAGCGAGGGATTAGCTATGAAATAACATGAGATTTTTAATGTTACATTAAATTAAAATTTTGTGATAGATTAGTGATGGAATTTCCCTAGCTAATTAAAATGAGACAAAATCTGTCACTAAATAATTATCTAAATTTATTTTTTTTGATTTTATATATAATTGGAAGTGATAATTCCTTAAATATTTATTTTCTCAAAATATATGCATTTAGCTAGAGATTTTTCCCTAGTTATTTGGGCTAGTGATAATTTCCGTCGCTAATATTTAATGATATTTTTTAAGCAATATTTATTTTAATATTTTATATAATTTTCTATATTAAAGGTATGTCATGGTCTATAGATTAACGATCCGTGAAAGGCAGATTCTCCTCATATAATAATAAAAATATGATATTATAAATAAAAAATTTAATAAATATATAAATATGAATAAAAATTTCTATTTAATATGACTAAAATAACTATTTTTTTATTATAAATTTATTAAAAAATTATACTTAGTTTTTTCTGAAATATTTATTTATGATATTTAAATATTTATATTAAAAAACATTATATAATTTATTATATAATTATAATATATTTTTTAAAATATTTTAATTAATAAATAAACATAAATAAAAATTAATAATAATAAAAAACTAAAATAAACAATTATTTGATTAAATAAAAAAAATTATAAAAATATATGAATAAACAAATAAATAAGTAAATACTTATAAAATAAAAGTAAAAAATAATATTTTTATGATTATAGTAATTTTTTAAAAAATATAATGACTAAAAGATTTGAAAATTTTGAATTATAAAAAAAATTTTAATTTTTTGATAAAATTTAAAAGAAAATAAGTTAATATTTTTATATTAATACATAGTTGCTTTAATTTAATCAAAAAAAATTTAATGATTTAAAAAATAAATATTTCAGTATGGTTATTAAATGAACACTTCAAATATTAAAATTTATAATGACTAAAAGATTCAAAATTTATGTCTTTATAATTATTTCATATAATATTAATAAAAAATGTATTTGAATTCTTATAAATTTATAACCATAATATATATATGTATATATGTATGTATGTATGTATGTATATACGCGCACACACACACACACACATATATGAATACTTTATTATTATGTAATATTATTTTATTTATTTATAAAATAATATCATTTATGGTTGAATAAAAATCTATTTCATTTATCTTATTTAAATTATTTATTTATTATAATTTTAGTTTACTCTTATATTTTTGTATCTTTATTTTATATATATTTACATCCAGTTTAGTATTTATATATAGTTTCCTTGAAAAAAAATACTAAGGCATTAAGCAATTAACATTTTTTTAATCTTTCAACGACGAAGAGAGGAGAGAAACAAAACGAGACTACGGGAGCAACATACAAAATATCTCTTCTTGTTACCATGTAATATTATCATTTTCTTCTCCTTTGAAATGCTATATACATATCTCTGTCTCTTTCAATTTGATTACCACTGGCAGATTTTTGTTTTTACAGAATTTTCGGGTATAATTTTTTTTTATTTCCCCCTGATTTTCCTTCTTTTTTTCTGCTATTTTCATATCACTTATATTATTTTGACTCTGCACCATTAATGAAACAATAAAAGGTCAATGTAAACTTCATTCTTTTACTGTTTAAATTTTTAGGATTTTATTGACTTCAAATACTAAATGTTTGCATATTATTTTCTCCTTCTGTAACTTAAGAAAATAAATAATGCTTGATGTTTTCTGCTTCCGTAACTTAAGAAAAAACAAACTTAATGTTTATGGGTTCTATTTTTGTTGTCTCCAAAAATATTATAAACAAATAACATTATATATAAACTTTTATACATTTATATAATCGTATGACATTATATATATATATGATTATACTTTAATATATATAAATATATTACATTATATATAAATACTGATATGTTTATATAAACATATAATGTTATATATAAATATTTATACATATGTATTAATGTTTAAAAATATCTATACAATATTTACATAAAACTATCCATTTATATAATTTTTTATATATCAATTATTTAACATATAGAATGTTTATACATTTTTGTAAACATTTATATAACATTTTAAGTTTTATTTAAATATATAATATTTATAATGTTTATATAAATGTGATATATTACTATATAATATTTATAAAAGTATTACATATATATAATTATATATAAGTAATATTTATAAAAATATTGTAAACACAAATATTATATCTAAACACTTGTATAATTATATAATCATATGCTATTATATATAAAAATATTTATAACTATATTTATAATTATGTAAACTAAACTACATTTGTAACAAAATATACTATATATATAATAATATATAACTATATAAATGTATTTTATAAAATGTATAACTATAAAAATGTTATATATAATTATATCTTTAACTACATATGTATTTATAACTATATGTGTATAACTAAATATAAATATTAGTATAACTATGTAACACTCTATATAATTAAATATAACTATATTTGTAACTATATATACATATATGTATTCATATAATTAAATTTAAATATTTGTTTATTTGTATATATTTATGTATAACTACTTATAACTACTTGTATGAATATATCTATATATAACTATATGTTTAACTATATATAACTCTATTTTTAACTATATATACTATAGGTATAATAACATATACCTATAAATAATTGTCTTTGACTAAATGTATAACTAAAAAGCATTATACATAACTATATTTAAATATATAATTAACAACATATATTTAATATACATTTTTATATATTAGTATATAAAAATATATTTCACTATATCTATACCTATAGATAGCTAGATGTACACATATATAAAATTATATGAAAAAATATATATACTTACATGTATAAATATAAGTATAACTATATGTGTAACTATATGTATAACCACATGTAATTTTATTTATAATTACATGTATAGCCACTTGTAATTTTATTTATAATTACATGTATAACTAACATACAACATTGTGTTTAACTATATGTGTATAACTATATATAACTATTTGTATAACTATGTAACACTCCATATAATTAAATATAATTATATTTGTAACTATGAATACATATATATGTATACATATATGTAAATCTAAATATTTGTTTATAACTTTGTATACATTTATGTATAACTACATATAACTACTTGTATGAATATATCTATATATAACTATATGTTTAACTATATATAACTCTATTTTTAACTACATATACTCTAGGTATAAGAACATATACCTATAAATAATTGTCTTTGACTAAATGTATAACTAAAAAGCATTATACATAACTATATTTAAATAGATAATTAACAACATATATTTAATATACATTTTTATATATTAGTATATAAAAATATATTTCACTATATTTATACCTATAGATAGCTAGATGTACACATATATAAAATTATATGAAAAAATATATATACTTACATGTATAAATATAAGTATAACTATATGTGTAACTATATGTATAACCACATGTAATTTTATTTATAATTACATGTATAACAACATACAACATTATGTTTAACTACATGTGTATAACTATATATAAATATTTGTATAACTATGTAACACTCTATATAATTAAATATAACTAAATTTGTTACTATGTATGCATATAGGGATACATATATGTAAATCTATATATTTGCATATAACTTTGTATACATTTATGTATAACTACATATAACTACTTGTATGAATATATCTATATATAACTATATGTTTAACTATATATAACTCTATTTTTAACTATATATACTATAGGTATATGAACATATAACGATAAATAATTGTATTTGCCTAAATGTATAACTAAAAAAATAATATACATAACTATATGTAAATATATAATTAACAACATATATTTAATATATATTTTTATATATTAGTATATAAAAATGTATTTTATTATATCTATACCTATAGATAAATATATGTACACATATATAAAATTATATGAAAAAATATATATACCTACATGTATAAATATAAGTATAATTATATGTGTAACTATATGTATAACCACATGTAACTATAATTATAATTATTGTATAACAACATACAACATTATGTTTAACTATATGTGTATAACTATTTATATATATTTGTATAACTATATAAAACACTATAATTAAATATAACTAAATGAGGCATGATTTCTAATCTTGACAATTTTTTTGTAGCTTGTGGAGATTAAACATACAACACTCCAAAGAGGCTCACATCTATCTCAAGAATTAGTGTATCGAGCCTTTGGTTTTTGATGTGTAAATAAATAAATAAATAAATATATACATTTAATTGATGTTTATTATATATATATATAATATTGTTTTTTGTGGGTAGAAATATATATTTTATTGAACACGTGTAATTATGTTAAAAAGTATTGACTAATATCCGAGCTCAGTTAAATTCATTAAAAAAAACTGAGACATGAATATTCACAAACATATCAAACATCATTGAACTTAATTGAATTTTAATTTAAACTATTTATTCATATTAAAAAATTTGTTACATTAAAAAAAATTGTAATAAATAAAATTAAATATAAATTATCAATATATATGGAATACATTTGTATATCTTCAGAATGCATCAAAACACTTTTTTTTGTTATTCTAATTGAATTTTGAGTATTATCAAACGTTATTACTAATTAATGATAGTTGTTAAAATATTATCATATGCTTATTAAATAATTATTGTAAAGTAGTGGAATACAAAAACAATATTATTTTATCATTTTTTAGTCTCCAATTAAAATTAAATAACATTGAACATTTTTATTTCGACTATCCATAAGATCATTTTAACTGCTAAGGGTGTGTTTTGATTTTGTTGTTTTTCATTTTGAAATTCTTCTTCTACCTTAACTGTTATCGTATATTGCATTTTCCATTGAAATTATATAGTAGATATTTGTATCTAAATGTTATCGAGTAAAGTGAAGTTATTACCACAAGTATATATATGACCGAAGATCATACTCATGCACACAATTTTAATCTTGATGTACGAAGTAAATCATTACAAGTACTAAAATCATTAATCACCAATATATAAGTGATGGTTTTATCAATAATTTTTTCTAAATTAATAATTTCCCATCCTTCGTATTGATTAGGTATTTATTGAGGTGTATGTAAGTTTTAATTACGAAACTATCATTTGTTTGTAGTTTTCCACAAATAATGTTAATGTTAATGTCTATAATTTTTTGTATATCTTATCAGTTTAAATTTATAAGGATAGGAATCTGTAATTGTAGCATGCTTCACATCTATGTTTTCTAGTTGAATACTTTGTATGATATGTTTTCAATTTTTAATATGTTTTTGTTTATGTCTGAATTCTTCATTAATTCATTTGCCAAGAGTTATTGGAATTGGATCTCAATTCCATTAATTTTTCTTTCTTTTTTATTTTAATTTTAAAAGATTGAGTAGAATTATAGTAAAAATTGTGCTATTTGATCTTCATCGAGATGTGAGAAGCTTACTCCTTCAAATCTTTAATTTATTTATTTTTTGCTTTCCTTTCTTGTCTATTCACATATTTTGCTCCATTCATCTAATAATAGCATAATATCTATTAATCTTTACCATGATAAGAAATACTTTATCTATTAATGCATATTCACCAAACGCATTGCCTCGACATTCACAATAATTAATTTTTAAATAATCATTTGTAAGTAATTTTATTTAATTACTAGTATATTTTGAAGTAATTATATGTGGTATTCAAAATAATGATTGAACATTATTCTTTGTAAATAAAACAAGATGAGACTTTTTTGGTGGTATCATTTTTATTTATTCTGGTTTTATTTTTTGCTTTCCAGATTAACCTAACTATGAATCTTTGCAGGACATCTGATGTGAGACACACGAATAAATTCTGATTCAAAGCCTTCAGACATTGTCACAGTCATTCCTATGAATGGTTTCCATCTTTATCGATCTCTGCTAGATCAAAAGGTAGTTGAGCTATTATTATCTTCATTATTTATGAAATATTTTATTTTTTTTCTCTCTCTAAACATCATTGTTGGCCATCTTTTAGATATTTGTTGAAGTTGTATGACTATCAACTCAGATTCATGTTTGTTCATGTCTATAATTACTATTTTTATATCATGTGAATGTGTATTGTTTTATTAGAGTGCATATTATTTTTATGGAGTGCATATTAAATTATTTCCAGCCATAGATGTTTACGACAATGAACTGTTCTGTAGTTACATTATCGCATACAACGAAGTGATGGTGCTTTCTTTGAACCAAGCAAAGAACCATATGGCAGCAGAAACTATAGGGTTGATAGACTAACACAATGAAGTTGAGCGATCAAAATCATTGGTGCAAGCACATGGAGAGGAGAAGAAATGTTCTAGGAAAGCTGCACAGAAGCATGGTGCTGCAAGGAGTGGTGGGGCAAAGCAGCCCTCTTATAAGCCTTGGGACCAAAAGATAGTTCTGGTTGTAGGGAGGCAGGGTGCGAATTTTGATGCGCCAAGCCTGGCTCATGGCTTGTTTTCTAGGTTTTCCACTAAGAGTTTTTAGATATATATTTGAAAATTTAAAATTTATTCGCATTTTCATATTAATGTTCATAGTGATGTTTTGTGCATTCTTTATGAAGTAAAATGGGATAATAATTTACATGCTATTCTATATCTATATCTATACTTGCTGTTCTATATTTAATGGATATCCATAAATAATATGGTGTATATGTACTTATATACTATATATAACTATCTTATTGAAGGGCACGATATTTATGATATTGCTTATGTTTTGCTGGGTGTCATGTTCTCTACTTTATCAATTTATATGTTTTTCTATTGAACCTAAAGGTGCAATATATGAACAAGATGAATAAATATGAGAAGATAGGAAAATAGTGTGTGCGTGTGTGTTTGGACACATATAGTTATACTATATTCTATTGTATGTAGGTATATTGCATATATACATGCCTATGAATTTTTTAAGTAAATGAAAAAAAATATTTGATGCTTATGTGCATGATAGCACCGTTAATTCATTTTTTTATTGTTGAATGTTTCAGACCATCATCGTTAATCCCAAGCATTTTCTTAATAACTTGATTGGGAAGACGGTCATTATAAAACTCAAGTTGGGAATGGAATACAAAGGTGAGCTACATTGTGTTCTTTTCTGTGCATTGCATTTTTTTTTCTAATTTTATTTTATTTGGTTTATTTAAGTTTTCCTTGCTTCGGTGGATTCCTATATGAACCTACAGGTGTGCAAAAAATCAATACAACGCAGCATGTTGTCATTTCAACTTCCATCTTTCTTTTGTTTGACACTTTCTAACTTTCTTATAATTACCATTGAACTGATGCATGAAGCTCAGCAACACAGAGGAATATGTTGATGAGTAGTTCACTGGAAATCTTGGAGAAATCTTGATTCGGTAATTAAAAAACAAGCTCATGATTATCTCATTGTGTGAAATTTCGAGCAAATGGCAGTTGGTATTGTATGTGTTAGTCTATCTATTTATCAGCAGCATTGTGTTGTATTCTTTATTAGTTTGTAAATATTGTATGTTATACTCCATGTGCAAGTGTAACAATGTTCTCTATCTACATAGAGTACTAGAGGACAAAGAACTAGGAGATGCTGATAATGCCTGAGAGACCTATATGTGTGTTTTGTAAGCCCAATATTATTTTCTTCTATTTTCTTTGATGGAATGTGTAGCTGCCTGAAAGTACATATGTCTATATTTATGCACACACTACAGGCACATAAATAAATGCACGTGTATACATACATGCAACTGATGCAAGGTTAAATAAAATGATGTTGGAAGAGCAGCTAGATAAAAAAAGGGCATTGACAGATAAAAGGAAGGAGTTGGAGGTGGAGAGGAAATGCAGACTAGAACTAAAGGAAGCAATGCAGATGGCCATGGAGGGACCTGCTCGGGTGCTAGAGCAGTATGCAGATTTTGAGGAGCTAGGAGAGAGAAAGCAACGTTAATTTCATGGACAGATTATACTTTGTACACTATCATTAGATACAATGATGGAGAATAATATGTAATCAAGTTTCATGATGTTTTTATTTTAGCTATATAACATATTGTATCAGAATATTTTATTAACTAATTTTTTTTATTAATTATATAATATTGTTTATAGTTTATGTTTTTATAAAATTTAATATAAAAATTTAAAAATATATAATTAAATTTTATGTAAATAATTAAAAATGTGAAGATAATTCTGGAATGAAAATAGCTAGAGATTTTTCCCTTACTAATTTAGCTATGGAATTTTTCCTCGCTTGTTTTGCTAGGGAATATTCCCTCGCTAATTTTGCTAAGGAATATATTTACTCGTTAATTTTTACGACGAGCACTTTAGCTTGGGAAAGGTTTCATCATTAATCCATCGTAATATCCACTTTAACGATGGAAATAACGCATTTAGCTAGGAAATTTTTCTTAGCTATTTGGTATTTATCATTTAGTAACTTTAATCACATAATTAATATATATATTTCTTAATTTTTACAAGTCAGAATCATAGGAATGAAAAAAACTCAAAGTGTTATCACCACCTTGTATGTCATAATATACGTGCACATGTCAAATGAACCATCTATCATCATCCTTCTCGGTGATGATGCGACTCACACAAAAAGTAAAACTCTTATGAGAATATTCTATAGAATTTTTACCTTAATCGAGAATCAATTTATCTAAGTCATATATAATTAATTGACATGTAAAATTGTTTTTGTTTTTTTGGCTTCGTGAGTGTCATATTCATAATGATTATCATACCTGAATTTTAGATTTTAATATATAAGTTTATCTTGTGCATCATGGTCAAAGAAGCTATCACTTCCTTCCTATCATAAGCATGAATCAACATTATAATTTACTTGTCACCATCTACCATGATAACTTAGACAAACATATCATAGTCAAATCCATGATTCAAGTTATTTTTAATTATAATAGTCATCAATTTTCATTCCACAATATAAATATATTTATTAATATCAAAATCATTTTTACATCACAAATAACAAAATTAAACAAATCCTAAACCACAAGGTATTTTGATATATTTTCCCAAATCTACCTTATTTGCATGGAGTTAAGAGGCATCTCTCACAACACTAGAGCTTAGTTTATGTCTTAAGTCCATTTCTTTCTTATAGAACCCCTATAGAGTGTAAAAATTATCCATATGGTTTGTTGTTATGCTTTGAATTTTGCTTAATGCATGGAAAAAAAAATTTTCTTCTCATTTTCTATTTCCTCATTTATACTCTAATATTTTGGTATTTTTTTAAATAAAAAGTCATTGATTCTGAAAGAAAGCTATTACTTTGACATTCATTTTTGAGCTTGAAATTCTAATTCTAGAAAGTGGTTTTAGCTCTTGAAAGTGTCTTAATCTTTCTATCACGAAAAGTTGTGTTATTGGGAAATTTCTATGATTTAGGTATAATATCTCTATAATACAAAATCACTACTAGGTCCTAGGAATGACATTAATTTTGACACCTACATCTCTCATTCCTCATATAGTCGTGATGCTAGTAAAGGCCATGTAATTGAGAATAAACTTTCATGTGCATCGTATGGATGCAATGATGGGAATGACCATGACACAAAGAATGGTCTCTCTTAATCATTATATCAATGTGGTACGATGTTGGGAATGCCCATGACACAAGGATTTATCTCTTGTGCATCATATGGTATTTGCACTTGAACTAGTTGTGATGCTGACCTTGATCTCTCTCATATATCATATGATTATTACACTACAAAAAGGATGTGACACTAGCAATAAGCCCTAACATAAAATGTGTGGCTTTGCCTTTCTCTTGAGGACAAGAGTCGGTGCCTTGGGAAAACGTCAAACTCAAGTAAATGGTCTCTATAATATTTTATGTCCAAATTCATTCTACTAGATAATTTTCATGACTTTGGAAAAAGAACTTTTGGCTTTGTAACTTTCTATAACTCAAAAGTTGCAGCTTAATAAAAAGGTCATAACTATGACTTGAGACTATAAAGCCTTCTAAAAGATAAAGTCATAGTGCTAAAAAATAGTTTTAACTTTTAGCATCTATGTGATACTTGATTACTATGATAAGAAATTAATATTATAGTCATTTATCATAATCACAAATAATATATTACATAGTTAAAAAATTATAATAATGAGATAATAGACTAATAGTATATTATAATGAAATAGAAGGACAAGAGACCGAGAGATATGGGAGAAACAAGGGAGAAATTTTTTATTCCTTCAAGTATATCTGACTCATACGAAGGCTCTTTATTTATAGGATTTAATACATGAATACATTAATGTGTATATAAATATGTCAATGAAATATATATCAATACACAAATAAATGTTCCAATGAATATATATTAATCCATGACAATTAATACACATTAATCTATGAATAATAAGAGTCACAATAATATCAATAATCAAGATATTAATGGAGAGTTTATGGACATCTATAATATTATTCAGAATATTCTCCCTTGAATGTCCATGATACTGCCTCATTAAAAACCTTACCAAGAAAATCCAGTGGGACAAAACCATGGTGAAGAAAAAAAGAGTACAGTATAAAATATTACTTTAAATCTTTGAGCCTAAGCATTCAAATGCTATGAACTAGACTTTCAAATATTATAGTAGGTAGAGCATTGGTGAATAAATCTACTAGTTTATTAGTTGAATAATTTGATTAAACATCAATATCACCCATCTTTTGTAGATCATGAGTAAAAAAAAATTTGATGATATATGTTTTGTTCTATCCCCTTTAATGTATCCATTTTTTTAATTGAACAACGCATGCAACATTATCTTCAAATAAGGTCATCATGACCTCCTTGCTAAAAGACAAACCACATGACCCTAGAATATGATGTATTACAAATTTTAACCAAAAATATTACTGACTTGCTTTATGAATTACCATGATCTCTGAATGATTAGAAGATGTAATGGTAATTGATTATTTCATAGAACGCCATGAAATAGATGTATCACCATATGTAAACAAATAGCCCATTTGTAATTGAGCATTATGAGGGTCAGACATATATCTCACATCTACATAACCAATAAATTCTGATTTGGGTACATTGGGATAATATAGGCCCATATCCACCATACCTCAAAGATACCTCACTATATGTTTAACTTTATTCTAATGTCTTCATGTTGGACAAGAACTATATCTTGCTAACAAATATATAGGAAATGATATATTAGGTCGTGTATACTTGTAAGATACATTAGTGCTCTAATAGCACTAAGATATGGTACTTCAAGACAAAGAAGCTTTTCATCATTCATCAGAGGTTGGAAAAGATCTCTATTCATATCTAATGACCTTGCAATTATTGGAGTGCTTAGTGAATGGGCATTATCCATATAGAATCATTTCAATACCTTTGATTGATGAATAAAAATTTCATTATCTAATTGTTCAATCTGCAAACCAAAAAAAAGTTGTTTTTCTGAGATTTTTCATCTCAAATACTTTCTTTAAGTTGCCTACTGCTTCTGAAAGATCATTCATTGTACCAATAATATTCAGGCTATCAAAATAAACTATAATTATAATGAACTCGAATCCAGATATCTTAATAAATACACATGGAAAAGGGGATTATTCTTATGCCCTTTTCACATATAAATAAGCCGTAACCACATCTATTAAATACATACCAAGTTTTTCATGTATTATCAGACTAATTAAATATCAAAAAGTAGTTGCATCCACTACAGGGAAATACGTCTTTTTATAATAAATGCAAAGTCTTTGAGAGAATCCATGTGCAAATAATTGTGCCTTATATTTGACAACTATATTTGTCACATCTCATTTTCCCACAAATACTCATTTATATCATACAGGTTTGACACCATCATGAGTACGTACAATAGGACCAAAAACTTCATGTTTTGAAAAAAAATTCAATTCTGTTTCAATTGCATCTTTCCATTTTGGCCAATCATCTTTCTATTTACATTCATCGATAGACTTTGGCTCAAGGTCCTTATTGTCATTAACAATGTTGAGTACCACATTATATGCAAATATTTCATTGATGTCGATTTTATTCTGATTCCACCTTTTGCCAATTGTGACATAGTTTATCGAGATCTCTTGATTGTCACAAGTTTTAGGTGCCTGAATTTCTTTTGGAATTACAACTGGGGACTCTTCTAGAGCTATCAATTCCTCAACTTGACCCTTTGATCATTTTCTTTTCTGAGGATTTTTATCTTTGGAACCAACTGTTCGACCATGTTTCATTGATGTTTGAGGTTCATTAGCAATAGATTGTCCAACAAGGACATCAATTCTAACTAGAGTATTAGTAGTTGGTATATAAGATTTAGTTACTCTCTTTGGATTAAAAATATATCTGGCAATCAGCAAAATCTAATTCATCCAAAGTTAGAAAATCAGCAAAATGACAATCAGCAAAATGAGCCGTAAATAAATCTCTAATTGATGGCTCTAAATATTTAATTATTGATGGAGATTCATATCCAACATATATTCCTAATCTTTATTTGGGGACCTATCTTAGTGTATTGTGGTGGAGTAATCGGAATATTTACCACACACCCAAAAATCCTTAGATGGAAAATATTTGGTTCTCGACCAAAAACTAATTGTAAATGAGAGAACTTATGATAATTTATTTGTCTAATATGAATCAGTGCTGCTGCATGTAAAATAGTGTGGCCCAAAGTAGGGGCTGGGAGCTTCTTCCTCATTAGTAATGGTCTTGCAATCAATTAAAGGCATTTAATAAATGATTCTGCAAGACTATTTTGTGTATGAACATATGTATAGGATGTTCAGCAAATATTTCAATAGATATACAATAATCATTAAAAGCTTGGGAAGTAAATTCTCTAGCATTGTCAAGACGAATTGACTTAATCAGATAATCTAGAAAATGAGCCCGTAACTGAATTATTTGAGCAAATAATCTTGCAAATGCTTGGTGTGCATTGATAACAAACATACATGTGGCCATCTTGTTGATGCATCAATCAGAATCATAAAATATCGAACTAGTCCACATGGTGGATGAATAGGCACACATATAACACCTTGTATATGTTGCAAAAATGCAAGGGGCTATGTCATTATTTTTGTTGGTGATGGTCTTATAATTAACTTCTCTTGAGAACAAGCAGCACATGAAAATTCATTGGACAGAAATTTTTTTTAATTTTTTAGTGAATGCCAACTTGAATTTTTATTGATTCTTCGCATCATTATAGACCTAGGATGCCCCAATCGGTCATGCCAAATAATAAAATTATTTTCATTAGTAAACTTCTGGTTTACTATGGTATGTGCCTCAATTATACTTATGTTTGTGTAGTACAAACTAGAAGAAAAAGCAGGTAATTTTTCCAATATATTTTTCTTATCTAAGACAACGTTGGTAATATATAAATACTCAGTTTTGTCTTTATTTGTAGTCTCAATATGATATCCATTTTGTCGAATATCTTTAAAACTTAATAAATTTCTTTGAGACTTTGTAAAATATAATAAATCATCAATATAAATTTTTGTTTCTCCGAGTAATAATATATTAGCTCTTTCGGAGCCCTTAATCAATTGTGCACTACCTGATATTGTATTCACATCCGATCCTTGAATTATTAAAAAAAAAATTTTATACTTAATTATAGAATGCGTTGATGCACTATCTGCGAGACGCATATCATTGTCACCAATTGAGGAACCCACCAGATGAGTTTCAATATTCTTCAATATATCTCTTGAAAATCCAACAGAGCTTCGTGTTGGTATAAATTATTATGAAATAGAAGGACAAGATAGCAAGAGATATAAAAGAAATAGGAAAGAGATTTCATATTCCTTCAAATATATCTGACTCATACAAAGGCTTCCTAATTATAAAGTTTAATACATGAATACATTAATAAGTATATAAATATGTCAATGAATATATACATCAATACACAAATAAATGTACCAATGAATACATATTAATCCATGCCAATTAATGCACATTAATCTATGAATAATAAGAGTCACAAGAATATATATAGTCAAGAGATTAATGGAGAGTTTATGGATATCCATAATATTGTTCATAATATATATAAAGATTATCATGATTAATTAGATAGAGTTTCAATCAACAATTGACATCAAAACTACTTGATAATCCATAATATACTAATTAGCCAAAAGCTTCCAAAAACTTATCAATTTCATGAATTTATATCAAAATCTATTAAAACTCTAAATACATGTGTCAGACAGGCCGTACCGGGCTGGCACAAACCATTTTTTTCAAGCCTATACTAGCTTGCGTGTCGTGCCAGGCACGACATGCTACAGTAACCATGCCATGCCTGTCATGACATGGTTCACTGGAGGGTAGGCTAGCATAGCCCATGGCTCGAAATCAGCCCAGGTTCAGGCCAGCTTAGGCCAACTCGGGCCTATTCTAGGTAAAGATAATTCTTAACCTAGAATAGAAATTAGGGATGGTGCTATCACACTGCCATGCCACCGTTGCCCGTCAAGCATTCTTAACCATCACTCATTAGGCATCGCTGCATCATCCCCCTTTGGGCGTCATTATGTTGGCCATTATGCATGGCATGAAATTAGGGATGGTGCTACAGTATAGGCCATTTTTTTCAGGCCTATACTAGCTTGCGTGTCGTGCCTGGCACGACATGCTACAGTAACCATGCCATGCCTGTCATGACATGGTTCACTGGAGGGCAAGCCAGCATAGCCCATGGCTCGAAATCAGCCCAGGTTCAAGCCAGCTCAGGCAAGCTCGGGCCTATTCTAGGTAAAGATAATTCTTAACCTAGAATAAAAATTAGAAATGGTGCTGTCACGTTGCCATGCCACCGTTGCCCGTCAAGCATTCTTAACCATCACTCATTAGGCATCGCTGCATCATCCCCCTTTGGGCGTCTCTATGTTGTTCATGTCATCATCCGTGTCATGCCCACATGACAGGCACCTAAGTCGTGCCTAGTATGGTACGTGGGCCAAAGACCCTCGGCATGGCATGGCATGGCATGAATTATGTCGAGGGTTCGTCCAACACAAGCCTGGGCATGGTCCTGGACCATGCTATGCTGGGCCAGGCATGCCCGCACCATGCCGGGCTTCAGGTCTGTGCTGGGCCACCCTACCCGTTTGATACCTCTAACTCCAAAATAATAAAATCAATCCATTTATGTTTAATTTCTATACTTACATATTATTTAAAAATTGCAATATACTTAAGAATATTGAGTAATTTGAATATCAGACAAATTCTATCACTACAACTATTACTTGTCTTTGAGTAATAACTTACATCTCAATAAAAAAAATTCTACTCATCTCAAATAAAAAAAAGTATTTTTTTATAACTAAATTTGAGTGTCGTAGTATCTAAAAATAATGGAGCAACTTCTATTTAACATATTGATTATCATGGTAGGATTTGAGTTCCATGACATATTTATCAGAAGTTGAATGTGTACAATCATTTATATGATAGATATAGGGTATTTTTTATATCACATATATAAAAAATAAAATTTCTTGGGTTGCCTCCCAACCAATTTTATAGCTTACATTCAAATCTAGATCATTAATACATCCTTACCTTTATCAGTGATCTCTATAGTCTATGCTAGTTTTAGTGCAGTATTTAAATCAACTTATTTTTAGTTTCTTACCCTTATATTACTTCAGCTACAATGCCATCTTTAGCTTTTTTCTTCTTTGGATGCCATGGCATCAGTGAATATCGTAGCTTCTTCTCCAAGTACTAGTATGTCCCTTTCTTCTTGCATCATCAAAGTCACAGTGATAATCATAGCCATGGCTTTGCCTTTTAGCATTTTTTACACATTTCATTATGTAACCCCAAAATCATAATATTATGCATAATCATGGCTTTGTCCTTGAGCTCTTTTTAGTTAATTTTATTCTATATTACCTAAGTCGTAGTACTGTGCACATCCATAGCTTTGTTCTTGAGCTTTTAATAGACTATTTAATTCTATAACACCAAAGACAGCACTGTGAATAGCATTTGCTTTGTCTTTGAATATTCCTTGATCAATTTGTTCCTGTACCCCCAAAGCCATGACATGTTACCCCATGGCTTTGTCTTTCAATTGATCCTCCAAACTTTCTATTTCATATTTGATGTTCAAACTATAGAACATTCATAAGTATTTTGATGATTTATGATGATGTGCAGACTAAGGGGGTAGAATATGGAATCTTACATAGTTGTGATGCCTATTCTTAGCCAAAATTATTTATGATTGGTCGTGATAATTTTTGTATGTTATGACTCTATCAACTCGTTAAAATAATTTTTCTATTGTGTGACACATTCTTTGTGGTTGTAATATTATCATGAAGTCATAGCTACACTTATTTCATAAAATTTAAATATCTATGATGTTAATTATATGCCACAGTAGCCAAGTACTCCACTAGTGATAAAGGTCATAAACAAGTCCAAGCATTGCAACTTTATCTTTAATATGGTTCAGTAGTCTCAAGTGAGAGCTATGGCCTCTGTATAAAGTCATAATTTTGAGCTATACAAAATTAAAGAACTAATACTACTTAGTTAAAGTTATTTTCTTCTATTTCTTCATTTTTTCAAACTCCAATATAATTCTTCTTAGTATTTGTTTTCATCGTT
This sequence comes from Sapria himalayana, assembly GCA_029783825.1. Lineage (NCBI taxonomy): Eukaryota > Viridiplantae > Streptophyta > Magnoliopsida > Malpighiales > Rafflesiaceae > Sapria > Sapria himalayana. The sequence goes on from JAREIK010001099.1 coordinate 1,871,251, forward strand.
ATCATAATTTCAAAGTTGTTTTTGTATTTTATACATTACATTTCTCTCATAATTTCAAATTTTTTCTTCTAGTTCAAATATTTAATCTTCATCCGGCCAGTAATCTTCAACAAAGTCTACAACAAAAATCTACTTTTGTTATAATGATGTACAAAGTATATTATTTCATCATCTAAACCCTATAAGTTATTATAAAGATTAAACCCTATAACTCTATAAGCCATTACTTTGAAAATATACTTCCTAACCAGCATGAAGACTGAACCCACCTTTATTGACATCAATGAAGGTTTATCTCATGCCCATGAATGGCCATCCCAAAATTAATGACTCATATTGATTTTTCTCTACATCTAATATAATAAAATCCAATAGAAAAATAAAAATAACAACCTTTACCAAAACATATTTTATGATTACATATGGGCACTTGATAGTCTAATCTGTCATTTAGAGTAAAAGAGATATTTGACCTATTTTGTTGAGATTCAATCTTCATGCAATAGATATGGATCAATTTCGACACTTGATCCCAATTCCAATTCCTTCCAAAATATGTGATCTACAATAGTACACTATATAGTAAATCTTCCTAGGTCCTTCAATTTCCTTAGAAGGTTTTTTTGAATATTGATATGATAATTTTCGATCATGGTCACATTCTTGTATTCCTCTAACTTCTACTTACTACTCTTTATATATTTCATAAATTTAACATAGTTCAGTATTTGGGCTAGAGCTTCGACAAAAACTATGTTCACTTCTAACTTTTAAATATATTAAAAAAAATTCGAATTGTTAATCAAAATTTTTTTACTAAATCATTGTGAAAATGGAAGATTCATAAAAAACTTACTTTTGGCTTTAGTTTGATCTGTTTCTTTCTCTTAATAGCCTTAGTTAATCTCCATTCATTCCTTTGATTTTCTATCTCTCATTTTCTAATCTTTAGGTGAAACTTGGTTTTTTATTTCTTTTTGAATCATGGCTTTGTTACGTACCGGGGCATCATAGTTCTTTTTAGTTGGGTTCATAGTTTCTTAGAGAATTTCAAGGTGAGTCATGACTTTTGAGGAAGTTATTGCCTTGTTACCCCCTAAAAACTCTAGAATCTTTTTATTCAGAATAATCTTATAGCTCTGGAGGTGTGACTCTTGGAAGAGTAGTTGCACTTTCACCCCCAAAATATCTATAATTTTTTTTGTTAAGAGTGTCTTTGTAACTCCTTTCCACTTCTAATTAATATTGAAGAACAATTCTTTGGATTTATTTGCATATAACTTGGTAATTTGTTTACTCTACCTTTATTAATAATGTCAACAGACCAATATGATATTCTATGTTCCTTTTCTTCGAATTCATTTCATTTATCCTTGCTTTAAGCATCCACATTTGATTATCTTGGTCATTATTTCTTTTCTAATATTATGCTATAATAAATTTATCCAAATCATACATGGTTGACTTTTCTTCTCTTTATGATAGTTGAAAATTAAAACTGGAGCTCTATTGATTCATGTAGTTCATCATATTATTCTTTATATTTCTAGAGGATTTCCTGATATGCTGCAAACCACTCCCATAGATTACATATAAAAAATCTTTAGGATTCTAATGTTTAGATGGTAATACATTGAGACATTCCTAATGCATCAAAATACATACCATTTTCTCTATATTTAATTGGCCTCTTCCATGTGATAAATAGGACCAGAGTTCACCGATTCATATGGATGTAAAGTTGCAAAACTCAACCAACATTCTTCTCTTTTCTTCTTGAGGATCAAAATTTCTTAATAGGGATTCCATATTTGCTTCGATTAAAATGAACCTATCTAACTCCAACATGCCCATTTTTTTTTCTTCTAAATGAATAATCAATTGGAGTTTGGTAGTTATTTTTTTCTAGCTCCTTAAAAAATGATATACCTCCTCCGGTGATATATTTATAATAGATCTTTAAGCTACAATATCAATCATGCACTTTATCATATAATTCAGCCCATTGTAAAAGGATTGACTTTGAGCCACAACTCAAATCCATGTTGTGAATATCTCCTCAACAACTCCTTAAAATGGTCCCAAGAATATAATTATTTCCTAGATCCTCTTGATGAAATTGACTTATCTAGCTCCATAATTGAAAAGTAATTTGATGAGAGAAGAATTTGGTATGAAAGACCCTCACTAATTCATCACAACTTTTAATGGTGCCTCATGGTGCCTCATGGTGAATATTGGAAAAACTCCATATTTTACCAGTTAATGAAAATGTAAATAAGAGTAACCTTATTTTGTTTGGGCTAACTCTATTTATTTTCAAAATGTCTCATAACTTAAAAAACAATGTGAAATGTCCATTAGGGTCCTCCAATGCCCTTCTACTATTTTAGTATTGCTAAACTATAGCTATTAGACTAGCTTCAATTCTAAGTAGATGACTTCAACTAAGTGCAAAAGAATCCCAAAATAACTATCCATCACTATTAGATTCTAATTACCCCTCAAAGTATGGTCGTGGATATACTATGGAATAGTTTTCCCATCACCTTCTTAAGTCTCTCTTTTACTTCCTATGTACTTTATAATATCCTTGTCAATTCTTTTTTTGGCAAGAGTTCTTCAAGTTGTTTTGATTTCTAGGTATAGATGATTTTGCTCAATCCTAGAGTTTCAGCTCATCAAATGTTGCTAATAAAAAAGAAAAAAAAAGATAGAATACAATAACACAAAAAAAATCAAATACAGCCATCTATATTTAAACAAGTTAATATATAACTTAGCTTTTATATTTTGGAATATTTATCAAATATAATATTATCTAAACTATTAAAAAATTATTTTTTTACAATAATAATTTTGCCAATTCATGTTGACTAACTAAACTAAAAAATCCATGGCAATAGTACCAAAGATTTGTTGTGACTTTATTATTCTACCTAATTTAATTGGTGACATTCAAAAAACTTATTAACAAAAGCATCTCGTCAACAAAGATCTATAAGTATACATGTCATATATAAGTAGTACAATAAACTTTTATCTATATATCAATCTTATAAGAATTATTTTAGCAGTTTGGTTATTCAAAAATGAGACAACTCATTTTGTATAAAATGGATACTCATATTATTAAACAATCTTAGGTCCATGGATTATTTATTTATTATATGTGATACCATTAAGTCACTCAACATATATTATGTTGGATGTAGAATGAAGGTTGGAGTATTGTACAGTTATCTCTTACCCTAATGACATACAAGGTGATTGTCACTATCAAGTCATTCCCGATATTAGTCCCCTCATAAGTATCTCCTTCGTACGTCACCACTAAGACAATAATTCATCGATGCACAAAACTTATTCACAATCTCATATCTTTTAGGGAACTTTATCAACTGTACTTGATGATTACTTTGTATGCTTACTTTTATTCTATGGTCTCCATTTTCATAAAGACTAATAATTAATATAGTTTTTAAGTATTTATACTTTTAGCTTCGTAAGCAGAATGCTCACATAATTAATATATGATTCTTTTAAGTTTCACTAATGGGAACTATATGAATAAAAGTATCTCACAAGGATTATCACCTCCTTGTAAGTCACAATTCATTCACGTATGTCCTAAGGATTACCTATCATTATCCTCCTTGATGATGATGTAATACTCATACTAAAAAAGAATTCATTGAAGAACATTCTATATAATGCCCACACTCCATCTCAATTGAGAAATAGTTCTTTTAAGATATGTATAATAGATTGCCATGTAAAAGTATGTTTACTTTCCGTTTCCTAAGTATCACACTCATGATGATTAACATACCCCAAGTTTGAGATTTAATATATAAGTTTATCTCATGCATCATAATTAGAAAGAAAGTCACTTCTTTCTTATTATATTCATAAGTGAGCAACATGGTTTACTTATCACCATTTACCATGACAATCTCACACACAAACCCACTAATAAATAAAGTTCTAATTCAAGTTCTATTTAGTTACTCTTCATTAGTATCCATACATAAAATAAATGAAACCATTCGTGTATTAATAATTAAAATCAATTACATTAAATAAATTAAGATATATATATCCTAGACAATGCTAGTTTGGTATAAATTCTTTTAATTGTCCCTATAAATGAGTAATTTAAAAGTCATGCTCCCCAATTCAAGTGATTAAGATAAATCATACATCCCATGCTTGCTTATGGAACTCCTATGGAGTATGTAATTTTTCCATTAGATGTGCAATTATTATGGTTTTGCTATAGCATGAGAGAGAAGGAGAATAAATGAGGATTTTTTTAAAAAAAATTATTTTCCACTTTATACTTGGAAAACTTTGTATTACTCTAAATCATAAGTCATGAATTTCAAAAGAAACTTATAACTCTGGCCTTTATCTCTTCAGCTTCGAGTCACGACTCTAAAAAATAGCCACAACTCGATTCAACATTTTGATATTTCTGTAACACAAAGTCATGATAATGACAATGACCACAATTTCAACTTAATCTCTCAGTGGCACAAAGTCATAGTATTGTAAAATAGTTGTGGTTTCATGCCTTTATCCATGTATAGTACATAAAAAGCCATAGTATTGCAAAGTGACAATATAGTAAAGATTACTTTTCATATTGTTTTAATTTATATAGCCATGATACTTTTGGAGGCTATGCCATTGAACAATTTTATTTCTTGATATGTATGTTGTCTTGGTGCTGAAAAATAGTTATAATGCTGAGAATGTCTTTTGTGTGTTGGTTGTGGCCATGATAATGAAAATTGGATATGACACAAAAGTAACCTTTCAAATCTCTTAAGTGTCCATGACACTGTTAGTGGCTCTAACACTTACTTTTTCTTCTCTCATATAACATATTTTATGGTACTATTAGGATATCATGGCATAGATACTTAGCTTGCAGTATAAGTTGTGGCTATGTCTTCCTTGAAGGACAAAAGCGAAGGTCTTGGATATGGTCATACTCAAGTAATATCTTTTATAATATTTAGTGTCCCAAAAGTCACTACTTTGGAATGAATAATTGTCACTATAATTTTCTAGAGGTCAAAAGTCAATGCACTATAAAACTATTATAGATCTGGTTGAAACTACGGAGCCATATAAAGATAAAGTCATGATTTTATGAAATTTGTCATGACCTTCAGCACAAGTTAGGTACATAATTGTTGTGATGAAGAATTAATATCACAATCAATTAGATTTTCTAAGCTAATTATTATTGTGACTCCATAATAATATCAAAGCTATTGAGAATATATTTCATAGTGGATAGATTGTGCTAATGAATTGATAGGATCATGACATACAAGAATTACCCCTGACTGATTTGGTGAGTTTTGGCCAAGAATGAATGCTAAAACTACATGAGACTCATTGATCTACCCCATCTACAAACACTTCAAGAAACTCATTGATTTCATAATATTCATTAAAACTTTTCAAAATACCAAAAATTATAAAATCAATACATATTAGCTCCATTTCCATATCTACGCATCATTATCAATCACCATAATGCATAAAAATATTTAGTAATTTGAACATCAAATACTATGACACAAAATTATGAACAAAGTTATTTAAATTTTATAAGATAAATATAGTTGTGACTCCATGACAATATTATAGCCATAATGAATATTTTGTATAGTGAAAGGATTATGCTAACAAGTTGGTGGGATCATGACATCCAGAGATCGACATGACCAATTAGACAAAGTTTCGGCTAAGAATGAATGTTGATACAACAACATATTCTATGCTCTATCTCTCAAGCAAACACCTTCAAAAACCTATCGATTTTATGACTCTAAAATCTGACAAAACTCTAAAATCATGAAATTGATCCATAAATATCTCATTTTCATGTCTTTACATAATCATAAATTGCCAAAATACATAAAATATTTGGTTGTTTAAATATTGAATAAACTCATGCACTAAAATGATTGTTCATCCCCGAGCATTAACTTTCCCTCCATAATTAATAAAAACACAATATCTCAAAGAAATTTATTTCTTCTACAACTAGGTTTGAGTGTCATAATATCTCAAAATAGTTGAATAATTTCAAGTGTACATATTGACAATCATGATGAGGTTTTAGTTCTATGACTATACCTATGTATCATTGGGCATGCATAAATATATATGTGGTGAATAATAGATACTTGTTTTTTAGGCTTCAAAGCAACATCATGTTTAACATTCATAACTAGATCATCAAAACATACTTACCTCCATCAGATATCTTTATTATCTAATTTTGATTATCAATATATTATTTTACTAACTTTTTTGGCTACTCCTTCAGCCTTGTTTTAATAATACTTGATTTTTAGTCTTTTTTTCCCTTTGGATGCTAAAGTTCTAATGAATGTTGTGCTTTTTAAATATGTTAGCTTATCCCTTTTCTTCCAATATTTCCAACGTCATTGAACTAAGTACATAGCTTTTCCATATAGATTTTATTTTCCCTTTCCATTTTATAACTCCAAAGGCACAATGCTATGCATAGCCACAACTTTGTATTTAAGCTTAGCATTGCTTTTTCATTTTGTAACTCCTAGTTGTGGTGTTATGTACAATTGTAGCTTTGTCTTTAAAATTATAATGGACTATTTTCTTCTGTAATAGGAAAGTCATGATGGTGTGCATTACCATGGCTTTGTCTTCAAGTTTTCCTTGGCCATTTTTATTTTGTAGCATCAAAGTCATGACTTTGACTTTAAGCCCTTCATATCCAATTTGTTTATATACCCCTAAAGTTGTAATTTTGTGCATAGCTACAATCTTGTCTTTGATTAGATCTTTTATAGTTTATATCTTAGCCTTGTCTTTCTCAAATATTTTTTCAACTTTCTTGAAGTTGCTAACATTAAGCTTACTTTTAGATCATGCTTTCAAAGAATCACACAACCTCATAGTTGTAATCTTTCTCTTCTTCATCCGTGTCACTCTAAAATAGTTCTTCCTCATCATATTTTTCATCATTATCATTTTCACAACTCAAGAGTTATTTTTTTGCTCTTTCTCCTTCATCTTCCTTTGACCAATAGTCTTTTATAAAATCTTTTCATCAGAAATTCACTTTTTCTTACATTGCAATATGAAATATATTTTCTATTTTCCTACACCATGTTTCATCATCATCTGGACCTTTAAAGCCATTATAAAGAGTAAACTTTATTTGTTCTCACCAACATGAAAAGTAAGCTCATATTTCTTGACATTGATAATGATAAAGGCTTGTCCCATGACCAAAAATGATCATCTCAATATTACCATTGCATAATTGTCCTCAATATCCAATATAACAAAATGTGCTAGAAAAATAAAGAAACTCTTCGATAATCCCATTAGGGAACTTGATAGTCTGATTAGCTTTTTGGAGTGATAGATATTTTGGAGTAATTTTGTTAAGATTTAATTTTGTACAATGACAATTACCACCTTAAATTCAAAGTAGTTTCCTAAGGTGTGGTGGTGGATATGTTGTTGGATAGCTTGCATATTACCACCTTCAATTTTGTATCCACATAGTTTGCATCCATTGATAGAGATAGTGACAGGTGTGGCCTATTACTATCACTATCAGCTTTTTAAAAAAATTTAATGATTACTAGCCAAAATTTAATGGCAATCATGATTCTAGCCAAATAAAAAAAATTAAAAAAATATTGTTTATCAACTTCAAATCTCTATAAATATAGATTAGGAAATTATAATTTTGATTTTAAATTTCACCTTTTCTCTCTGATATATGTTCTCATATGTTTTCTTCTCTCTCTCCTCCTTTGATTGATATAGTGTAGTATAATTTTTTTACATTAAATTTTGTTTTATTATTTTTTTATAGATTATGGTTTATGCTTATGAATATAACATGCACAGTTGTGTGGCTGTGCAACTTGCCTTGAGGTTAAATTTTAGAAGTGTTGCAAATTTTACAATAAAGTGGTTATGGTATATTTTTTTTTGTTTTTTTCATTTTTGAGTTTTAAATTTATTATTTTCATAATTTATTTAATAGATACAAATATTTAAAAAATATCACATAATGAATTTAATGATAATAAATATAAAATTAATATAAATGTCGATAATAATGATAACTCTACCAAAAGGTCTAAGTTTGAAACTATATTTTCTCCAATTGTCTCAAACCTATATGTGTCAAACAGGCCGTGCCGGGCCAGCCCGGCCCATTTTTTAGAGCACGGTCGTGCTTTCGTGTAGGGCCAGGCACGGTTACTGTACTGTGCCGTGCCTGGCCCGACATGATTTATAAAAGTCGAGCAGGGCTCGGTCGGGCCTAACCTGGTCGTACGGGCCATACTAGGTTGTGCACGCTAGGTTAAATTTTTTTTTTAATTTTATAGTTTTAATTTTTAGTTTAATTATAAAATATATTAAATTATATATAAAATTATAGATAATGTATAATATAATAAATTTATAAAATGAAAATTGTTTAAAAATTTACAAAGTTTCAATTTTTTTTATAATTTAAAATAAAATAAGTTTATAATTTATTAGAATTAAATAATAGAGTTATAATTTTTTATATGAAAAAATAAAACAAAAAAATAAATAAACCAAAAAATTTTGTTAAAAAAAATTAAATACTAAAAAAAACAATAGCAAACTAAATGAAAAATAACCAATCAGCTAGTAGATACCGAAGGTCAAACCAAACAAATTAAAGTTTCAACGTAACGTATAAATAAAGCGTACAATCAATAAAAAATAAAACATCGAAATCAAAAAGTAGTGGATCATCATAAATCGTCAATCGGCATATCATGAGAATCATCAGCCGCAACATCAAAATCAGTACCATATGGATCATCATCATCAGCAATCAACTCCTCCGCTTTCGTGTGGATGCGGCTGCAGTCCCAGTGCCAGCTCCAGCACGATCATGGATGCTAAACCTCGAATCCTCCCAGTCCTTCAAACAAGCTAAAGCCTTAACAATATATGGACGTAATCTCGATCTCCTATTTGAAATCACGTTCACTGCAACAGAAAAAGCAAATTCCGATGCTACGCTCGACACAGGAGGAGTCAGTAGATCCCGTGTCATCCTAGATAGTACGGGAAAGGTGGACTCATGTGATTTCCACCACTATAATATATCAAGATTCTTAGTATCAGAATGTGATAGGTTCGAGTAGTAATCGGTATCTAAGTACCGAGAAAGCTCGCTCCTATGTGATGGTCCACCCCTATGTTTTCCCCTCGCTAGCTGAATGGAAAAATCATTATCTCCGAACAAGGTATCCATGTCCGTAATCACAGTCTCACTATCACCACCACCATACATAGTATCATAGTATGTGAACAGATCAGTCAACTTCTCATGAATGAGCCCTTCAGGTGCGTCTTCCAGGTTCATGCATGAGGAAATGTAAGTCATGGTGTTTTCTACCCCTTCCACCTTAACCCTAGGGTCTATGCATGCAGCGAGGCAATAAAGAGATGGAACGGTGGACCAGTACTTTAAGTACTTGGTTTCCATCTATACAACAATATGGCTAAGTGTCGGGTCAGCTTGATACTTCCTAAATATGCCACTAATGTTGCACATGCTCTGAGTGCAATGCAAGTTATGGGAGTATAAACCGACAAACACATGTTCGTCGCGTCATCAAAAATCTTCAAAAATTTCATAAATGAAATTTCTTAAGCCCCTAGTCAGTATGATCAATAATAAGTTCGTCACTCTTACTATTGACGTAGTCGGATATCACGTATTCGTATCCAACACATGATTCCAACATCAGGCACGTGTAATTCCAATGATGTCTCACATCCGATTGAAATTTCTTCTTCTTAAGATTTGTAGACAAACAGAGACTAACAAACTTTTGTTGTTTGTGAGGAGTGCGAATATATTTTAGTGTATTACGTATATTATCCAACTTGAGAGAACACACATTCATACCCACTTGAACAATCAGGTTAATCACGTGACACATGCATCTGACATGAAAAATCTCTCCTAATGGTGCGTCTCTAATATTCCTAATAAACATGTTAATCACTACTCCATTATTAGATGCGTTATCGAATGTGATACTAAAAATTTTATTTTGAATTTTATATTCCCTAAAGATTTTCATCATAAACTCAAAAATAGCGGGGCCATCATGAAGATGGAGAATCTCAGAGAATCCTAAATTTTTTTATTCATAGTCCAGTTAGAATCTACATAGTGGCTGGTGAGACATGCATAAGATGATTCATCATGACTTGTCCAGATATCGGACATCACGGACACCACTCCACTATATGCCATAAATTCATTAATTATTTTTTGTTTTTCTAACTTATCCAATTTTAGTATGTCATTCCTAGATGTGGACCTAGGAATCCTACGATAAGTAGGCTGAAAATATGTCTGCATTATGCACACAACCCCTGGATCTTCCAAAAATCTGATCGTAAGACCCATCAATGTGATAAGTCTGGCCATGTCATCCCTTCCCAACTCGCTTGAGTATATGAATGGAGTAAACTTTGAGATCAAACTCGATCCAGTCTCAAAAAATACAGTGCCATGTTGGGTTTGCCTAGGATCTAATGGACCATGTTTTTTGGTGCATAATTTTGCATGCCTCTTAAGCTGCCCAGTCCCAAACGAACTCTTACATGTTAAAATTCACATACAATATTTGCACTGTGCCATTTTTTATTCCTCACCCCTAACATTTTATTTGTTTTATTATATTAAAATGAGTCCAAACTACTAAAGTCCTAGTTTTTTTTAGAAGTTTGGGTTGAGATGATTGGAGAGTCCAAACTACAGAACTCTTAAGGCATAATTCGGCATGCCATAATTCGGCATGCCATCGGTCGGGTCTGATTGGACACGACCTGCAGCCTTTTTTGTTGAAGCTTGGCTTGGCCCAACTTCAGTGTCTCGAGTCATCGTGAACCCACCCGTGACCCGTGACTCGTGAGGGTGCGGGAAGCCAGGAGCCACCTAGTCCTAGCCAGGTCTGCGGGTCAGTGGGGGCAGGACTGCTTGTGCGGGATGCCGGGGCTGGGTGTGAACTGTGACCCTGACCGTGCCTACGGGCCACCGAACCATGCCTGGTCCAGCACGACACGAGGCCTGGTTGGCCTCGGCACAGGCCGTGCCTTACCCGAGCATGGCACGGGCTAAGGCATGGGATATTTCCATGCCGGGCCGGCCCAAGCACGGCCGAACCGTGCCGTGCCTCGTGCCGGGCCGGGCTGGCCCTGCCTGGTTGACACCTCTAGTATTACTTTGAATACAAACATAACTCATGTAAGTTCTCATAAAAAACATCCATTACATTTACAATGAAATATCTTCTAGCATATATTGTTCTAATGGTGATCACGTTATTCGGCAAGTTATTCCTTTTCAATCATTGTTTTTTTTCCTAACATGTAAGTGAGGTGTGTAACAAAAAGATAATTATATTTGATGAAACAAAATTATAAATAAATATTTTTTAATTAGATTCCAAATTGTGATTTTATGTATACTAAATGATAAATATTTTTAGGAAATTTATGTTTTGAGGTATTAAATAAATAGTATTTACAAAGAAGTTCCAAAGGTTTTTTATATTTAACAAAAAATGTACTAAAAAGTAAATTATTGATGTTTTTATACCATAAAAATTAGAAACTATATTTTACACCCACGTAACACCACTTGTTAAAAAAAACTTTCAAATATCACACAAGGAAATCAAAACCCCTTCTCAAATGAAAAGTGATATTTTTTTAATTTAAAACTTATATATTTGTGTGCGTGTGTGTGCGAGTGTGTATAAACATATATAGCATTTATATTAGATATATGTTTTTATCACTACAAGAAAATACTGAATCAGAAATGCCATATTTTGTCTCAATGGTCAAATAGCAACATAATTAGAAATGAATTCTTTTTGTTTCTAAAATGCTCATCTCTAAATTTTTAGAAAAGTATAACACAATGATATTTCTATAAATAGTGATAAATTTATTTCAATTGCTAATATTAGCCACGACAATGAGATCTTGAATTCCGTCGCTAATATAGCGACGGAAAAAAATAGAAATATATGATTCATTTTCTAAATAAGTAACGGAATAATATAGAAATGAAGCATCTATGTCTATTTCACAAACGAATTTAGAAACATCATTTTTCATTTATATTATCTGCAATAGGAACATGTCCCATTTGTGCAGTCTATATGCAGTATATAATATAAAAATACATATAGAAACCATATGAACTACAATTAAATAAGCACATCCACATATTATTCATCAAATAACATTCACATAATATCCATTACAGAATAATATACATCAGATAACAAATATAATTGTCCATAAAATTGAATACACAATTCATAACCTAATTAAAAAAAGAATAACACAAAAACCATAATTTTAAATCAAGAATATTTTGCACAAAAAATTAACAACACATCACAAACAACTATGAGTCCTTGTCCTGATGAGTTTTTTCCTCTAGAGATCTGAATGGATCTTCTTCAGAATGATAAAAAATAGATGATGTCTCTGCTAGCTTGCACATTATTTTATCTATCTTTAAAATATTCTGTTATATTTCATCCTCTCTTTTTATTCTATCATCCTTTCTTTTCAATCTCTTAGACTTTTTTTTTTTCATTTCTTCAATTTTTTTTTTGCATTTCTTCATTATTTTTTTTACATCTCTTCATTCTTTTGTTGCATCTCCTTATTTTTCATTTGCAATATATACTTAATTTCTTGCATTTCCTCAAGCAATCTCTCATCAAACATATTATTGTAATTAGAAGATGATGATGAAGAACTCCAAATAGAAACTAAAAAATATATAGTTGTATGGGTACCAATACCATACACTCACCATTTTTTCAACTCCACTCTAACAGCCTGAAGGTAAATATGTGCAATATCAATTTTTGGCACTTGTATAAAAGGACCTGTCAATTATGAAGCAATTACAACTATATTCTTTATATTTTCTCACAATTGTTAAAATACAACATAACTCATCATTAATATATCCAAACAAACTTTATATCAGCATAAAAGACTATCATCTTCCTTCTAAAAAATAACATAAAAATGAAGTTAGTCATTACATTTAATGAGTCCATAAATAATAAATCATCATTTATGATAAAAATATATATTCGAGTTTGCATATTATTTAAAGTTAATGCCAAATAATCAATTTTTTTATTTTTTTCTGTTATTAATTATAATTTACATATGAAACTACAAGTATTAAATGATAAACTCATATAAATATCATTTGAGTGCTTGTCCATAAATGATTTATCCTTCTTCTTATACATTTGTAAGAATACTTCAAGTGATGTTTGTGGATGTCCCAACTCAGCCTCTTGAAAATAAATAATTGTTACTATTAAGGTGCATCATACATTATGGCACATATACTATCCTTTGCATTAAAAAAATTTAAATAATAAGAAAAAATGAAAGACAATTATACCTATTATACTGAATATTGGTAGGTCACCTTTGAACCTCCAATATGTTTTCAAGGTCATGATCCTTCACCTGCTTTCTCTAATTGATGATTGTGTGAGGACATATGAGACAAGGCCTTTAACTCCTCAATATTCTAATATTCCCACCACTTGATCTAAATACTAAGAGAGATAATATTATGGTTTTGCATCTTTACCATACTTTTTTATTCATTTTCCAAGTTTGTCATTGTATCTCACACTTGTCACATCTTTCCATTTATCCTACACCAAGACCACCAAAGTATTATTTTATTTGTACTTTTTCTGCAAAAACTAAATAAAATAATAATACATTGTAAATTTGTAATGTATTTATTTTAAGAGTAAATCATATTAGACAAAAAAATTTAGGAAATACATTGAAAATTCTTTTATACTTGGGAACACTTTGCTTTAATTTATACCTTCCACAACTAATTTCTCTTTAAATATCTTCCCAATTGTACGAGAAGCATAAGGAATAAACTTGTAAGTAATTTAACATCAGCTCGTACATATATAAATAAACAAAATAGACTAATTTTTTTGCTACTAAGTTAATATTTAATTTATTAAATTTATTATCCAAAACTTTGTAATGCAAATATTATTTTAATTCTAAATGATAATATTTGATAAGTTGCAATATCATACTTTAGTATTAATTTAAATTACCAAATTTCAAATATTATAATATACTTATAATTTCATTTGCATTTTATTTTATATTTAATTAAAATGAAAAAAATGATAATGATGATGAATATATATAGCAAATTTAAGAAAGCTATGCACTATTTATTATGAATTATGGGCCGAATGAATATTTTCTCATAACTTGGCATAAAAATTATGGATTGTGAATATCCTACCAATGTCGATGCTATAGTACTAATGCATGAGCCTGCTAATATAGGTAGGATAGAGCTATCAGTATCTTCTAGTGAAAAAAAAGACAAAGATGGAATATTTGTGGTAGTAAATCCATTTGTGTCATTATGAGGCAATACCAAAGTTTCCTCCGAAAGTGTAGGAGAATGTGAAGATATTTGTAATGTTTTTGTCATTGAATACATGTAGATTTTCTTTTCCATAAATTGTTAGTTGACTTCCTCTAGCCTTGCGCTTTATATTGAAATCCTTGACTACTTGAATGGTTACATATCATACCTAAATCAAGTTATATAAACATTGAAATATATAGAGGCAATAAAAACATGTTATGAAAATATTATAATAACAAAACATGATGATACACGTATTGAAATTAAAAAAAAGTAAATAAAAATTTTCATTTAACAACAAAATTATAATGATTACAAAATAAGAATGACAAAATCACAAGGTAGTAATAAATTTCTAGTTATATCTAAATAGTTTTCACCTTCACTAAGCAATCTCACTTGTAATTACTTCTACAAAATATAACCTAGATCTAAGTTCCAAAAAATAAAATCTCACTTTTTTTTTGTGGAAGTAATAACATCATCTACCCATCATCTCTTGAAATGATCTAAATTCCATATTGCTCCATTTCTTCCTTTCTTATGACATTGAAAGTGAGATCCTTAAAAAATGTTTATTTCAGTCAATACTTTTCAAATATTTTGTGGAAGTAATTCATGGAATGCAATGGGTATTAGCATCTGAATGAACACATAGAAATCATGACTTTTCATCCCAAATAACTTATACCTCTTATATCAACATATCTTTCTATGTTAAAAGTATATTCATCAGGGAACCTAAGCTCCATCAGTCATTTTCACAAAGCTTTCTTTGCATCCTTTTCAAGACTATAACAAGCCTTCAAAAATATATTCATTGATTCGTCCCTATATAACTATATACATGAACATAACTTTTTAAAATCTTATCTTGATTTGGTATTATCTTTTATTTTTCTTTCCACATTCATGATAGTATTATAATATTATTAAAAAAGTTTTTTTCAATATGTAATACATTTAAGTTATGCTTAATTAGATTGATTTTACAATAATGCAAATCCCAAATGATACTTCTTTTCTTCCGAACCATAATGATAATTCTTTGAAATTTGTATATTAATGAAATTTGCATCAACATACATATTATTTTTGAACCACGATCTTTCAATTATATCTAATATTTCATCACCTGATCTCAAAGGGGGTGTACCTTTTATGAAGTTATGGCATTTCCTAAAAGAGTCAATATTCATCCGAAATAAATGTTTCACATGTAAGAACTTATGGTGGTTATGAAACCAATAAGTCTTTCCTCATTTGCTTATATAAAATGCATTTAAGTCCCCAATGCAATAAAGATAAGCTAATTTTTATGTAGTACTCTATCCCAAAAATATTGAATATGCAATAAAGTCATTTATACTCTACTTAAGTGCTGCTAGCATTTTGAAGTTCTTCTTTCTATATATATCATATGTTTCGACACCAAATTCTCACAAAATTTTGAGCTTTGCTATAAGGGGCTACAAAAATATATATAATTTATCTTTTAGATTTCTCAGACCGGGCACAAGAACACACAAAAACATGTACTCATTATTCTTGCACATCCATAGTAGTAAATTATATAGTATAATAATAACTTGCCATGAAGAGTACTAATGTCTTATTTATCCAAATGGCTGAAATCCATATGTGCAGTCTTAATCTAATATTTTGACTTTCATCTAAAAAGATAGATGATAATCATTAAAATGTTTATAAGAAGAAGAATCTTAGTAATATCGCATAATGTCATCTTCAATAATATGTTCTTTGTATCAACTCATGTCATTAGTAGTGGCTTCAATTGTAAATAATCTTTGTAAATGAAGAGTCAATAAAAAATAATATATCTTTTTATAAGAAATTTTTGTTTTCTGCCTTTTACATGCTTTTTTGTACCAATTATAGTTATAGAAATTACATATAATTGCTTCATTGTATATGCCCTATATATATCATGCAGCCATTAATGCATCAATATATTTTTTTCATAGGAAAACTCAAACCTCACATTAACTTCTTTGTGCTATAAAAACTATCTGTCATGATATTACTTTTTGATAACAATTCAGATAATAACTAGCATATTTCATCATAAAACCTATCTGAAAAATAATTTTTTGCCTTTAAATTCAAGAGTCTGGCCATCATAATTAACATTGAGTGACCATATGGATTACCTGGCCAAACATCTACTTCTAAAGCCTTCAACATTTCAAAAAATTATTTTGCTGATGATATTGAGATATCATCATCGACATTTAGATTTAATGAATGACTAATAACATTCTTCAATATTGCTTCACAAGCATAATTGGGATTAGCAAATTCCATTATAATATCTAAATCAATAATTCTAAGTACATGATACTTAGTTATTTGTGATATAACTAATTTATCATGTTTATACTTAATGTAATAGTCTCTAAAAAATCCATTTTTTACAAGATGATATCGCACTATGTCCACATCTTGGAAACTCTAATTTTGACATTTATGGGCATTACATGGGCATCTTATTTTTGTTTCTTCCATAAATTTAGGATGTTTTTTAGCAAAGCTAATAAATTCCTCAATCCCCTTTACAAACTCATTAGTCAAAAACTTATCTTTTAGTCTTACATTCATCTATTAATGATAGGTTGTATAATATTTTCCATTCATATAACACATAATACAAATATTTTTTGAATTATAATAATATAGATAGATATTTTTTTTTGATAAAGATGTAGTCACATTTTTATGACATTGCATCAATCTAATAAATAAGTTATTAGAAACATCATTATTAGATATTTTTGGATTAAAATGAGATAAGGTAGGTTGCTTCAATGTCTTAGATATATATCAAAAGACATAAGTTATAAATTTATCATTTACATTAAACTAAATAATTAATTTTTATCTATTGGATGAAATTGCATTAATAAAGAAAAAAAAATTTGCAAATTCACAATTCTTGATTTCTAATTTAGTACTGACTAATTAGACAAACACATTATATAAAATAGAAATAATAAATAAATTTTCAATGTCAATGCATTTAAATTTGTTAATGAAAAAATAATAAAAACAAATCAACTATTGAAGAAAAACATTAATTAAATTAATAGGAATATCTTCTCATCTATATGAAGCATGTTGTATAAATAGTCATACACCATATGTGACATGTAATATGATTTTTTTAATATTAAATAAAGGGAGATATTATTTATTTTATTGCAGCTTTAATAAAATGTAGATCAAACAACTATATAAATTTTGAAATGAGCTCATAATTTTTACTAGTTTTACAATTATTCGTTATATTTCATCCTTCTAATTGCATAGCCTCATAATTTTTTTATGGTTTTCATTGTTATTACAAATAAACTTTTAGTATTTGTTATAATACTTATAAATTGTTCATTATTAAAATTATACCATTTGTATGAGTAATTCTTTTAAAAATTGTATATTTCATCTAATCCTATAAGTTTACAAAATGCACATTAATTATCATGATCAAAACTATAGGTTAATAACAAAATGCACAAAAAATTTATACCTCAATTAGGTAACACAAAAATTTAACAAAACCAAATATGTGAAAAAAATGTAAAATGTATAATTTATCAATTATAATTATAATCATTCAACAAAATAATAAGATAGAACCTAATAAGAATGTTAAAAATAAAAACAAACAACATAACCTTCAAATATATAAATATTTCTATTCCTAAATACAATACATATGGGGTAAAATAAAAATCATAATTTCATATCTCAATCATAGATGAATTGTATGTTTATCAATAATTGGAGGAAAGAAAATCCACAATTAATTCAGACTAACTATGATTCAAAATGAAAAACCCCCAAACCCTAAACCTGTTCGAAGTTTCAAAGTGTTATTCGATAAATTAATTATCATAAATTAGTGACAAAATCTAGCAATCAAATGTTATTTCATTGCTAATTTTCTTTAAATGATATAGCGATGGATGGTTATGTCATTTCTCATTTAGTGGCGGTCATTAATTCCGTCGCTAAATATAGAAACGGAAAGGCATTCCATTTATAAAAATACATTGATACATAAATTTCTGTCACTACATATCATGCAAGCGTATCCTCATTCCACATCATGTCATAATTAGCGACAGCATAGAAAACATATAACATATGTTATATATTTTATAACATATGTTATATATAAATGCATACATGCACACACACACACACACACACATGTATAAACTTATAAATAAATAAATAAATAAACATCTATATAAAAGTTTTCGATTTTTTTTTCAAATAAAATTTATTTTTGAAATCAAAAAAGGGTTTCCATTCTCTAGGTGATTTAGAATTTTTATGTGTATTGAATACTCTCTAATAAGCATGTATAGTGGTAAAATCATGTTTCTGATTTTTAGTGTTATAAAACATAAATATAAATATAAATATAAATATAAATATAAATATAAATAAATAAATAAATAAATAAATAAATATATATATATATATATTTATATATTTATATTTTATTTATTTATACACCTATACATACATCTATACATGCATCTATATATATATATATGTATATATATACATATAGTGGCAAAATCACAAAATATATATATTTAAACACACATCTATATATAATAGCCAAATCATGTTTCTGATTTTTATTGTTATAAAACATAAATATAAGTTTAATTTTATAAGCATAATCAGTATGAAATAAAATCAATCCCTAATTTTCTTTTATTTGTCTCTCTTTCTTTATAACACATCATCAACATGACTCTACTAATGTAATAGGCTATTCCTGACATTTTTCAACCTTATCACTCCACTTTAAAAATATGGATGCCTATCCCAATTTGACACCTGAATTCAAAAATATTGAAGATATTGCTCTAGTCGTTTAT
Source organism: Sapria himalayana (assembly GCA_029783825.1). Classification (NCBI taxonomy): domain Eukaryota; kingdom Viridiplantae; phylum Streptophyta; class Magnoliopsida; order Malpighiales; family Rafflesiaceae; genus Sapria; species Sapria himalayana. Next base: position 1,890,733 of record JAREIK010001099.1, read on the forward strand.
GCTGCAACTCATTCAAATTTCTAGAAAAAATACTTTTCTCATTTAATATTTATCCCTTCTAATGTTACTATTATTTATAGTCATGTCAACCTATTTGAGGGCTTCGATAAAGCCACCATTATTCTGTCGAAAGGCACTAAATTACAAACTAAAAATACTATTTATTTTAAAAAATCTAGTAGAAATTTACTCAATTTCAAAAATATTCGCTATGATTGATATAGCATTAAAATTATGAATCTTGATGTAAATGAGTATTTACTCATTACTTTTATTATTTATGGGTAAAAAAATATTTTGGAATAATTTTATTCTTTATCTTATAGGTTATATATATCAGATACCTATTATATCTATGGACTCTTATGCTATCGTGAACTAGAAGTTCAGTAACTCCAATGCATTTTTACTATGACATATATTACATAGGCATCTTAAAATTTCCCATGATGCACAATATCATTGAAAATTCCAATGGGCATTGATTAAAAAGTAGACAAATTTTAGTAACGGATGGTTATACTTGTGATGCTTATTCCAAAGGCAAATTAATTATTAGATAATCTAATAAAATTTCATTTGAATTATCTACTTTTTAAAACATATTCAAGGGGATATATATGATCTTATTCACACACCTAGTGGACTTTTTCATTATTTCATGGTTTTAATTGATCCATCCACTCAATGGTCCCATGTATGCCTTATTTCTAGTAGAAATATTGCCTCTGCTTGATTATTGGCTCAAATAATACAACTCAAAGCACAATTCCCTAATCATCCTATAAGGTAATTTGTCTTGATAATGCTAGTAAATTCTCATCTCAAACATTCCTTAATTATTATATATCTATTAGTATAGATGTTCAGCATCTTGTTGCTCATGTTCATTCTCAAAATTGGTTGGTTAAATCTTTTATCAAATGTCTACAATTGATTGCTAGACTATTACTTTTGAAAAACAAATTGTCTTTATCAGCATGGGAACATACTATCATACTTGTCACAAATTTAATTTACCTTCATCCTACATCCAATCACAATTTATCACCATTACCACTTGCTAACGGTTATCAATCTAATATTTCACATGTGTGTTTTTGGTTTCACTATTTTTATTCCAATATAATTGTCCCCACACATCATCCTAAGTTAAGTACTCAATGCCATCTTAGTATTTATGTTATCTTTTAATCTACATCTATTATAAATTATATCAAGCCTCTTACAGAAGAAGTTTTTACTACTCGATTTACATATTATCACTTTGATGAAAATCTTTTTTTTTTTGCCATAAGAAATAGATAAGCCAATTCTAGAAGAATGACAAAAAATTATATGAAATGAGTCATCTTTATCTCACCTTGATCTCCATACAAAGCAATATGAACTAGAAGTTCAAAAAATAATTTATTTACAAGGTCATGCAAATTAATTGACTAATGCTTTTGTTAATTCAACAATAGTTACATAATCATATATCTTGGCTACAAATATCCTAGTGAGGATTGAAATTCCAACAAAAATATTACAAAGTAGCATTACAAATTTTCCTAAGCCCTAGTTTGAAGAACAAATACCCCATCTAAATTTACTAGTCAAAAAATATTTATTTAATGATGTACCTATACATAACATTGAAGAGATTTCTATCAATTATATACATTAGAGAAGAATATGTGATCAGAATACTACTCATATAAATAATACTTTTTCTTTCTAAGTGGCTATGGATATCATAAACAATAATGTTGGTTAGGAGCCACAAACTAAAATAAATATTGAAATTGACATAATTGGGAAAAATGGAAAAAAGCAATTCAAACAAATTTGAATTGTTTAGTTAAATAGGAGGTGTCTGGACCAATAGTTCCAACACCTAAAAATGCTAAGCATATTAGATATAGATGGGTATTTGTATGAAAAAGAAATGAAAATAATAAAATCATATGATATAAAGCTTACCATGTTGCATAAAGTTTTTTATAGAGATTTGGTATTGACTATGAGGAGACATATTCACTAGTAATGGATGCAATCACATTTAGATATATAATATATTTGGACATCTTAGAAGGACTATAAATATAGTTGATGGATATTTTCACAACTTATTTGTGTAGATCAATAGATAGTGACATATACATGAAGTTCACTAAAGGATTTATGTTTTCTGAAGCAAAATTTTTAAAATCACGTGGTATCTATTCACTAAAGTTGCAATGGTCATTATATGGACTCAAATAATCTAGTCGAATGTAGTATAATAATTTAAACACATACTTATTAAGAAAAGAATATGTAAATAAATCAATCTGCCCATGTGAATTTATCAAGAAACAAAAGTCAGTTTGACACATATTGTAGTATATGTGAATGATTTGAATCTAATAAGGACTCCTGAAGGGCTCCTAGAAATTACAAATTATGTGAAGAAAGAATTTGAGATGAAAGATCTAGGTAAGACTAGATGTTGCCTAAGCTTACATATCAAATATTTTTTAAATGATATTTTTGTCCTTCAATCAACATCCACTAAAAAATCTTGAAGTGCTTTTACATGGAAAAAGCTCATCCCCTTAATTTTTCTATGATTGTAAGAGCACTAGAAGTAGATAAATATCATTTCATCATAAAGAAGAGAAAGAGAAACTAATTGGCCCAGAAATACTTTATTTAAGTGCAATTGGAGCATTATAATGTATCTTATGAATTGTACAATGCCATACATAACTTTTTCAGTGAACTTACTTCTGAGATATAACTCATCACCTACTCTTAGGCATCAGAACAAGGTAAAACATTTATTGAGATACCTTTGTAGGACAAGTGACATGAGGTTCTTTTATTCCAAACCCAAGTTACTTGGTTATTCTGATGCTGGATATCTTTTGTATCCTCATAAGATTTGATCGCAAATAGGATAAATGTTTTCTTGTGGTAGTATTATTCCCACTTGGAGATCTATTAATAAACCATGGTAACAACCTCTTCTAACTATTAAGAGCTATTAGCAATATATGAGGCAAGTAGAGAATACAAGCAGTTAATATCCATGATTTAACATATTTTAAACTCTAGTGGTACTCCTCTTATTCTAAACACCACAACAATACCATATGAAGATAACTTGCTTGTATTGCACAACTCTGATAAAGACATCAAAGGAGACTAACCTAAATATATTTCTCCAAACTTCTTTCGCATGCATGAGTTTCAAACATATAATAAGATTGATATACAACAAATCAAGTCTAGTGATAATCCTCCAATCTATTCACTAAGACATTATCTGATGCGATCTTCAAAAAATTTTTATATTAAATTGGAATGGGGAGGCTTCAATCTCTCTAAATTGAGATATTAAAATATGAGGGGATGTTTTGAATAATTATGATATATTGTATTTTTTTTTCTTTTACTAAATTTTTATCCCATTGAGTTTTTTCTAGTAAGATTTTAACGAGGTAGCTGTACTTTCAAAGTGCAAGTACTCTTTTGTTTCACTAAGTTTTTGTCATACTATATTTTTTTAGAAATATTTTAATGAGACATATTTTTTGATATTATAGTCATTTAATAAGAAGTGTTACAAATAATTCTTAATGAATTACCATTACATTGTAATGAAAGATCATTTTTATCAAAGTCATTTAGATTTGTCACATTGAGTTTTTATTTTTTCATTGTAATCTTTAGACTTCTTATGAGATTATAAATAGACATGATCAGAATGAAATAAAATTAATGTGTTTTTATTATCTTTATTTATTCTTATTTCTTCATAATGATTTTTGATTATTTGTGTTATAAAATGTAAATCTAAGTTTTAATTTAATACACAAAACATAAATTTCCCGTGTTATTTTTTGGGTCAGCATAGATGGACAAATGTGACTTACGCAATACTACATTTATGGTTTATGGGTTTCAGCTATCTTCGCAGAATCAACGGGGGCATCACGGCAAATAACCCAAACTCGCAATGTTGGAGTTGGATAATGCAGGAGATTTAGATACATGGTCAAGCTCGGTCGTGAAAATCTCTCCATACACCTTCTCTGCCATTGGCATTGCTGTCGCCATTGGCGTTTCGGTCCTTGGCGCCGCGTGGTACGGTGCCTTGATAAGTTTTGGTACCTTGACGATGTGTATCACTAACCCATTTTTTGTCTTTGGGTTGTGATGGACAGGGGGATTCACATCACGGGAAGCAGTTTGATTGGGGCTGCCATAAAGGCCCCTCGCATAACTTCCAAGAATCTAATCAGGTTTTGTTTTTCTTTAACTTCGTTGTCAAATTACACATGCTTTCGTCTAACTACCAAAACTTATAGGTTTTGATAGAATCCGCATGATGCCGTGGCATAGTGTTTTTTGAAGTTAAATTTAATGATTAGTTGGGTACTGTTTTTTTTTATTACGAATGTTATAAGGGGGGGACTACCCATAAATTCAATTACTCCAAAAAATGGAGTAATGCTAGTGAAAACAGGCATGATTAATTTGTTCTAGACTGAACATCTCTATGAACTACTAGAGTAGAATACTACAAGAATTGGAGGATCCGACATGTACATTGATTCTTTTAAACAATTATATTGTTGGCAAATAAATTTATTGGCACAAACAAGTTAGAGAGTTTGTGAGGAAATTCAGGTCATGTTGCGTTAATGCCTAATGGGTTTTAAGAAGCTATGCAATGTTATTAACTAACATAGGAAGTTGTTGAAATTTAAGTGATAACAGACATAAAAACTCTATAATTCAATAAAAATAATATACAAGTAATATTGTTATATAATGAAATAATAGAGTAGGACGATCCACTTGTCAAGTGTTCCTATTAACAATGACATACAATAATAAAATAATAATAACAAATATAAAAACCAAACGAAATACATATAAACTGTGAGATTTTCCATCAAGTTGATGTGTACTAGTACAAGTCTTAAATACTATGTTTGAAAACAAAGGTAATCAACAATTTTTTTTAAAAATTTGTTAAGATTGTTGATTTTTATACTTTTTAGAGATTGATATATTTTATAATTATGGTTTCTTCTTTGAATATTTTTGAGAAAGAAATAATTTATCTTTATATAATTTTTTTGCTCATAAAATATTAAATTTGAGGTTATCAACATTACTATCTAATAGCCATAGAAAATGTAGTGATAGAAGAGAGGGAGTACTCGATCTTCTTGAGCATGTATTAGATCTAAATTAAATATTAGATGATATTTGTTATTGTCTTGATTTTTTTATTTGTTTTATATATTTAAATAATTATATATATTTTTATTTTTCTAAAAGATAAGATTATTTTAAAGGAAATGGAAAAATATTTGTAGATTTTCTCTTGGTATAAGTAGATTCTTACCTTGAATCTAAATATTTGGTAAATTATAAATGTTTATGATTATTGAAAAAAATTTTAATTCTAAAAGAATATTATTTTTAAAAGCATTTTAAAAATGCCTTGATGCGTGCCTCAATGTGAGGCATTCATAAAATGCTTCAAGGCATTAAAAAAATGTGGAGCTTGATGGAGCTCCATTGTGGAGCTTGTCGGAGCTCCTAGAGCTTCTATGAGGACCTCCAGGAAGCTTCATCGAGCTTTTTGTGGAGCAGGGGAGAGGAGTGAGGGTCAGGGGCAAGGGCAAGGGAAAGGGAGAGGGTTTGAGGGAAAGAAGCTCAATAATATTTTATATTTATTAAAATTTAAAATAGTACTCTGATTTGATAAATTGATAAAATTATCAAATTAATAATTAGTATTAATTATAAAATATTGTATATTATTAATTAATGAAAATTAGTATTCTATACTATTTATTAATAAAAAATTTAATTTAAATTTTTAATTTGATAATAATAAAATTATTTTAAATTTATTAAAATTTAATATATTATAAAATATTTATTAAAGTATTTCATACTATTTTATTTTAATTTTAATATATTATAAAATATTTATTAATTATATTTATAGTCAAGTGGTATCTTAAAAATATTTTTTAAAATATTGATATTTCATTTTTTTTGCTATGCTATTTTATTTTTATATATTTTAAAATATTAATTAATTATATATTATGATACTTATAAAACTAATGCCTTAATGTATTGAGACTTATGTCTCATCTTATTAACATAAAAATATTTTGTCTAATGTTTTTGTCTTTTAAAATTTTGTTAAAAAATTCTTTACATATCTCAATATTTAAAATAATGTGTTTTAGTGAAATATTCAATGAAAATCTAAAAAATAATTAATTATACTATTTGTATAAGGTAAATCTGATTTAATTAGTTAGATAATTAATATTTTTTATAATTTTTTTATAAATAGTAGAGTCAATTAAAAAAGTTTTATTAGATAAAAATTAATATTTGATATAATAAGAGTATATATTAGAACACAACTTGAGAGTCTAACATTTGTAAGAGTATAAAGAGATTATCATATGTGATAAGATAATACCTTTCTTGGAGTAAGCTACTTATGTCTTAAGAAAGTATCTAAGTTTCTTATGATATTATATTTAAAATTATGATTAAATATAATTTAGAGTAGATTGATCTTCAACTTATCATCTTACATAATTAAAATACCATCTATGTTTATTAGAAATCAAAATTACCATGTTATTAGAGATTCTCTAGAAAATACAGAAAATCATAACACACATGAGGTCATTGCCTATAAAAACCCTGTAAATCAAGTTTTTAATGATAATTTTAATATACGAAACTCCTTTTGTAATTTGTAAATTATATCTTATTGAACTGCTAAAGACTTATATATTTGTTCTTGATATACTTTTTCCTTAAGGTATTCATAAAGAAATATGCTTATCACATCTTATATATTTGTTAAATTACCTGCTAAGTATAATTTTTTTCTTCCTGAATGTGATCTGAAGGTTTAAATTAGAGAGATTGATTGCATTATCATCTGATTCATTACTAAATTTTTCTTTGGTTTGAGTAATTTATGTACGTCTTATTCTTCCAGTATAGATTTTAAGAATTAGATGGTTGAGTCTCTCAATTTTTGGCTCAATATGAGCTTGTATAGAATAGACTCATGGACTACTGTGTGATCTTATTTAGAGGTGTTTTTTTTTTAAAACATGACAATCTTCATAATCATGATATTTACTTATTGATATACATGATAATTTTATAGGAGTGATATTATATTGTAAATCAACAAGTTCTATAATCATGATATTTACTTATTAAATTTTAGTAAAAAATATTTATATTTTTGTGGATACTAAAGTAGAATCGTAGGTGTTATTTTGTCTCATTCATGGGAGAGATCATGTTCAAAGAAGATAATTTCAAAAAGCCTAGGAGGTTGGTTGAATTATATCTCTCTAGGTTATAAAATTTGGAAGAGCACAATTTGAGAAATAATATAAGAAAATATTTGATTGATGAGGTATTTCATGATTAAAATTTTATTTTTTTAAAATTATATCTTCACACTTCTTCCAAGGAAAGTTTGAGCACATTCAATTGATTATTGATTCTTCCTTTCTAAATTTTATTTTGTGGAATATGCCGGCACATGAAGTATAGTGAATGATCTCATGATTGATATAGTAAGTGCTAAAATTATTTGATATATACTCTAATTCATAATTTTTTTATGTTTTAATGTCTTTATTAAATTAATTTTATTTTATATTATGGAATGATTAAAAAATAGATAATAATCTGAATTAGATAAAGAAGCATCAACTAGATAAAAATAAATAAAAATAGATAAAAAATTATTATTCAAATTTAATAAAATAATAAAATATTTATATATTTCTTAAATTTTATTTCAACTAGTTTTTTATATATCTGATTATTTTAGATTAAATAGGCCATTGTTCACATCAGCCTAACATGTAAAATAGGAAGGTTTGGTATGTTTTTTTAACTAATATGACATATATTATAGGGTGAAAATACTTTTAAAATTAAGATAAAATATTCTTAACTTGGCTAATAACGAGTGACCAAATTGATAATATAGAAGCAAATGGTCTAACTCACAAATATTTTGAACGAAATTTTATCATAGAAGAAAAGACATATAATCTATTATGCTCAATTTTAAACGAAATATTTTTCTAATGTTTTCTTATTATATAAATAAATATTAATAGAAAAAAAAATTAAATTGTATAGATAGATAATTCATTGAATGTAAACTATCAGAATAATTAAGAATACTCATAATACATTAAAAAAATAAAAAAAAATAAGCTGAATTATATCATTTCTAATAGTTTTAAATTATTTATCATTGACTATAATAATATTCATAGAAAAAGAAAAAAATAGTGAATAAAAAAATTTATCAATAATGAAAGTAGTGATTTCTTTCTCAATAATTTAGGAATCTGAAGTATGATAAAAGTATAAAACTGGTAATACAAATAGTACATGAAGAAATATAAATATTTGTTATTGCCTTATACAATAATTTAATATACATATTTCTAGCAAGTATCATGATTGATAATATTCTATGAGGATTTTTGAATGATAATGCTAAATGATAAGTCTTTCTTAACACTCTGTAATACTCTGTCTCTTCTCTGGAAATAATTATCAATATATATCTTTGCTATGTTATTTCTTTCTATAACATGTATACTATATGAAGATTTGACATAAAGAGTAAGTTGATATTGCACAGCAAGATTTGATACCAATAGTAGCTCGGCATCACAATAAATGCTGCCCAACAAACAAAAAAAAAATTCTAATTTAGGGTTTTATCTATTCTTCTGCTCTCAAAATTATATATTTATTATTTCATGTTGCTACTATAGGCACATGCACACAAGTGTGCAAATTGAACAATAAACTACTTTGTACCATTATGCAGAATGCATAGATTGGCACACCTACATCTGTATGTCGCATGCAATGGGCATGCAATGGGAATTTTTATTGTAATGAAACAAAGAAGAAAAGAAGGATCATGCACAATGTGCAATCTTCACAATTGAACGCATGAAAAAATACGGGGAAGAGGGTGGCACGACCAAAAATTGCAGATTTCATTTTTTTTTTTCAAATTCTAGGAAGCCCAAGAGTCCCATTTACCAGTTGAGATCTAAGCCACAACACAAAAATTCAATAGAATTCAACAAAAATAATGTTCAAGAGTTGCGCCTCTTATAAAGGGGGCCAATAAATTGCTATAGCTCATATGCTGAGTGCTCTAATGAATGACATAAAAATAATAAAATAATAATGGAAAAAGTAAAAACAAAATGAAACGACTGTAAACTGAAACAATTATCACAACCTTCTTATTCTATATGATGGTATCAAAAAAAATATAACCAATTCATCATTAATTCTTTTTTTTTTTTTACAATGATATTAATGATTTAATAAAAAGAAGAATGAATATGAAGAACACTCCTATGGGAGTGCAAAGGACAAAATCGTATTTAATGATGATTTATTAATATATGGTGCATTACTAGTGTTATAGGAGCAGGGAATATTGTGATGCATATTAGAGTCAGAAGAAAAACAAGTATCATGCTTACATAACAATGCTTTTGATGTTATCGACGTTTGCCTATAGATGAGGCATTTGTAAATTGCCTTTTAGAGTATGAAAAAACAAAACTCCAAAAATGTTTGATGAGGCATAGGAGACCTACGTTTTTGATGCCATCTCTTTTCAAGAGGTGTCGAGTCGAGTGTAAATAAAAAAACACCATGCTGCCTACTCTCATTATATGAACCTCACTGCCCACTCTTTTTTGATGCCATGCTTCCTCTGCCGTTCGATGCACTACACCATCCTAAGTGTGACACCATCCAATGTCAATTTTGTTATTGTCTGATATGTGAACGGCAGCATTTGTTACTGTTCAATGTCTAATGAACATTTTGATTCTGATGTTCATCAGACATTAAATTTTCACTGCCTAGTGAGCATGTAACTAGGCAGTGTCATGAATAGTGACACAGCCTTTGTTCATTGTTACTGTATTATGTTATTTTAATTTTTAAAAGATAAATCATAAAATGTATTTTGATTATATTATCATATATAAAAGCTTGGTTATTGTATTTAGTAATTAATTAATTTTATATTTTATTATTTTTATATATTTTGTGACACTATTATTTTTCTCACCACCTCAATGCTTCTTCATTTCTGAAAAGGCTTGCATCAATGCTTTGAGTTATGTAACAAGGCTCATGCTTAAATGTCTTGAGGTTTATGCCTCACCTCATGAACTCACGAGAATGTAAGTAATGATGGACATGATAAAATTTTGTAGATTTATATGATGAGTAATATATTTTTTATTATTTTTATTTCATTGTATTGTTTATATACAATTAAATGAATAAAAATCCATAATAAAAAAAAAGCTCACTTAAGGTATAGAGAAATAATAACTCACATTAATAATTCAAGCAAAAATTATTATATAAATAGGAAATAAATATGATTGTAGTAGGTCACATTTTGGGCGCACTCATCACAAAAGTAAAAATAAGCTAAAAATAAGAAACTATAATTCAAGAAACTATAATACTGTTTCTTAAATTGGTACGTAAATATATGGAATACAAAATTTAAAGAAAAGAAAAGTAAGTTAAGTCATTCTCAAGGCCTTGGTAGATATACCTTTTAGCTGATTTGTAGTAGAAATGCAGGTTGTGTTAGATGTGACTATTTGGTCATATGATCCGACCCAACTCACATAATGACCTAAAAAACCATGCGAGGAGGGTCGGACCATGTGTTGCTAAAGTAGATGACACATCATGATCTGATGTGCCGGCCTCCCCGGGCCAAATATGGCACATGTCCCCTGGGCAGATGGGTCATGCCTTGGGGTGGGGTGAACCAAGACTTGAGTATAGCTTGTGAGATTCACATGCTATTGTTTTAGAAAAAGAGCATCAATAAGATCAGTTTGGACGGGCATGTTGGTTGATCCCATTTGCAAGTTGATATGGCCACAATTTTTTTTAAAAGACTAGCAAGTAGGTTGAGCCTTGACTAGTAGTTAGTTCGAGCCCAAACTAGCTTGGTTCGAACACAGACTAGCCTGGCACAAATGATTTGAGCTAGCCTGGCCCAAACTCAAACTAGACTGGGCTGAACCCAACCTGACATTGGTGAGTCATGGGCCATGCCAACATGACCTAAAGTCATATCGGGTCATGCACTGGTTGAACTTGACCTAGTTGGTTGTTGAGCCATGTTAGGCTATCTATTTTTGTAAGCATGTGGGTTTGACATGACTTGAATTCCAAATTGGGTAGTGTTGATTGCTTTATGTGATATCTTATCATGCTATTGGGAGAGAGGAGAAATAAATCAAATGCTTATTTTTTTGAAAAGTAAATTAAATAATTTTTTTTGTAGATTAAAATTTGAAAAGGCACATGATAAAATATGATAGATGAAAATATTCAGCTGATCATATAATTTATAGTTAGAGTCATAACTCTTTAAAAATACTTTGAAATACTTCCAACAAAAAGAGAAGTATCTTGATTATCTTTATCAATTATTTATTTTTTATAATCTTTTTTTATTGGACATGCTACAATAAGAAGTTTGATGCAGGATCACTTATTTGTATATTAAGTGTAGAAATTATCAATATTTATTCTAAAGATATTGTCATTTCTCTTTATTTTGATGTTTTAATATAATTAAATTTTGATTCTTTTATGAAATTGATAATGTAAAAGGATTATAAAAAAATGGTGATAATTTCTACAATGAGTAAAAAAATTATTAGATTAATAATGAAAAAAAATATCAAAGTAAAATATGTATAATTATTAATTTTAAACTTAACACAAACTAAAATAAAACAATAAAACTCATTAAAAATAATATACAATCCAAGCTCATATATAATGGGCAAATGTGATTGGGATATCTTATATGTCGAATGCTCCAATCAAGAATATGAAAATTAAAAATAAAACGAAGTAATGCTGCAATAATTACAAAAATAAAAAACCATTACTATTCTCTTCAAACTTGTACATATAAGTATGCAACACAAATCTTGGAGGAAACAATATAAGATTAGATTTCCTTTAGAACTTAATGAAGATATTCATTAGTTCGTTTTGATGTCTAAATGTTTATTATAATTTGTTATATAGTCTCATTCTAATTTTTTTATCTGAGAAAGAATCAATATATTTTTATGTGTTTTGTTTACTTGTGAAATATCAAATTTGAGATTATATACTTTGTTAATTGATTATCATAGTAAATAATTGTGAAAAAAGAGAGTGTATATTCGATCTCCTCAAGTAGATGTCTCTTTCAAAATATTTCACAAGTAAATATTATTATTACTTTGAATTATATCGCTATATGTGATTTTGGAATTATGCTTTTTATTTTTATAGGATACAAGTTTACTCAACGAAAAGTGTAAAACTTATTGTAGATTTTCTTTCAGTGCATGCTGATACTTGACTCCAATCTGAAATTGGCTAATTGTAAACGTTCATGATTTCTTAACAAATCTTATATGTTAGAGATTTTTTCACATTCATCAAAGTGAACTTATAAAACGAAAATCTATGAAATAATAAGTTATATTAACTATATTTGTTATATTTGATTAGTTATAGTAAAATAATTAATTTTTCACATAATTCTTTTATAAGTAGTAAAGTCAATTGGAGGGGTATTATCAAAAGTGAAGTCAGTATATGAATCAATAAAAGTATATGTTAGAGCTGGAGCACAACTAAAAAATTAATATTTGCAAGAGTATCCAGTACATTTCTTTTCTATGACAAGATGATATCATTTGTAGAATAAGTCATTTCTTTTAAAGAAAATACTAAATTTCACAAGGTTCTTTGTTTGTAATTGTATTTGAGAATATTTATTAAGTTGAATGATTCCTAACGTATCATCTATTGTAATTAGATGATCATATATAAATAATTATCAAAATTATTTTACTATCAAGATTCTTAAGAAAGAACAAAAAATGTTAGTAATACATGTGTAACCCAAACAAGATAAATGCTTGTGAAAGTTTTGCACACAAGACTCTTGGCGACTCTTTCATGCCATATAACAATAAAATTTTCTGTAATTTGTAAGTCACACATAATTGTATTGCTTAAAATTCATGTGGTTATTTCATATGTACATTCTTTTAAAGATTCCTTAAAAAAATATATTTTTATTTCTAACTGTTATATTATATCTTTTAATTATGAGATACTATAAGAGAAATAAAGAATATACTCCGATGTCATTTTGTCCATGAGAAAGTATATAATAGTAGGTTACACCAAATATTTGAGTGTATTTTCTTACTATAAGTTTTTTTAAGGTAATATATCTTTATATCTAGACTTGTATTTATGGTGATCTACCTGTAATCAATAATAAACTTTTCTTAAGATTATAATATTAGTTGATATGTCCCATAAGAGTGGAGTGTACGCATTTTTTTTATCATGTCTTGATATTGTTTTGAATGAAATACTATCTTAGAATGAGACTTGATTATTATTGTACTATCAAAAGAGATAATAAAAAAATTACAATAAAGAACAAGATGAAAGTAGGAATAAATTTTTTTGAAATTAGGTGTTATGTATAACTTCTATTTTTTTTAGGAGAGCGATGGGAAGGTTAATATCAGAGAAATTAGTTGCAGGATCATCTGACTTTTTAATTGCCCCATCTCTTATTTAAAAATGTTAGAAATATTTCTCTCTCATGGTATAGTCTTTAAGTATTAGGTGGTATTGTCTCTAAATTACCAATTCAATATGAGTTTGTACTTGTGAAGATTCATAAATTTTTGTATCATTTCGGTCTAAATGAGATCCCTCTATTCAAGAAACCTCAATCTCTTTGGACCTAACATGATCTAAATTGTTGATAGATATAATGACTCTATATGAATAATATCATATTGAGTACTAATATACTTAGATATAGTTGAATGATTTTTTATATTAACTAATAGTTTGGGTAGGGATACAAGTAGAAATAAAGGATAATGGATCATAATGTTACATATGGATTAGAGATATGAAGTGGGTTGGGTGGTCTTGGAATGACATGAGGCACGACCCGAAATAGTCATGTCAGACTCAGCATGACATGGTTCATAATTGTGCCTGGACCATGGTTGTGCAGACCTATGACACAACTTGTGATGTGCTGGGCCAAAGCCAATTGTGCCTAATACTAGGTCAGACATGATATGATTGCTTGGCTTATTGACATGATTCAAAAGCTCTAGGATGGGGCACATGTCATATGTCATAGGTTATAACCTCATGTTTTTTGTTAAAAAATCCATATCTCACTATTATTCATCATATTTATGTAATGAATCCCAACAAAGAAAGCTATAGTCTAAGCATGTCCCTTTCCTTACATGTAAAAAGATATAGTTTCTTTTCTATTATTTGTAGTCATCGGATTTGATTTTAATGACTACTGGCCACAAATTCAACGGTTGTTAGATTTCTAATCATTTTAAATATTTAAAAAATAAAATATTATTTTAATATAAAAAAATTATATAAATATAGAATATAATTTTTTTGGTATCTATTAAATTTATTCTATCCCATCCTCTCTTATTTTTTGTTTTTTTATTTTCCATTTCATTTTTTTCATCTTATCTATTTTACTGTGTTATCTTTTCTAGGCTATGAGCTTGCTAGTTTAAAAATGAGGTCGACTATGATTATTGTTCAAAAAAATTACACTATTATGATATACATTTAGCTTTTTTTTATTAATCTGTGTTTTAATGAATAATTTATAAAATTTTAAAAATAACAAAATTTAAAATATTGAATTATAAATAAAATAAAAAAATGATAAATAGTAATTTAAATTTTTATGATTTTTGATTTTAATATAGATACTAATAATGACTCAATTGAAAGGTCCGAGATAGAACTATGTTGTCTTTCTAATGACCTTAACCTATTTTCTTGCAAAATTTAAAATTACGCAAACTCCAAGAAAGCACGGACACGGCTTCCTACAGTCGTGTCCGCGTGTCCGACACTCGGACACGTGGACATGACACGGACACGACACGGGCACGTGTCCGATATGTCACGTGGCGTATCATCGCAACAATCCGTATCCGATACGCCACGTGGCGTATCGGATGGTTGCGTCGGCAGATGGCAATCTTATTCATGCCTATAGTGCCCGACGTCCGACGACGTCGGGTGGCCAACGTCGCCGCATGGGCGACGTTGGCCACTGGCAGGGGGCGGGCACGATTTGAGGGTGAGGCAGGGAGCTGACACGATTTGATGGAGAGGCAGGAGCGGGCGCGATTTGAGGGGAGAGGAAGGGGCGGCGCGAATTGAGGGGAGAGACAGGGGCGGGCGTGTTTGAGGGGGAGGCAGGGGCGGGCGTATTTGTGTGGGGATGTGCATAAAATAAAATAAAATAAAATATTTTTATTTTATAAAATAAAATAAAATATTTTTTATTTTATATAATAAAATATTTTAATTTAATTTAATTTAATGAATTTTATAAAATACATAATATTTATAATTAATAATTTTTATTTTTTTTATCATACCGTATCCTAGCCGTATTCGTATCTTAGTTTTTTAGAATTTGCCGTATCCTCGTATCCTGCTATGTTGTATCCCCGTGTCCGTGTCCGTGTCCGTGTCCGTATCCGTGCTTCTTAGGCAAACTCAAATAATTTGTACTCATTTTAATATAATAAAAAATAAAAATTCTAGAATTATCGAAAAAGAATTGGCACAATATATATATTATAA
This sequence comes from Sapria himalayana, assembly GCA_029783825.1. Lineage (NCBI taxonomy): Eukaryota > Viridiplantae > Streptophyta > Magnoliopsida > Malpighiales > Rafflesiaceae > Sapria > Sapria himalayana. Next base: position 1,906,564 of record JAREIK010001099.1, read on the forward strand.
AAAATATATGCATGTTGAAGTATTGATGATATTAGTCATCTTAAGAGGCATACTGATTAATATATCAAAAAAAATGACGCATAGATTACATACAAACTCAATTGAGCAGTATGACCTTTAAAATTAGATTAATTTTATCTTTATTGATTTTTTTCATTTATCACAATAATTTCTAGAGGGAGTACATGATCAAATTGATTAATATCATATATTATGATTAGATTTTCAAAAGATTATAGAGTAGTTGGTATTATAAAAGCTTACTTTTAATTTGTTTATCATAAAATTTTTAGGTCAACTAGTAGGAATAATATAGTACAATATTATAAATTAGAAAAATAATTAATAATAAATGAATTTAGAAAATATAATAAATTTGTATCAATTACATCCAATATTTGGACTAGTCATGATCATACATCTTTTACATACTTAATTACCCACTATATAGATTATAAATGAAAATTTAATAAAAAAATTTATAATTTACTAAAATCTTTTATTCTTATGATGTCTCTGTCATATATGAGTGAATGATAAAAATTTTTAAGGAATATAATATTTAAAATATTTTTTTAGTATTATATTCAATAATATTTTAAATAATATCTCTATTAATATGTTTGTTAAAATTATTAGAGATTGGTCATCATGTGAAAATTATCATATTGGACACATGTGTCATGTAATTAACTTAATAGTGTAAGTGGAAATAAAAGTTATTTTCATCATATTAGAAAAAATAAGAAATTTATTAAAATATTTTAGGATCTTTAGTAGATAACAAGAGTTTAGTAGTCTATGTTTATTAGTAGACTTAAAAAATATTTTAAATGAATGTTATAGTTATGTGTTGACTATCAATACATAATATCATACTATGTCAATAGTAATAATGATGAATTTATTATTAATGATTTAGACTGAGATACTAAAATTTTGTTTATATAAATTTAAAAGATTTTTTATGATATGATGAATATGTATTTGTTTGCATACACTCTCGTTACTAATATTATACTTAGGTGTATATGTAATATTAGTAATAAATTTAGTAAATATATAGGACATCCTATATTTAATATTATGATTGTTAGAGATTAAAATTAAGTATTTAAAATATTAATTTTTTATTTTAATTTTGTATTATTTGGCCGCATATATAGATTCTAGAATTATGGTGGAAAATATATAAAATATATAAAATTACATATATGCTTATATGAATCAAGTAAATAAACTTTAAGATTTGATTCACGAAAAATTAACTAACATGTTTATATTTTATGATATTAGGTATTATAATTAAAATGAATTTTGAGTACGGACATGAACAGCGTATTTAGAGATGGTCACCTTTTCATTTATTTAGCTAGGAGTAAATGTTGAGGTGATTCTAGAGGTGTCAAACGGGCTGGCCCGGCCCGACCCATTTTTTTGAGCACGGACATGCTTTGTGCCGGGCCAGGCACAGTTTAAAAAAGTCAGGCACGGCAGGCCGTGCCGGGCCCTCTTGGGCCGACCTGGCCGTACGGGCTAGTAAAAAAATTTTTTTTAATTGTTTTTATTTTTATTTTATTTATATACATTATTAAATTATATATAAAATTTTAGATATTGTATAATATTATATATTTAAAATATGAAAAATGTTAAAATTTATTAAAATAACAAAGTTTAAATTTTTTTTAATAATGTAATATAAAATTAGTTTAAAATTTATTAGAATTATATAAAATAGTTATAAATTTTTAAATGAAAAATTAAAACAAAAAAATAAATAAATAAATACATTTTGTTAAAAAAATATATATTAAAAAAAACATAAGCAACTCAAATGAAAAATGACCAATCAGCCATTTGATACCGAATGTCCAAACCAAACAAATTACAGTTTCAACATAACGTATAAATAAAGCGTATAATCAATAAAAAGCAAAATATCGAAATTAAAAAATAGTAGATCATCATCAATCATTAATCGGCATATCATGAGCATCATCTGACGCAACATAAAGATCAATATCATATGGATCATCATCATCAGCAATTAACTCATCCGCTATCGCAGTGGATGCGACTGTAGTCATTGTCCCAGTCTCAGCTCCAGCACGATCATGGATGCTAAACCTCGAATCATCCCAATCCTTCAAATAAGCCAAGGCCTTAATAATATCTGGACGTAATCTCGATCTCCTATCTATAATCACATTCACTACAACAGAAAAAACAGACTTTGATGCTACGCTCGACACCGGAGTAGTCAGTAGATCCCGTGCCATCCTAAATAGCACGGGAAAGGTGGACTCATATGATTTCCACCACTGTAATATATTAAGATTCTTAGTATCAGAATGTGATAGGATTGGCAGTAATCAGTATCTAAGTATCGAGAAAGCTCGCTTCTATGTGATGGTCCACCCTTACGTTTCTCCCTCGCTAGCTGAATGGAAAAATCATTATCTCCGAATAAGGTATCAATGTCCGTAATCATAGTCTCACTACTACCATCATCGTATCTAGTGTCGTAGTATGTGAACAGGTCAGTTAACTTCTCGTGAATGAACCCTTCAGGTGGCTCTTCCAGGTTCATGCACGAGGAAATGTAGGTCAGGGTGTTTTCTACCCCTTCCATCTTAATCCTAGGGTCCATGCATGCCGCTAGGCAATAAAGTGATGGAATGGTGGACCAGTACTTCAAGTACTTGGTTTTTTTCTCTACAACCATATGGCTTAGTATCGGGTCAACTCGATACTTGCTAAACATGCTACTAATGTTGCATATGCACCGAAGTACAATGCAAGTAGTGAGTGTATAAACCGACCAATACATGTTCGTCATGTCATAAAAAATCTTCAGGAATTTCATTCATGAAATTCCTGAAGTCTAGTTAGTGTCGTCAATAATAAGTTCGTCACTCTTACTATGCTCTTAATTCAATAAAGGGGAGCTTTCTCTCCGCTACTAAAGAAAAGAATCCTGGACAAAAAGGATGTGTTCTCTTCCATCAATGATATGACCATGAAAACAAAGAGTTCTAATAAAGGGGGGGGGGGGTGACGTCCAATAGAAATGACATTTTGCAAGGTCATCCATCTAAGATCCTAATTCGAGCTCTATTGGAATTAAGGGAAGAATGTCACCTCACTTGCTTGAGAGGGAGTTGGAAAGAAGGGGGAATTAGCTCAAGGGAAGGGGCAAGCTTGAGAAGGGTCTTTTTAGGACAATACCTTGGAGTTACGTCTACCGGGTCTTTACCCAAGCTCATACATCTGGTTAAACAATCAGCACAAACAATGTAGATACCTATCCAAATTTAAATCTCCACATGTGCTCAAATTCATCCTGCCCAAACATTGTATTAAACATCCTTATCTCAAAGACCATTTCTCATTGGAAGTGTTTGCCTATAAAAGTGAAAAAAAAGTGGATAAGCATTATAAAAGTTCTTTTGTTCTATTAATTAGTCTCATGCGTAAGAGACGAGAGGGAGATCATGAATATGTTGGATGGTAGGACTATAACTTGACTTGATTTCCAGTATTCGAACCTGTAAAGCCTAATGAAATTATTGGTCACATACATCCATCTTGTAAGGAAGCTATCTCTGGATAGGGGTTATTTGGACCTTTCATAGTTTCACATAGCTAGAGATGTCAAATAGTTAAGTTTGGTTAAACGATTACGAGTTAAACAGGTGACGGGTGAAAAACATGTAAACTCGTACATGACACGTTAATAAATGAGTAAATAATCAAAACATGAACACGAACTATTTAATAAAGAAGTAACACGACATGACTCGTTTAACACGTTTAATTTTAATGGGTTGGGTTGAGTTAACATGATAAACTACTCATTTGACTCATTTACTTGTTTATCACACGTTTGACTCATTTAACATGGTAAAATCTTCCGGCTAACCATTTACTCGTTTATTTAAATGGGTAAATGTGTTATAAATGGGTTAGCATGTCTCACATGAACACAATCCGTTTATTAAACTTGTTAAATGGGTTGACCCATTTATCACCCGAACCCGTTTAGGTCTCATCCAAACCTGTTTTAACAGTGGTTAATCGTGTCGGTTAATCGTATTATGTTGAATTTTGACAGACCTACACATAGTTGATCTACTTCATTTTGTAAGGTACTACCCGACGAGAAGTATAGGTAAGTTGGAAAAAAGCTGGTAAGAAATTTACAAGAAATACTTCATTGTCAAGCTAGGACAAGTGATTGGACTACATTCCAACCTAGTAGTAAGTAATCAACCAAAAACAACAAAAAGATTCCTTGGCGAATCTGGCGAAAACTTGAACTACATACATACACACTTTTAAAAGAAGGTGAATTCAATAGACATAAAAATTGGTGCTGTTGCAGCTACACCTATTTATTTGTTAGGTATACTCCTTAGAATGGCATAGACCATTGGGAAATACCATTCATGCACAATATGAGGTGAGGTGGACATCGGATTAGCATATAAATAATTGTCTAGATGTTCCAAAACATTATGAGCATAAAAAATCCAAATGGAAAAAAAAGATAGCAATTGCTGCCCAACTTTTTAGATTATTTACTTAAAATAAGCGTAAAATGTTATTTGATCCATTTATGAATGTATACCCAATTGATTATTAGATCCATACTGATACAACATTGCTAGATGAAGAAGATTGGTGCCTGTTAAAATAAAAGGGAGTTAATGACTAAGACAAAACATAATTTAAGGTGGCATTATCCAGGAAGAAATCACCCCAATGCCAAGACAGCTTGTATAGCTTGTATAGGATACATACTACATGTATGTCTATAGCGAAGCTTACAATTATGACAGCTCCCTAAAAGCTCATCTAACCTGAAGGCAGTATGTATCCTATACAAGCTGTCAGATTATTAAGAGTAAGTTTATAACTTAGAGACTGAACAAATTTTTGAGGATTGCTATAACTTGTATGATATAGATTGTGAAAAAGATGAAGGTGAACCACAATTAGAAACATATTTGCCTCATTAGCATACATCTAACGAAGCAACTATCCCTTTCAACATCTTTCATAATGTGTTAGACGTTGTCGAAAGCTTGATCTATATGAGGTATGCGATTCATATCTAAAAAATGCTAGTCGCTATTTGAATGACTAAACAAAGACCATTGGGAGTGACATTTTAAACTTAATGTTCTATTTTCGTAATGATTTTTTTTTTTGAGATTATGACCTTTGATCTATTCTTAAAAGCAGTACAAATGGAAAGAAAGATGTAAGTATTGAGCTTGCAATTCAATAAGACAAATGGTGAGCCATGCCATCCCAATACTCTCAACCTCAACTCTTTCCTATCATAGATGAGATCAGATTAAGTGTAGTGTCTATCTCATGTTATAAGACAAAAAATTTACCTTTGAATGAGGTTTAGCACATTCCCTAGAAGCTCATAGGCCCATGGTGCCTATTGATAGAACTTGTGGCTCCTTTGGGATTCTCCTTCTTTCTTCCTGCCGGCTTCAACATAACCATATTTGGTAAGGAAGACTTGTAACTGGACAAATCTCACTAGGCATGCATTATAGAGGCCTCTTTGACTTTTGTTGAAATATTTGTTACGGGCGGTCGACCTTATGCCATGGACTCAGATTACCTGACTTAAGAATCTGCTATTATCTCATTAGGGATGACATCGGATCGGATTTGGATCGAATTTTTCAAAATCCATATCCGATCCTAAATAAAAATAATATATCCATATCCATATACTACGGATAAAAAAAATTTAAATCCATATCCTATCCATCGGATTTCGGATATTCTCCACGGATATCGGATTTATCCATGCGATATTAAGACGTATTTTGCTAACCTATGACACCAGTTATAATTTCATGATTTATAAATTTAGGAATATAAACCAAAGTCTAATGTTAATAAAACATCACAAATCAAAATATTTGTATCAAGTGACAAATTCAAAATGTTTAACATCTTAAACAAAGTTTCAACAAGGTTTGATAGACTTCATCTTCATAAAAGTTGATAAAAATGTTGTCATCGATCATGTGTAATCTCGAATTCTACAATTATAAAAAAAAACTTAATATTTGAATACTTAAATTGCAATATGAATTAAAATTTATTAGTTATAAAATTTAATACCTTCATCATGCACGTGAATATCTTCTTCATAAATTGATGCATAACCATCTGAAATGAACAAGTCATCTCCACCTAGAAAAAAAAATATAAAAAAAAATAATATTAAAATTTTACAAATATTATGAAATTATAGGTAAATAAAAAATAAATGATCAATAAAATAAATTTACCATCATGTTTTGTCACTTCACTCCACAACCAACTTTGAGCACACATCAATGCTTCTATCATCTTCGGATTAAGTTGATTACGATGAGGGCTAACTAATATCCCACTAGAACTGAATGCAGACTTTGAAGCAACAGTAGATACTGGAATTGCAAATATGTCTCTTGCAATAGTTTGCAAGACATGATACTATACCCCATTCAACTTCCACCATAATAAAATATCAAACTGAGAATTTTCAGGCAAAATATCTTCTTCCATGTAATGGTCCAATTCAGTTCTGAAACTATTAGTTTTATTAGTCTTTATCCTTTTCACAAACAATTGATAATAACTATCGATAGTTATGTAACTCTCTTTTGAAGTTGAAGTGACCGTTCCATGTACTGCAGATTCTGTATTAGTCCCTTTATACATTCTAGTATAATATTCCTCCATCAACTCATAACAAAGTCGTTGAATGTTGCTAATTTGTTCACTAAAGTCATTTGGATAAACCAATGGAAAGTAAAAGTGTAGCATAGTCATCTTATACCTAGGGTCCAATACTGCAGCAACACCCATCAATTTATGGATCACATTCCAATATGCATCAAATTTTACAACCATACTCTTTCCCATTGTACTAATTACTACATTGGAGGATATGAGCTATTCATTCAATGTCATTTTAATTCTGCAAATCACAGGAAAAAACATATTGGCAGTGGGATATTTTGTCCCAAAAAATAACCCAGTGACATTATAGAACAACTACAACCTATCACAAACATCCTTTGCAGTCTCCAATTCTGTTTCACTAGGCACAAGCACATAGTGTGACTCAAACAACTTAAGTCTAGGAAACACATTTTTATAAGTCAAAGCAGTTTTAAGTATTAAATAAGTGGAGTTCCACCTTGTTGGACAATCCAAACCCAATCTTCTAGTACAAGGAGCTTTCATTTGTCTACAAACATTCTCAAACCTTTCTATTCTTTTTGGAGATGCTGTCCAAAAAACTATACTGTCCCTGACATTATCAATGGCATGCTTGATCACATCTAAACCAATCCTAACAATAAGGTTCAAGATATGTGCAGCACAACGAATATGAAGTAAAGACCCGTCATTCAATAAGCAATCAACAATCAATTTTTCTTTTATCTTACCAATCATGCTATCATTAGTAGAGCAATTATCCACTGTAATAGCGGATATCCTTGAGTCCACATTTCACCCCAGCATAGCATCTATCAACACCTCTGTTGGCACATCACTTGTATGAGGGCAATTGACATAAATAAACCTGAAAAAATAACAAAATTATCAATAAAGTAAACAATGAATAAAAATATATATATACTTAATTTAAGAAAGAACATGTTAATTTGTTATACCTCAGGATTAGACTATGTAATGTCCAAGATTTATCAATGAAATGTGTTGTAACAGACATGAAACCCCTTTTTTGGTTACTAGAAGTCCACATGTCCGTTGTAATAGCAACTCTACTATCATTATTCTCGATCAACTTCATGACTTTATCCCTCTCTTCCCCGTAAATGTTCAAGATATGCTTCTTCACAGTATTACGGCAAGGACACTTGAAAAGAGGTTGAATAGTAGTTGTGAAATCTCTAAATCCTCTATGCTCCACCATCGAAAGAGGATAGTCATGGAGAATAATCATCTTTGCTAATTTCTCTATTCTCTGTTTTTCATTAAATGCATCAGAAGGTCCAGAATTAACATTTCCTTTCGAATCAGTTTTCAAAATCATTTGTCTTATGCCATCCCCAGCTGATTTTCTTCTAGGATACCTATCAAAATGTTGCTTCAAATGCGACGTACCATAGGATGATTTACCCACAAAAAACTTTTTACAATAATTGCATTGAGCCTTCTCTTCATTATTAACAACTAGATAAGTAAAGTGTTTTCACATAAGACTTCTGAAAGTCTTACCATCTTTTCCTTATTTAAATTCACAATCAACTGGTACTGATTGTGTGGAGAGTCCACATGAGTTTCTTTCAATTGAAGCTGATTCTTGTGTGCTAGCAACACTACTGCTACAAGTGCTAGATTGTGAATGTGTCATATTCTATACAAAAAAAAACCACAATCAAATATAACTTAGATGCCTTAGTGCATGTTATTCTAAATAAGTTGTATTGCTCAAAATAAAAAAAAAATTATAGTCATATAAATGATCATTAAAGTAATCTATATCTTTAATCCTAGAACTAGTATAGTGGTTCATGCAAAATGTAGGTAAACATATCAAATTTGTCAAATATAACCTAATTAAACCCACAACTATTTACTATTCACTATTCCGAATTCATTATTTTGATTTACTATATACTATTACGAATTCACTATTCACTATTCTGAATTATCATTCTGATTCACTATTCTGAATTTACTATTCTGTATTCTGAATTTATAATTCTGATTCACTATTTACTATTCCGGATTCACTATTCACTATTCTGATTTACTATTTATTATTTCGAATTCACTATTCACTATTTTGAATTTACTATTCTGATTCACTATTCACTATTCCGGACTCACTATTCACTATTCCGATTCACTATTCACTATTCAAGTGAAAAACCAGTGAAATCCCGTGATTTCGGTACTCACGCGTAGCTCGCGTTGCGTAGAGTAACTTTAACTCTTGGTCATAAATATTTTGACCTTTAAAATGACGTAAATCTGAAAAAAACTAAAAATTAGAAATTTATGAATTTTTACATGAATTCTCGGCCAAATCCTATGCTTTTGGTATCTATGTGTAGCCCTCGTAGTATACAGCAACTTTCGTTCTTTGCCCAATAAATTCCGACGGTCCAAAACTCAAAAATTAAAGAGAGAAAAAAAATAAAAAAAAATTAGAAATCGTTTCTCCTCTAGTGTGCGCCTCCTACAGTCCTACTCCAGTAACTCCACTGCTTGCTTGATTTGTATTTTTTTTTATTTTTTTTTCAATGTGGGACCCATGTGTCCCACTTTGTCTATTTTAGTCTATTTCAGCTTCAAAATATATCATTTTATTCTGGTTTCAATTGTATTTATCTTAAATGGATATTCTTTAAATATTTGAAAATTTTGAGATTTTTCTAAAATCTCATTATCAGGTTTTACTCTATACTCGTCACCTAAAAATTCGTAAAATATTCTGATTGTCTCAGAATTCAACGAAATTTTTCTATGTCACTAGATTTCGCAAGACGAATCTAACGGCGAAATTCGTTTCGTCATCCGAGATTGTCTCAGAATTCGCAAGATGAATCTAAAAATTTTCATTATATATGGACTATATTATATATATATATATATATGTCTGTGTGTGTGTGTATATTATATATAGTAGAACAGATCGGATATAATTGGATCAGATCGGATATCCGCACGTTCGGGTCAGATCGGATACGGGTTTCGGATTGGATATGCCTAAATCCATATCCAATCCATATCCATTCAAAAAAATCGGATTTTATCCAAATTCATATCTATTATCTAGTCAATGGATTTTTCTACTGTTTGACCGGATCGGATCGGGTCGGAAATCTACAGATACGGACACATTTTCCATATATACACCTCATCTATCATCTACCACCATCGAGGGGACCTTTTTGTTTTGTAATTAAAGGAAAGTTGGGTATTGATGTTTTTTATAAGATTAAGATTGATTTGACCAAACAAAAAAATGCTTCTGACATTTTTTTTTGATAAATGAGTACTAAATAAATTAAAGAAAAAATTTTATAAAATAATTATGAAATTATTTATGTTGTATGAAAGTGAATGCGTAGGGACTAAGAAGCAAGATATTAAGATAAGATAGAATCAGTTTAGGTACTTTGGTTACGTCCAACACAGACCTTATAGTACACTTATTATGAAGTATGAGACTATTCGGAATAAGAGGGGAAAAAAAGCTAGAGGCTGGTTGGCCTAGAAGTCATTGAATGAAATGATTAAATAATGATTTAACAATTAAATGGTTAATTGTGAACATGATTTTAAACAAATTTTATTAAAAAAAAATAAAATTTATGTAGTCGATTCTAAGTAGTTGGGATAAGATGCTGATGATGAATTTTTATGATAAATTTTATTAAATTTAATATGCTGTATGTGTGTATCTCTGTATGTTTGTATTTACAAACTTTTTATCTTGAATATGCTATTAAGGATATATGACATTGTTTTGTTATTTGTGTTTTGCCATATATAGAATGTTTGTTAATTTGGTAGTGTTTTGCTATTTGTGATAGTGGATGCTTTGTAAACATCAGAACTTTGTTCTTTTCAGGATCATTAGATTGGAGGTTGTATTTTAAAATATGTTGGATGCTAATTGCTATGATATTGTTTATCAATTGATGAATTTGTTTTAACATAGCATACATGTAATTTTTGTTTGTTTGTTTTTTTTTTTTTGGGACAAAGACAAGTCTCTGATTTGGCCTAGTCAAAGTTCAATTTTTTTGATGATCTTGACGCAAAGTAGATCTTTATCCATGAAGTTGATCATTCTAATTATCCATCTCATGAAGCCTATAATACATAAAATATAAATATGTAATTTTTTTTAATCTAAAGTTTTTTTATTTTATGCTTATTTTCACCTTTATCATACTGAATACATTTATTACAATGCAAATATTTTTTATCCACTCAATTTATCTAATTTGAAAATGTTTCTCTTTATTCTATAATGTGTATTATTCAGAATATTATTTATTTTTTCTCTTTGACTATTTTTCTACTTGACCTATTAATAATTTTGTAAAATATATGAGGCTTAGAAGTTTAATTAATAAATTCTCAAGATTTTTTTAAATGGTTTGTTATATTTTAATAATTTGCTACTGTCTCTATTTTATAAGCATTCTATTAATTTAGTTTTTGTTTTTTTTTTTTAATATTGTTTTGCATTCAATTTGGTATATTTTCATTAAATCTTATACTACTTGTTTTATATTTATGTTCAAGATTTTTATAATTATTTCTAATTGGCTAATTATATATGATAATATTTCTAAATTTTTGTCTCAAACCTTTTCTTAATGTTTTTTATTTAATTCTTGAATTAACTTTCTCTCATTCTATATTTGAAAACTCATTCTTAAGTTTAATCAATTTTGTGTTAGTAAGTGCATATGGATAAAATAAATTTTGTATTTGTATTTTTTGTTATATTAGTTGTTAAATTTTGACTTATAGTATAAATCAATTCTAATAATATGTTCATCATTATAATCAATTAAATGTCATCTTGAAAATTCATTCAGTTATATTAGTAGTTAAATTTTTGTTTATAATTTCAACTCAATTTTTTCTAAGACTAACTCTAGTTTTTTTCCCTCCACTCCGAATAATCTCACATTTCATGATTGGTGTAGTGGGAGCTCTACAGTAGATATGATCAAACTATCTCAGATGATTCTCCATTATCATATCATGTATAGGAATTATTCTAATCTTTTTATAATAACAATATTTTTAATATTATCTTTCTTAGTCTTACCACATGTCTATCATACTTGTATAATTTTTACCCCACTTATCTTTTGTATGCATTATTTCATGGTTGTCTAGTATTTAATTCTATAAAGTATAATTGATCTTATAGAGATTTTATAGAATTCTCTTTAATATATTTGATATTTATATATCACAAACAATTCCCAAGATAACTCTTTATTTGGTCTATTCAACATTGATTATATTGATACATTATCATCAATTTTGTTATGTATTTAATACTCTTATAGCTGCTATCCTCATCATATGAGATAAATAAAGCGTAATTACTCATAATATAATAATTATTTCCTAGATTGATCATTGAGAAGTATGAAAAAAAATTAATAATAGAAAATACATATATTTGAAAAATAAAATATTTAATGTGATTATTACAAGAGTCCAAGGTACTTTGCTCAAATAATCACAATTACTCTGGTAGAGAAACTATGTAAGGATTCTTGTATAAATTTGTATAGCCTACTCATCAATCCTAGACTTATATAAATAAGAAATTGATATATAATATTGTATAAAAATCTTGAATGTCTTGCCCCCTTGCTTTTGTATAGATGATATCATAAGTAGGGGTGCTAATGAGATGAGACAACTCGCGAGCTACTTGACTCGATTCGGTCAAAACTCGGCTCGAGCTCGAGCTAGACTCGAAATATTAACGAGTCGAGTCTAGCAACTCGTAACTCAACTGGAAAAGCTCGCAAAAAACTAGAATATTTTTGTATATAAAATTAATTTTTTTAAAATTTTATATCTCTACTTTAGGGGATAACATAAATATTATATTTATATTTTTTTATTCTTAAACAATCATATATTTTTATTATTTATTTAATTATAAATATATTTATTTTAAAAATAATAAATTTTTTTAAGAAAAAATATAACAGAATATGATATTACTTTATAAATTATATTTATAAGTTTGTATTATAAATGATATATATATATATATATATATATATATATCATACACCGATTCTCCTAAAGTTGGATATATAATAATTAATTGTGTTAATGAAACAAGACAACTCGTGAGCTACTCGGACTCGACTCAAGTAAGCTCGATTTGAGTTTGAGCTCGACTTGAAATGTTAATGACTCGACTCGAACTCGGTTGAATTCGAACTCGACTCGCATCATTAGTACCCATAATCATAAGGTTGATTGTTCTGTTCTTTGTAGCGTCTCCACATAAACATTAGATATGATCGTAACATGCTAATCACAACATTGTTCTTTTCACCTTCAATAGTTTGGAAATTGGATTTTAAAATATGTTTGATCTTCCAAAACTGTGTATCAATTGTTGAATTTGTTTTAGCATACATATGTTGATTGCTTTTTCTTTTTTTTTTAATTTTTTTGGGGTGGGTGGGGGGCGGTGTTACCCTGTTATATTATCAGTTGATATCAACTGCCTGTGATTGATTTCAGTGTAATATTCTGTGAAGCTGTTGCTATATATGGAGTCATCATGGCAATTATTCTGCAAACCAAGTTAGAGAGCGTTCCCCGGTCACTAATGTATGCCCCAGAGTCACTTAGAGCGGGATATGCGATTTTTGCTTCTGGTATAATTGTTGGTTTTGCCAACCTTCTTTGCGGGTATGCATCTTTTGTTCTATATAAACAATTTATTAAACTGCAAAAAATTCTTCTATCATCTCTCTCTCTCTCTCTCTCTATATATATATATATATATATATATGATAAATAAAAACCTTCTATCCTATATACCTTATGCTTGGTTTCCTATTTTTATTTTGAAAATTATTTAAATGATATAGTTTTTTATTTTACAATTTTTGAAAATGAAAAAAAATTATTTAGTCATTTGAATTTTATATTTATATGATTATCTTTTTTCTAGAACAAAAATGTGATTACTTTATAAAATGAGCCAACCTTAAAAATCATAGTAGGAAATCATAATTTTTTGTAAATTCTTGATGTCATAATATCTCTCGAAACATCATTTGCATTGAAAAGTACTAATTAAAATATAATGTAACATTTTTTTTGTAAGAAGTTATTTTTTTAATATTTTTTTGATTAATATTTAGTTGATTTTAATGATATTTGATATTTGTTCTAAGCGTGGAGATGCTTTGATTATAATCCATATTTATGCTTTGATGTATTGAAATTTATCTATCTCAAAATACTCTTGTCATGTCCATGTCAGCATCAAAAAATCCTACATCAATATTAAAAAAGAATACGCCCGTATGTCATGAATGAAAACAAAAATTTAAAAATTTATACCCACACACACACACACTACATTGTGTGTTCCTATATATATTGTTTGTATGTGCATATATATTGCATATATGTAATATATATATATATATATACACACACATACATATATATATAAATTATATATAAGCACGCACGTATCTAATGCATATGCTGCAGTTTATAATTTTTTATTTTTTATTTTTATTTGTACTTTTGCATTGTGGCTGAGACTAGGAGCTCCCAACTTGTGTTTTTATTTTATTTTATTCTATTCTATTAAATTTTTATTGAATTTTTTTTTTCTTGGTAAGAATTTAACATGGTATTTAAGCTAAAATTTAGGCGGCACAAATCCTAGGGTGTGTAGAAGGAAAGTACTTGTACATTACTAGCATAATATATGTGGCGGGGCATGCAATAATGCACATGCTTGCATAGTATCTTGATGCGTAAGGAGGTGCACAACCACTGCATGCTGCTACATCCTCCCTCGCACGGCCATTGCGTGCGGCGGGCGTCGACACCTAAGAAGTACGGACACGGACACGGAGATACGACACGGCAGGATACGAGGATACGGTAAATTCTAAAAAACTAGGATACGGCATGATAAAAAAAATAAAAATAAAAATTATTAATTATAAATATTATGTATTTTATAAAAATCATTAAATTAAAATATTTTATTATATAAAATAAATATATATTATTTATTTTATAAAATAAAAATATTTTATTTTATGCACATCCCCACACAAATACGCCCGCCCCTGCCTCTTCCTCAAACACACCCGCCCCTGTCTCTCCCCTCAATTCGCGCCGCCCCTGCCTCTCCCCTCAATTCGCGCCGCCCCTTCCTCTCCCCTCAAATCGCGCCCGCTCCTGCCTCTCCCTCAAATCACGTCCGCTCCCTGCCTCACCCTCAAATCGCGCCTGCCCCCTGCCAGTGGCCAACCTTGCCCATGCGGCAACGTTGGCTACCTGACGTCGTCGGACGTTGGGCACTATAGGCATGGATACGGCTGCCGACTACCGAGGCAACCATCGATACGCCACGTGGCGTATCGGATACGGATTGTGCAATGATACGCCACGTGGCGTATCAGACATGTATCCGTGCTGTGTCCGTGTCGTGTCCACGTGTCGGACACGTGGACACGGCTGTAGGGAGCCATGTCCGTGCTTCCTTGGTCGACACCATTGTTTGTGTGGTATTTTTTGATATGTGTGTGAAAGTTTTTGAACACTTGTGTGTGGAAATTTTGGAGCAGTTTTTTTTGGCGCACAACTGCTTTTTTGGTTTTTGGCAGCAGCCCACACATTTTTGGGCGTGGTGGTGTGGTATTCTCGGGGTGGCAGAAATGGTATTCTCTAATTAAGATTTTGGATAGAAAAACCCTACTTAGGTAACCCTGATTTCAATTTTGGAGGATAGATTTTTGGTTGTTTATGGATTATTTTAATATGGAGGTCATACTTTTTGTTACTATTCTTTGAAAGATTAGAAACTAGAATGATTTTCAATGGACAATGGGAGACAAGGCATGATTATTTGGGTTAGAAGATGCTCGATCATTTGACAAATGAATAATCCAACAATGACACAAGGGAGAACTAGAAATTCTATTTTGTTTTATTTTATAAAATACTTAATATTTATAAAGATAATTATAAATTATATTTTGTTTTATTTTATTAATATTTTTTAAGAATAATATTTATAAAGATAATTATTTTTATTTTATTTTATCATGTCGTGTTCTAGTCGTATTCGTATCTTAATTTTTTGAAAGTTACCACGTCCTTATATTCTATCGTGTTGTATCGCCGTGTTCGTATCTGTATTCGTACTTCTTATGTTGTACCATGGACAGATATAAGAGAGCATCAATTTAGTATAAATATTGTAGTAGAATGAGTAATACTGAAAATAGTTATTGGGTATTATCTCAAAAGTAGATGTCGAGATAGTTTTAAGTATTTTGTTATTTTTATTGATTACTGTTCTTGATTTACATGGGTATTTTTTCTTATTTTATATTATAATTTTTTTTTATTATTTTGATATTTTATAAAATAATAAAAAATAAATTTAATAGAAATATTAAAAAATAAGAAGTAAAAATATATTAAAATATATATGTTATATAGTTTTATCATTTATTATATAAAACATATGATCATATGCTAGATTTTGTGTATTGGCATATTCTCATGCAATGATATAGTAGAAATAAAAAATACATATTTGGTTGAGACAAACTACTCTTTTCGATAGGAGTATGTCAAAATGTTTTTTAAAAAGATATAATATTATTTATAAATTATCTCATCAATTGATAATTCTCATATGTCTTTTATCAGTATATACTCTTTCAAGTCTTGTATCTTGAAAAGAGTATTAATTATGTCATGTTTAATTTTAGAGTACTTATTTTTTCATGATTTCTCGTTAGGGTGGTACATGATGATATATATGACCTTGAGATATGTGTTTCTTGGGTTTTTTATACTTAATAAGTATAAAGTATTCTTTTATCAGAGTCTAATAGAATATTAGTAAATAATATTATTATTTATTTTGAACAATATTTATTATGAAGATATATTTTGACTTTTTATTTTTTCCTACTCATTTGTAGTCTTATTTGTATTTTCTATTATAATAGATAGTCACCTATTAGATATTAGTGAAATTATTGGTTGAAATAGTCTGATGACATTACATCTCGTTTAGTGTATATATATATTTGTTATTGATTTTTTATTTATTTTTTCAGATGAATGAAGGTAAAATAATTTTGCTCATTATGTATTTAAATGATATTTAGATAGAGGTGTCAGTCGGCCTGGCCCGGCCTGGTACGAGGCACGACACGGTTCGGCCGTGCCTGGGCTGGCCCGACACGGGAAAATTCCGTGCTCTGGCCCGGGCCCGTGCCGTGCCAGGGTAAGGCACTACTCGTGCCGTGCTGAGGCCAACCAGGCCTCGTGCCGTGCCTGACCCTGCATGGTTCTATGGCCCGTGGCATGACCCGTAAGCATGGTCGTGGTCACTTTTCACACCCAGCCCGGTGCCTACACCAGCTGTCCCGCACCCACACGAGTCACGAGTCACGGGTCACGGTGGGTTCACCGTGACTCGTGCCAACGGCAAGCCCTAAAAGTCCTGTTCCCCTTCCCGCAAAAAAGACCTTGGGTCGGGTCCATTCGGACCCGACCCGCGGTCCCTCGACCCAACCCGATCCCCCCCCCCCCCCCCCCAACTGGCAAAAAAAAATAATTTAAATTGTAGCCGTTGGATCTCGCCTCCAACGGCTAGGGGGCAGAATCCAATGGCCCTTGTGAATTCTGCCCCCTAAAAAATAAAAAAAATGACTTTTTTAAAAAAAATATTTTGTTTAATCTATAAATTCTACCCCCCCCCTCATCTTTATAACATTTATATTTTTCATAAATATTTTTTCTCTTAAATCATATATTTTCTTTCTCTTAAATCTTGCTCCTCTCTCTCGGAAGTCGGGATTTCATCATTAGGCTTGATTTTTCCGGAATTTTAACTTGAGTTTTGAATTTTGAGCTAGATTGTGGTGCACCGTGCACGTGATCGACCTCACTGTTTTATCGGGTAATTTATTTTAAGTTTTTTTTTTACTTTCTCTCTCTAGTTTCACTCTCTAGACCTAAAATAGATAAATTTAAAATCTATCATCCAGTCTCTAAATAAGTGTCCTGATTAATAAAAATTCTAAAAATGACAAATACTAATTAAACATATTAAAATTTAGAAAATGAAAATATTATACAGAGGTATGAGGCTGCTAAAACTTTGGTTTCTCCAGTGGTCTCAACCCAAATTTCTAAAAAACAAAAAACTAGGAGGACTTCTGTCGTTTGGACTCATTTTAATATAAAAAAACAAAAAAATATTAGGAGTGAGAAAAAAGAAATGTCACAGTACAAATATTATATGAGATTTTTAACATGTAAGAGTTTGTTTGGGACTTGACACCTTAAGAGGCATGCCAAATTATGCACTAAAAAACATGATCCATTAAATCCTAAGCAAATTTAACTTGACACTGTATTTTTTGAGACTGGATCGAGTTCAGTCTCAAAGTTTACTCCCTTCAGATACTCCAGCGAGTTGGGTAGGAACGGCATGACCAGACTTATCATATTGATGAGTCTTCCGATTAGATTTTTGGAAGATTCAAGGGTAGTGCGTATAATACAGATATATTTTCAGTCTGCTTATCGTAGTATTCCTAGGTCCACATCTAGGAATAACATACTAAAATTGTATAAGTTAAAAAAATAAAAAACAATAAATGAATTTATGGCATATAGTGGAGTGGTGTCCGTGACGTCCGATATCTGGACAAGTCACGATGAATCATCTTATGCATGTCTTACCAGTCACTATGTAGATTTTAACTGGACAATGAATAAAAAAATTTTAGGATTCTCTTAGATTCTTCATCCTCATGATAGTCCGGTCATTTTTGAGTGTATGATAAAAATCTATAGGGAATATAAAATTTAAAATAAAATTTTTAGTATTACATTTGATAATGCATCTAATAATGGAGTAGTGATTAACATGTTAGTAGGAATATTAGAGACGCACAATTAGGAGAGATTTTTCATGTCAGATACATGTATCACATGATTAATCTGATTGTTCAAGTGGGTATGAAGGTGTGTTCCCCCGCGTTGGATAATATACGTAATGCACTAAAATATATTTGTACTCCTCTCATACAACAAGAGTTTGATAGTCTCTGTTCGTCTGCGAATCTTGAGAAGAAAAAAATTTAATTGGATGTGAGATATCGTTGGAATTACACGTACCTGATGTTGGAATCATCTCTTGGATACGAACACGTGATATCCGACTACGTCAATAGTAAAAGTGACGAACTTATTATTGACGATAATGACTAGGTTTCAAGAATTTTATTTATGAAATTCCTGAAGATTTTTTATGACACGATGAACATGTGTTCGTCGGTTTATACGCTCGTGACTTGCATTGCACTCCGGTGCATATGCAATATTAGTAGCATGTTTAGGAAGTATCGAGCTGACACTACACTTAGCCATATGGTTGCAGAGATGGAAATTAAGTACTCGAAGTACTGGTCCACCGTTCCATCTCTTTATTGTATCACTGTATGCATGGACCCTAGGGTTAAGGTGGAAGGGGTAGAAAATACTCTTATATTTCCTCGTGGATGAACCTGGAAGAGCCACCTGAATGGTTCATTCACGAGAAGTTGACTGATCTGTTCACATACTACGATATTAGGTATGGTGGTAATGAGACTGTGATTACGGACATGTATACCTTTTTCAGAGATGACGAATTTTTCATTCAGCTAGCGAGGGGAAAACATAGGGGTGGACAATCACACAGGAGCAAGCTTTCTCTGTACTTAGATACTGAATACTGTTCAATCATATTACATTCTGATATTAAGAATCTTGATATATTATAGTGGTGAAAATCATATGAGTTCACCTTTCCCGTGTTATTTAGGATGACACGGAATCTACTGATTCTTCCGGTGTCGAGCGTAGCATCGGAGTTTTTTTTTCTGTTGCAGTGAACATGATTTTGGATAGGAGATTGAGATTACATCCAGATATTGTTGAGGCCTTGGCTTGTTTGAAGGATTTGGATGATTCAAGGCCCAGCATCCATGATCGTGCTGGAGATGAGACTGGGACAGGGACTGCAGCTGCATCCACTGCGAAAGTGGAGGAGTTGATTGATGATGATGATGATCCATATGATACTGATTTTGATGTTGCGGCTGATGATGCTCATGATATGTCGATTGACGATTGATGATGATCTACTGCTTCTTGATTTTGATGTTTTATTTTTTATTGATTGTACGCTTTATTTATACGTTACGTTGAAACATTAATTTGTTTGGTTCAGACCTTTGGCATCTAATGGCTGATTGGTCATTTTTCTTTTCGTTTGCTTATGTTTTTTTTTCTTTTTAAATTTTTTTAACAAAATTTATTGATTTATATATTTTTTTGTTTTATTTTATCATTTAAAAATTTGTAACTCTATTATATAATTCTAATAAATTATAAAATAATTTTATTCTACATTATAAAAAAAATTTAAACTTTGTAAATTTAATAAATTTTAAATAATTTTCATTTTATAAATTTATTATATTATATATTATCTATAATTTTATATATAATTTAATATTTTATATAATTAAACTAAAATTTAAAATGGTAAAATAAAAAAAAAATTTACTTTGCCCGTATGGCCTGGTTTGGCCCGTACGGTCAGGTTAGGCCTGACCGGGCCAGGCCCAGCCCAGCACGACACTGTACAGTAACCATGTCATTCCTGGCCCAGCATGCAAGCACGACCGTGCTCTAAAAAAATGGGCTGGGCAGGCCCGGTACGACCTGTTTGACACATCTATATTTAGATTACATAGATGATGAGTTGAGAATCATTCAACTCAAGGTGTATCTTTAGTTGCAATTCTAGATGAAAGACCTTAAGATATTCTAAAGAGTTTTCAAGAAAGTAATCTTGATCAGGATCTTGAGAAAGTAATAAACAAATATGCACAACTAGTTAGGCCTCTAGTTGTGTACCACGAAGTGGCCTACAGGGTTAGCCCTACCTAGTTAGTCGGCCACAAGTCATGACCCATTATTTTAAAATGGGTCGTGGACAATTTCTAGGGATCATGGATGATAACTCTTGCTTGGCAACCCTAGTATAAGATATCTTGTAATTCATTATATGCTCCTTTGGATATATTGAAAAATCACTTGGAAAATATTTGAGAGCGAAATTCTCTCGTCTTTTGAATAAAATGTTCATATTAAATGTAAATTATAATACTTATGTAAATTAATAATGAAATTTATTATGAGTGATTGTCCTATAAAGTTCCCAAATATCTATTTGATTAAAATGAAATTGGTTCATTAACATCAATTTGACTTAGATAATAAAAAGCCCTTGGGCCTTTTTCATCAACTATCATGTCATTAAATAATACTAACATTTTTCAATGTTGACTCTAAATGTTTTTGCTTGTCCATGAAGGATAATGTTATTGGAAATGTACAAGTGATCAACCTTTATTATTATCAAAATGGTTTTTTTAGAGTAGAAAAATATATACAATTCATCTAATTTAATTTTTAAGAAATTCATCTGTAAAATGTGTCAATTTTACAGGGAATCATTAAAAGAAGAAAAACCCAGTGTTTTAATTTAATTACTTGTGACACTTAATATAAAGATAAAAAAATGAATAATTATTTGTGACTTGACTGATAGTTTGAGAGTAATAAAAAATAGAATTATAATATATGATTTTCGTGAAGCCTTTGTAGCTATTCTACCTATGATATATATATATATATATATATATGTATGTATGTATGTCTGAATTTTCTTGTGAGATCTTGGAGTAGGTCAAGAAACACAAGATCTAAGTGCCAATTAGTGTCCTGAGTATGTCATCTGCTATTAATGGAACTATAGGTGTCAAACAGGCCGGGCCGGCCCGAAGCCTGGCACGACATGCTATAGTGCCGAACCCTCGGCACGAGTCATGCCGTGCCGGGCCAAAAGTTTTCGGCTCGCATGTCGTGCCTAGCACGACATCCCATCCCACGCATCGAGCGATGTCCGACGGGGAGACGACGCATCGATGCCCAATGTGCGACTGTGGCACGGTGGCACGACGGTGAAACCTTAGGTTTTTTAAAAATTGATTGACCCTACCAGGTCAACCCGACCCGATATGAGTGGACTTCGGGCCGTGGGCTCGTGTCAGGCCTGCCCTCTAAAAAAGTTTCATTACATTTGGAATTGTTTGCCTTCACTCTGTATCACTTGGACCTGCATAAGATCTTCTTGCTATTGCTTCCACTTGATTTGAATAGAAAATTCTCCCTCACTAAAAATATAAGTTATCATAATCTCTTTTTAAAAAAGTTAATGGTTCATAACAAATTGATATTTTTTTATTTAGTAATTATAATAAGATATATATATATATATATCAGCATAAGTTCTTTAAATTGATCAAATAATCAATTTGTTGTCTCATTAATACTTCTATCTAATTGATATAATAATGATAGTTATTGAGAGTCATTGATCTATGTATGATCGTTCGTCTTTCATTGATTAATTATGCTTATTCCATCTTAATCATATTTGTGTACGTTATAAATGTGGTAGTTTTTTTCGTTTTATTATTTGGTGTATTTTTCAGTTTAAATATGATTGTATTTTTCTTTTCTATTTTATGTTGATTGGAGCGCTCAACTTGTGAATTATCCCAATAGGATTGTCTATTTTATAATAGTGCTATCTATATGAGTTTTATACGTTTATTATTGTGTATCTTATTAAATTTTTACATGGTATCAGAGTCATGCATTAGGGTATTGTGTGGGTGATGGCTATATAATAGTGTTATCTATGGAAGAATTGTGCACGTGTGATTTTTAGACGTAGGTGTGACACAGTGACAGTGACACATTTGGTGGCGCGATGGTGGCGAGACAGTTGTGTGATGGAAATTGGGTTTTGGGAAACTTAGTTTAGAGTTATGGGAAATCAATTTGGGCGCAACATCTTGATAGAATTGGCTTGTCTCCAAAATTAGGATTTCAGAATAAAATTCAAATTTTTTTATCAAATATAATGTCTAGGGAAAACTCATAGGTTAGGATTTTTTTTTTTTTGTTCATCTTGGAGGGACATACTTATTTGAGTTTTAATATTTTTTTTTAGAAATCTTAATTTATTGATTTGGAGTAGATTTAATTTTTTGAGATTTCATACCAAGGACATCTTAATTTTAGTTCTTGGATTGAGCATGGAGATAGATTAGCGTCGCAGAGATTGATGAAAGAGAGTCTTATTTTAGTGCACTTACTTGTCTCTAATGCAATAATAGATAAATTCTTTTCCTTAGGTTTTATTGTTTTTATTGCTCATACTCACTTTCAAAATTTTATATTTTTTGATACATGAGCAAGTACTCATTTCACAAGTATGACTATAAATTAAATTTAATAAGTAAGACTTGGTAATATTATGACATGCTAACGTTGACATGCACGATATACCATGGGTGTAGTGAAGGTGCATCATGTGTGTGGAGGCGCATGACAATGCATAATGTTTTTGCCTTTGTACCTTTAGTGTACTAGCGTAATGTGCAACATGTGCATGTGAGTGTAGAAAATGTGCACTATTATGCCGTGAATGTGACTGCGAGAGTGAGTACAGTGAATTAGTATAGTTTGTGCATTGTGGGGGCAATGTCCATGGTGACTTGATGTGATTATTTGGTTTTGGAATACACTGGGCCTAGCCGTGCATGGCCCAACCAAAATTGGGCTAAGACATCGAATAGGTCGTGCCTAGCCAACAGGGTCAACCCACATGCCGTCAGAGCTTGCAACATTGATCGATTTGATGTGTTGGCTTGCTCGGGCTAAACTCGGATTGTTGTCTCTTGGTAAATGGGACGTTCTCATGCTAGCCTAGCACAACCACAGGTTTCCATGGGTGTGCCATGGCTTGTGCCTAGAACCTCTCATTGCCTCGAGCCAATATTGTGTCCGGTCAATCCTGACTCGACTTGCCCTGGCAAGGCCACCAAGCGGTGATAGGTTGCCTATTTATTTATGTGTGGCGGGCATGTCACCCCAACACGCTGGCTCGGCTTAGACCACATAAAAATAGAGTTTGAGGTGACATCTATTCTTTGGTCAAGGAATGACTCTCATCTTTTAATGGCCATGTGATGACCTATCGAGCTAGAACTGATACTTATTTTCTTATCTTGTATGATATGTAAAATTATATTTGAGTTAGCAATATCACAATACTCATCCAAGAGATAGATCCACATAAACGGGTCAGGCACGGCACGAGGCCCAGTTGGCCTTTGCATGGCGCGGGCATGGGCACGGGAAATTCCCATGCCGTGCCGGCCCAGGCATGATCGAATCGTGCTGTGTCTCGTGCCTGATCGGTCTGGTTGACACCTCTAATAATATATCAGTTAGATATGAAAATTATTTTGCTTCATGATCACCTTGAGAAAGAGGTGAACATAGAGCTGACACTCAGGTTTCAAGTATTACAATAAATTATTTCTTTTAGACATAGTTTATAGATTATGAAAGATTTTTTATATGACCTAAAGTAGTTATTAAGGACTTAATTTGTGAGATCTTCACTGATAATTATTTCTTTTAGATGAGCTCAAATGACAGAATGATTATATTATTATCTAAGAAGATGAATTGTAGGTTGTAGCAATAAACAAAAAATTCTAGGAGACTAAGAAATATGTTCTAGGAGTTGGATTGTGTTGTCACATAATAATTATGTAGTTGATATTCTCATTGAGATTAGTCTTTTGATTTGTGTTCAAGTGCATAGAAATGATTGATTATCTGATTATTATGTTATTTTATTAATTTTTTATAGTCAGTCAGATATTTAAATTTGAGTTGTCATTATTTTGTATTGAGATAAAGTCAATTATATATTTTTATACTTTTTTTGAAGTCGATCCCGTCAATCAAAAAAATATAAGAAACAATCAATTATTTTGAATTGTAGATCTTGTAAATTGAGATTATTATCACATCTTATATTCATAAATCTACTAACTTATATTTTCCCGAACATATTAAAAATGGCTTTTCAGTTTTTTTTTTATTTTTTTGTTTTTTTTTTTATTTTTTTTTATTTTTTTTTAATTTTTTTTTATTTTTTTTACTTAACTTATTGTTATTAGTATTATGTTCTTGAAATCTATGTCCTATGCATTTTTTATTGTTTATTTTAATTTTTCTCTTGGTTTATTAAGATGGGTCAAATTTTTGAAATATGATTCTCCTGTGTTGTTTATATTTAGCATTTTTGTTGTCAAACATTCTTCCACGTAGGCATGCACGTGTTTTTTTCTGATATTTTTTTCTTTGTTTCTTGTATCTCGTGCTGTGGCTCAAAAGTGTGTGCGTGGGCATAATAGGGAGCAGCTGTGCCCTGTCTGATGCACAGAACTCGTCTCTGTTCGTGAAGATTCTTGTGATTGAGATATTTGGCAGCGCCATCGGGTTGTTCGGAGTTATAGTGGGAATCATTATGTCTGCGCAAGCAACTTGGCCTTCAATAGCATTGTGATTCTTCTCTCATTGGCACTGGAGGACTGGGGCAATGGGCAATGGGCAACGGGCAATGGCTGGCTCATTTGCTTGTGCCAAGCAGGCCTTTGCGTTTTCTTCTCTCATCTGGCGGATATGCGTGCTTGGCTTGGCTGCCATGGCGTGTTTTATTTTTTAAGATTTTCTCAACTTCGTGACATATTTTGTTGTTGGATCCAAAAAAAAAAAAATGCAGAGTTAAATCGTGTGATGCTAGCACGCTAGCATGAACATAACATAATGCCAGAGTTAAAATCGTATTATTGGTTCTATTTTTAATAAAATAAAATTATGGATTACATTTTATTTTATTAAAATGTGACATTTTAACAACATAAAAATTTAATTTGAATTATGGTTTTAATAGGTTTTGTTATGATAGATGAAAATTTTTATTTCTTGTTTTTTTTTTTAATATTTTGTTCGTTTTTTTTTTTTTTTTGAGAATCAAGGGCTTCAGGGCCCACTTATGTGGACTCTTCCCTTTGGGCTCCCGGAGAACCGAGCAGGTTAGAAATATCCCCACTACCCTCCACCGGTAAGACTTGAACTCGTGATCTCTTGGACATTGCCAAGAGTTTCAACCAGCTAAGCTCTTCATGAGAGGGGTTATTTTTTTTTTTTTTTTTTTTTTTGAGTTTTACTTTTATTCGTGATGCTCCAAATGCAATATTTTAGGTGGCGAGCGTAATTTTTTTTAAAAATTCGGATAATGTTGCACAATTTTACCTTTAATGATTATTTTTTAAAGTCTTAATTAAATGTTTAAAAAAAAAAAAAGAAAACTATGTCTTGGAGTCTTAAAATAAAAATATTCTTAAAAAAAGTTTAGTTTTTAAAAAATTTTAATATTTTTGAATATTTTCTATTCTTTTGTGTTACTTCGAAAATAACCTTCAATTATTAAAAAAAATTGAACAATAATTTTTGAAACCACTGTTTTCTTCAAATAAAAATAAGCTATACATATAAAACACATATAATGTGTATAACTATAACTATAGATATGCATTTAACTGTATATATACACATATAAAACTATATATAGATATATACATATAGATAACTATATAAGAATAACTATATAGCATTTTTATATATTATTATATAGATAATGATATATAGTTATATTTAACTATTAAAAAGATTTTATATATTTATTATATATGTTATATAATGATATATATATATATATATATATATATATATATATATATATATATATATATATATATATATGCACAGATATATAACTATATTGTTCAATTTTTTTTAAAAAATATATTTTATTAATATAATAAATGTTATTTTTGTAGCAACACATAAAATAGCTCCAAATCTTATATATTTTAAGTTTTGAGAATTTTTCTTAATTTTTTTTAAAACTATATTTTATTTAAATATTTTATTTTTTCACATCTTTTTTCCAAACTATCTACTTTGGAAAATATTTTATTTTCTAAAATACTTAATATGGAAATCAAATGGCCAACTGAACTTACCAATGCGTCTCTATATTTTGTTTTTTATTAGGAAAATTAAAAAAATCAAATGACTTGCAAATTGGACGAGTGATAGCTGAGCAGCGGATGCGGTATGCCCCTCTTCTGATTCGGTGAGCTAACTTAGCAAGGGAATACCGTCGAATCGAAAATGGTTCCTTCCACTGGACGTAGAAGCTAATGAAAATGGAAGCGGGACGAGAACCAGAGCACATATCTCTAGATGCTGTAAGGGACAAAAATGTCATGATGTTGAAGAAGCTCAATGCTGCTCTTTTTCCAGTTCATTACAACGAAAAATATTACGCCGATGCCCTTGCCAGTGGCGAGTTCACTAGATTAGGTTCTTTCCTAATTTTATTTTTTGTTTAATCTTCACTGGCTTTACTTTTTTCACTCCGAGTTTACTGATTTGCTCACTTCTTCGAGTTCTGTTGTTTCAGTTTTTTCAGAGCTATTGTTTTGCTTCCTATATTTATTTTTTCGAAAATGTTGTGCCGCAACCAAAGAACAAGGTTTTCGTATGGCCAAGGCGTTTCAGTTGCAGGATGGTTCAAGATTCTAATTATAATCCAATATACAGAGAAAATTGTGCATGATACGAACATTATATGAGACGGTTGGTAAAGAAAAAACAAGGAGACAGTATGATTTGTTTGTGGGAAAATTATTTTTTAGGGTTCTAGAATAAAATAATCAATGAGAGAGGAATTTTTTTTTGCAAAGTAAGTGGGAAGAGAATGAAATTAATGGACATATTTATTATTAGCATCTTAATTTTGCAAGATGAAGGGAGAAAGGAAGGAGAAATGGAGGAGAGAGATAGAGAGAGGGGGGGAGAGAGATAGAGAGAGGGAGGAGAGAATGAAATTAATGATAATTTTTTTAGTGTATACTCTTTTAGATCTTATATTTTACAGAGATTGTTTAGTTTATTTCTTATAATTTTTGGATATACTTATTTTATTCTTTATCATTATGTAAGATGAGATAAATTGACATTTAAGGCTTAGAGATGTATTTTTTTGGATATTCTAATATTTAAGGAGTATAAAATTATTTTTTACAAGAGATTGATATGATTTTAGTAAGTATAGATGCTATTTTTTTATTAAGATTTTTTTAACAAGCCTAGGAAGAGTGAGTGCATAAATATTGGATGTGTCAACTACTCAAGAAAATCAAGTATTATTTTCTTTTTTAATTATTTTTTATTGTGATAGTCAAAAATTGAGATATATAGACTAAAATATATTATTTTATGAGGGAACAAAATATATTTTAGTGAATTATTTCTTTTGTAGGGAGAAGATTCATTATGAGACAATTGCTACATCATATGTTTAGATAAAAGAGCAGCTAACAGAGATCTTTACAAAGTCCTTGAAGAGGCCTCAATGTTATTGTGGAATATGGATTCATACGCACCAATTTAATGGGGTGTGTTGTAATTTTTTTATTTTATATTTTTGATGACTATACTCGACATGTGAGTTATTCTAATTATTTTTGTTTATTATATAAGAGTATTTAATGTATATTATTTATGGTCGAGTATTATTACTTTTTTATTTTTTTAATTAATTTATAACACCTTTATTACATATGACACTACAATTTGTATGTATAAATGCTAAAGAAACACATGAATTATATTCATTTAAAATTGGTGCCATTAACAAAAAATGTTTGAATTTGTTTGGATATTTTCATAATGCATTGAACTTTTTTTAGAACCGGTAGAATTCATTGACATTTTTCAAATAATTTGAGTTTTTTAGATAATTTCTTAAATTTGGTAAAATTTTATCGAAGTTTTTGTAATATTTTTCAAGAGTTTGAATCATCATCATGAATATTTTTCTTCATATTTGCAAATATGTGAAGAAGGCATTTTAACTTGGAATTTTTTTTTTTTTTTTTGATGATGAAAACTTTCTTTAGAGATCATAGCTTTTTTAGGCCATTTTTTCTTACCGTTTAACATTGGCTTGGGTTTGGTTGGCAAGGCTATGAGAAGAGGAGAGATGAAGGAGTGACAAAGAGAAAAAAAATGTTATTAATTATGAAAAGTTGTTTCTTTGGTACACAATCTTATAAATATGATTGTGGCAGCCCACCAATTGATTGCTGCCAATCAATGACTAATAAATAAAAAAATAAAAAAAGTAATAAACTCAAATTTAATATATTCCTTAAAGTTGAGGCGTATATATCATAAATATCAATCTTGGAAGAAAGAAAAGTAATATGTGATTCTATGAGAACATTATTGATGGTGTTTGCTCGTACTCATTGGTAATTATATGGGATATAGTAATCGAAGCATTATGAATTTTCTTTCAAATGAAGTTGAAATAAACCTCAATATTCTTATTCTTTTCTTATAATACTGACTTACTAGCAATTAGGTAGGTTGTTTGGCTTTCATAGTATAGTGTATTTGGTCTCTGAACTAGTTGACAAAATTCTTTGAAAAAGTGTTAGGTCTATTTGAGCTTGCAAGTAGCCGATACTATAATCTTGTATTCTCTCGTTATTAGAGTTTGAAATAATTTTCTACCTCTTGCTTTTCCTTAAGATGAGGCTAGCTATAAAAATATGAAAACTTAGTGATTGATTGAACTCAACTTGAAGTTGAATATATTTCTATTGGACTATGCTCATGATCTTTAAATATAATTTTGCATCCTAAATTATTTTTCTCATATATTAGAAAAAATAATATTTAGATAATTTAGTTATTCTATGATTATATTATATTTAGTAGAGTCAACTGATAAATTAATATTTATAGATAAGTTTACATCTGGATCAATTATAAAAATATTCAAAACATATTTTTGAATTTCTTGACTATCAACATCTGACAAAACATATGTTGCAAAACATATTTTTGAATTAGCGGGTGCACTTCAAGACATACTAATATTAAATAAAATATTCAAAACATTTTTTTTTGAGAAGGAAAAGTCATATCTCCTTACATTTGAAATTAATTTCAGATGTATTCCTATTAATTTCAGATGTTGATACATCTGAAATTAATAGGAATACATCTTAGATATCTCTAATTTTTTGTTTGAAATTTAATTTGTAAAAATAATTTTAATTGGAATATACATAATTGATTATTCATTATAATTAGAATATCATTGACATATATAATAAATATTATATTTGAGTTGAGTATTAGTATGCATCGAGATGAGTTTTACGACATAGTTTTATACTTTCTTTGAAAGTAATAGTCTTAAAAAAATTAATAGGCTTGTAGTTATTTTAAGATCCATTATAGAGACGTAGTTTAGTGTGATGATAATAATTATTTGTGAGATATTTTAGATATGTTATTCATTTTATAAGATACAATATTTATTTTATGTTCTCATTATTTTTTTATGTGACAGTCAGAGTCATATAGCGAGACATATAATTTCAAATTTAATGTTTTATGACCAGATAAAATACATAGAGCCACACAGGTGGATATTTCTTTTCAAAGAAGATTTACGATTAAATCATTATTATAATATATATTCGGACAATAAAAAAATCAATGATAAGTATCAACTTATTTTTTTTAAAGCTGATATTATGGATTTGTATGCATTAACATGTAGTTTATTTGATTTTGATATTTTGATTACTCTATGTAAGGGACAAAGAAGTTGTACTCAGTCTTCAATTTTATATATTTTATTGTACTAGCATTTTATTTCTTTTATTTTTTTTAATTACTTATCTTGAAAGTACTAGCATAATCAAATCACTTTTGATGCATTATTTCATCCATGATGGTGTTATGTCTTGTTGGAATTGATGTATGTCTTTCATTTTAATGAGTCTTAAGAACTCACTATTCATTGACATTGATATATGTAGGTGAATATTCATTATGACATGACATCTAGACAGGATGGTATATTGCCGTAAGAGATATCTTAAGATGATTTGTTGTTGGTTGTATGTGAGTATTTACTATGATATTATATCTAGATGGGAAGATATATTGTTTTAAGATAAGATTTACAGTAAAATGATATGCTCAGATATTTAGTGTGAATTATCAATACCATGATACTTACTCTTTAGTTATCCAAATAAGTTTTTTGTAGATCTTATATGTCTTGTAGAATTGTATAGTTGGAGAATAGATCAACTAGACATATAGAATATATTTCTTTATGATTACATTGAAAAGATATGGAGCAATCAATTTAGTTTCAAGTAATATAGTTAGGTATAATTTGCATATTGTGAAAGGTATTGTAAGACATGAAGTATTGTAAGGCATGAAGTAATATAGTCTCTAGGATTTTGGATTTTTTTTAGAAATCTTGGACACTTACACTTAGCCAAATTATTAATATTTGAGTTAGTCATTAGTATGCATCAAGAGGAGATCTATGATATAGTTTTATATTTTTTTGGTGAAATTTTATCTTTTAAAAAAGTAAGAAATAGATAATTATTTTGAGATATAATGAGAGTCAAAATTCAGCAAAATGATATTAGTTATTTGTAAAATATTTTATATGTAATATCTGCTCGATGAAATCATGTTTGCATTCTTTTCTCTTATTATTTTTACTATGATAGTAAAACAACAAGCTATATAGTATTTAATTTGATATTTTATGAGTGAACGAAGTATATAAATGTGAATTGCATTTGAATAAGGGATTATATTTATGATAAGATAATTATTGACAATATCTCATCACTAAGGCTATGAGTTCGTAAATAATGTTTTACTTCCCCAACACATTTAAGTACATTGTACTTTGAATTTGATCATCCAAATTTAATAATGTAGTCTGACATATTAACACATATATCACATCATCAATTATTTTTTATAAATATGGCTAAGTTGTATAATGAATCATATCATCCTAATTAATTAGTTTCCATGTCAATATATGAAATGTCCCTAATGAGTAAATCAATGTATTCTTCAACACACACATAGTCGCCTTCACAATTCCACGTAATACATTGTCACACATATTGTCATATGCACACATATCACACACATTGTCGCTTGCGCACACATCACACACAAATGATTGTTTACACATTCATCACACACTATTGTCTGCACACACATAACACACATTGTCTCCATAATATCAACCTTATGCACCACAGCATCTTCCACCATCACATACACATGCATCTGCAACATGCCATATTGTTAGAATTATACTTACATTATTGTGCACCAAAGTTTTAAAAGGCAAAAGCATAAGACGAAGCATTTTTGTGTTCATGAGGCGAGATGTAAGTCTCGAGGCATTGAGGCATATGTTTTTTGAGCATCATAATTAATACTTAATTAATATTTTAAAATATATAAAATAAAATTAACATAAATAAAAATAAGAAAATAATTTATTAGAATTATAAAAAAAATGCATATTAGTTTATAACTTTCATAAAAAATCTTAACAAAGTTATAAAATAAGAATAAAAGTAAATTGCTTCAAATTAAAATCTTCTCTTCAAGGCATCATCATCTTTATTCAATATATCAAATATAGGAATATATCCACTATCATGTATTCTCATTATATTTAAATCTTCATATTCATTAGTTGGTGTCAAATTGAACTCATTCTCTTTGCCTTTGTCTCTGCTTTTACCTAATAAAAAATGTAAATTATTACTTAGGTATAAATATTATAAGTTTTTTTATTAAATTTAATCAAATTTATGATTTTTATTTTTGTGTACTTACTTAGTACTTCATTAAATTTTTTTTTTGTAGGAATGTTAAGAATTTATTTGATCCGATGATGCTTGAGTCTGTTGGGTGTTGAATGACACAACTCTAATAGCATCAACATTAAATAACTTACCATTCTGAAGCCAACAAAGATCAAGGGGGAGGAGAATCTTCTTTATATGCAATTTACTTATTATCCGAATCAATCTTCTTTATCAACATCGGATCAATATTTAATTTTTTTTTTATATTTTGTTCTCTCAATATAGTGTTGTATCTTATATATATTAGAGCATTCAATCTTTGATGTTTAAGTCTATTTCTTTTTTTGTATATATCTGTAAATAATGAAATAAAGAAAATTATGTGTTAACATAAAATAAAGTTCTTTAATATTAAAATAGAAATATATATATATATATATATATATATATATATATATATATATATATATATATAAATTTATAAAAATAAAAATATTACCAATTCAAATGTATTCTAATTTCTTTCACATTCTGAAGCACTACAAGTAAGGCTAAGGACACGAATAATAAATTTTTGTAACTCTGGTATTGAACCCAAAAAATGCATTCACCAACCCATAGGGCTTCTTAATGTCTGAGCTGGGAGTGACGGCATTGGATTCGGCATTGAAGATATCAGCACTATTTAGGGTTTACGGAAATTTTTTTTTATTTTTTTGAATATATCCCGTAGGCATGCGCCTTCTTTTGTGAGGCATTTCGAGGCACGTTAAAAACGTGCCTTTCACGCCTAGAAAAAAAGGCATACGCCTATCAAGTTCTTCGCTTTTTTTTCATGTGCCTCAAGGCATTTTGCGCACGTCTCGCCATGAGGCGCACCCTAAGGCGCATATCATTTATGTTTTTTTAAACATTGTTGTGCACTCTCTTTCTAGGGTGTAAAAACCCTACCTCAAATATCATGACAAAATAAACTCACTAAAAATGAATATTAAATTTCATAGATAAAATGAAAAATTAATAATATATTATATTAACATAAAAGGAAAGGTTTGGTAGCTTATATATTGGGTGCTCGCATTGACTCATTTTACTAAAATAAGAAATAAAATATAATACAAAATCACAATATTTCTTTTGATGATGGAGCGTATTTGTTAGGAAAATAGATAAGAATTTCCTTTCTAACACCACTAGAGGGTACTAGTTAGGATTCATTTTACTTAATTTATATAGATGCTCGATGATTGTGTAGTATTATTACTTGTGATAAAATAAATTATTGTATTTTTTTATTGATGATTTTGTGTTTTGTGATTTACAATTTGTATTTAAAGAAAAAAATTAATTTTTTTCTATTTTAATTATTTATGTAAAATAATCAAAGTTTATTGAGCAAAATTTAAATTTTTTAAATGTAATAAGGTTTTAGCATATAATTTGTGCGTTTGTTACTTTGTCTTAGATGAGAAAAATAATTTATCAAAAAATCATGTGCTAGGATACTAGTAAAAATGAAAGTACTTTGTTTTGGAGGGAATTTTTTATGGCTATAAAATATTTAGTCAAATTAATAGTTATTTTTCATTTTTTTCAAAATTTATTTAATTTAGGTATTTATCAAGAAGAGTGATTATATCACTTACCATTGTGCATTTTGATGTAACTTTTTGTTCAGAATCTCTCTATTAGAAAGGAGAAGATGACTTCTCGAGCTTTAAGTGCACTTTTCTTGGGCATTCTAATGCTCAAAATAGGTTATAAATGTTATTCTCTAAAGTTAAATAGAACACTTCTATGTATTGATATTATTTTTTGAGGGAATAGATTATTCTTTAAGGTATTATTCATGAAGGATGAATTCATTAGACATGATGATATTGATCTTGTTCATTGTGTGGCTAGATTCCTATATAAATTTTCAATCAATCATGATGTCACTCTCTTTGTTACTCCCATTGCAAAATTGGAGAAATATGTTGGGGTATCACGTGATGTTGCATTGAGTTTTGACATGGATAATATTGATGGTAAAGTTTATTTCTCATGGAGATTATTTATAAAATATAGATTATTTGGTCTCTCATTTGAAAATGAACTTGAGAGATTTGACTATCCCAATGTAAGAGTGTGCATAGAGGTGTCAACCGGCCCGGCACGATTAGGCCGTGCCTGGGCCGGCCCAACACAGGAATTTTCCCTGCCCGGGCTCCTGCCTTGCCTGACCACGGCGTCAATCGTGCCATGCCGTGCCGAGGCCAACCGGGCCTCGTGCCGTGCCTAGCCCGGCACTGTACCATGGCCCGTTGGCACACGAGCTAAGAAATTAATTTTTTTAAAATTTAGGGTTTCGGGCGGTGTGGCGGCATGATGACGCATGCTGAAACCCTAATTTTTTTAAAATTACGGGTTCGGCTGTGCGGTGGCGCGACGACGTGTGCTAAAATCCTAATTTTTATTAAATTAGGGGTTCGGCCCCACTGGACCGAACCCGACGGATTCGTGCCGCGGGCCTGTTTCGGGCTAACCTCCACCGAACCGTGCCGGGCCAGGCACGGCACAGTATAGTAACAGTGTCGTGCCTGACTCCTGACCCGACAGGAAAGCACGGTCAGGCCGGCTAAAAATGGGCCTGGCCTGGCCCGGCACGTCCCGTTTGAGACCTCTAAGTGTGCTCAAGATGGGTATGCCTACAATAGTTTTGTGTGGTGTCTTCTTCATAATCAACTTGGAATTATAACTATACTATTCAACAATAGCCAAGTGGGTGTTCTACCTAGAACTCACTTTCACAAGTATTCTCATATTTTTGCATTGACTATGTATATTCAAGTTTCTTGATTTTCTTCCTAGTTGTAGGATCACAATTATTATCTCTGAGATACTTGCTCGTTTAAGATTGTAACATGTTATATTGGATAAATTTTGTGCCATTGCTCAATAGAATTTGGGACCCTATTTATAAACTTTTCAACTTAGTTATGGGATGCAAGTGGTGTGTACTATGAAAATTAGAATTGATGAAAAAGTCGGTCACTTTAAGGTCATATTTGTAGCTAGAATGTGATTCTCTCTAGCGACGGATGATATAAGTCAAGTTATTTTTTTTTTTGGTAATTTATCATTGGCTATTGGTGTATTCGTTGGATTTCTGAAGTACCTTCCTTCTTGGGGATCTCGAGGAAGAGGTATTTCTATCATGAGTCTGAAATAAAAAATATCATGAGTTGAAATAATTATTGATATTAATTTTATCTTCATATTTTAGAAAGTGGTATTTCTATCATCTTTTTTATTTGTTTTTATTGCAGAAGATAAATTGGGATTTTTGATCAATGGAATGAGAGCCATTTGATTTAATATTTCAACACACTGTCGGGCTCTTCAACTCTTCCCAAAACTTGCTAGATAGCTACAGAATTCTTCTAGAACTTTCTAGAAGTTTCTAGAATATTCTGAAACAATAGCAAGAACTATCAAACACAGCTCTCATTTAGCCAATTCTTAATTCTACACTCCTCTCATTCATTGTTTTGTTTTGTGGTGCATGAGAATTTCCATCTCAGGAAACTGTTCGTGTATCATCTTCATCCCGCCAAATAGAGTTCGAGCGAGGTTCTGGATTAGAATTTTCTTTGGCATGGAGTTCTTAATTTCTGTTGATTTTCAGCATACTATAGAGACATCTGTGTCGGAGCAGTCGCCTGCAGGCTGGAGAAGAAAGACGGCATTCACTGTCTCTATATCATGACCTTGGGCATCTTGGCTCCCTACCGTGGCCTAGGCATTGGTCAGTATGCTCTCGCTGTGATGTTTTCCCACCTGTTCTGTGAAATCGAATCCAATTTCCCAAATCTATAAATTATGAATATCGCTTGCTTATCTTTTGTATATCATGATTCATATTCATGTTTGAAAATTTTTATTGTTCTGATCAAAATTTTTTGGACACGAGCACCTGCGCAGATGACTGTCTACCTGCTGATAAAAAGTGGAGGAGGTCATATCTGCTGCACAAGTCTCGGTACTTGTTATTGTGCCGAGAAATGACCTCTTACATATGTATGTAATATAAAGAATTCTAACGTGATTAATTATTCTAGTATTATCTTCACGCAAGTATTTTTAATCACCACACATTTGTAGATAATTATAATATTTATGGATACAAGGGTGGTGTTTGGCAATTGCGTTTCCACGGTAGTGATATTAAGTTACAGAAACAACAGAAAATAAGTAATATATATATATATCTAGTCCAGGAATCAACCACGGCAGAATAAAAAAAAAAAAGAGAAATAAACACCGAAAATAATGTGGTTCGCTAGTCGCTCAGTACGACTAGCTACATCCATTTGAAGACGCTTATGCGTTACAGATTAAACCAACCAAAAACAGTCTTATAGTATGCAGCACAGAACAATTGCGATAAATCACGCAGAGAGAAGAGAGAGAGACGATGAATAATTCT
Organism: Sapria himalayana; assembly: GCA_029783825.1. Lineage (NCBI taxonomy): Eukaryota > Viridiplantae > Streptophyta > Magnoliopsida > Malpighiales > Rafflesiaceae > Sapria > Sapria himalayana. The sequence goes on from JAREIK010001099.1 coordinate 1,943,617, forward strand.
TCAGTTTCAAATAATAGTAATCCGAAATTAAAATTACAAAATATTTTATAATAAAAAATCTCTCGGTTTATTTAACCGGAATGGGTCAGATCATGGGACGGGTCAGACTCTGCTCTAAAAATTTTATCCCACTGATCGGTCAGTGGGACCTCCATTATTGTGCTGTTGCTACATTCCCAGCTTCTTAATATTTTCTTTCATACACTGTCATAAAAATATTAAAATAGAACATTTGGTTATACAAATAGATTATCAAAAAACAAATTACATATATAGCAGGTGGTTACAAAAAAGCATAAGCATGACTAGAGGTGTCAAATGGGCCGGGTAGCTCCGGCCCTGCCCGAAGCCTGGCACAGCAAGTACTGTAGCGTGCCTAGGCTTGTGCCGGGCGGACCCTCAGCACAAATCGTGCCGTGCCTTGCCGAGGGTCTTCGGCCCACCTGTCGTGCCAGGTGCAACCCAGGTGCTTGGCATGTAGGCATGGCGCGGTCGATGATGCACCGACTGACGCAATATCGTCGAATCAGCGACGCCCGATGGGGGATGAATGGTGATGCATAATGGGCAATGGCTATGGCGCAGCGAAATCCTAATTTTTTTTTCACCTAGATTGTCCTGATGGGGACTAGTTAGGGCCGGACCACGGGCCTGCCAGGCCTGCCCTCCAGTGAACCACGTAGTGCCAAGCCTACTCATCTCTTGTACATCTAAAACATAACAAATAATAGAGAAACTTCACCTGACTTCATCATTCTTCACTTAATTTCTTCACTCATGTTGAGGCAGCTCACATATTGGATTTTTTCATTCTCACCAAAATAAAAAGAAAACAAAGTAAACTAAATAAACAAATCTCAACCCAACACATGGCAAATTAATTCTTAGTTTTTTTTTTTTAGATGTGATGAAATTAACTTTGGCCTCTTGTGTTGTCTAGAGTGTAATTTATATTTACCAATTGAGCATAATCATTTATATTTATTTTGTTCACTCTTAAGTTATTTAGAATGACATTTTTTATTCTATTTTTTTTATTTTCATCTAAATTACACACACCCGCTTGCGCGCGCGCGCACACACACACACACACACTATATTGTAATATATATATATATATATTATTTTTTATTTATTCTCATCTAAATCCTCATACATGAGGAAGTATATATTACGTCCTTGAGGATCAAACTTGTGTCTATATATTGGCAGTTGTATATATGTGCGATAGTAAGTATTTTCATCAAACGATTGTAGATCTAGAGTTCAAGATTTTATCATATGCAATCTTTCTAATTTTTAAGAGTAAAATTATTGATCTATTAATCTCTCTTAGATTGTTTAGATGTGTTTAAACCATCACTAATGCTCATGATCACTATTAAGATGATTAATTAGTATGGAAGTTTGTCTTATACATCTACCTTGGGTTGGTAAGGCAAATTGGGGGGGGGGGGGGGTGAAAATTTTTTTAAAAAAAAAACCTCTCTTAGATCTCCCATTAAGTACAATATTTATTATATTGTAAAGTAATTTGTGATTTTATGTGGATGGTAAAGTAATTTGTGGAGTTTTGTACAGGCACGAGATTGTTGAATCATGTTCTTGATCTGAGCTCTAAGAAAAACATTTCCAAGATTTATCTGCACGTCCAGACTAACAATGAAGAAGCAGAGGGCTTCTACAAGAAATTTGGGTTCCAAATCACCGACACCATTCAGAATTATTATACCCACATTACGCCACCTGATTGCCATGTTCTCACCAGATCTGTCACGTGTCTTCCCAAGAAGTGACGATGCTCGCTCGTGATATTTCCTTGCTATTTATTTTATTTCACGATCATCTTTTATTGGGTTCAACTTGCCAAACCGAATCCGGTATCGGTAGTTTAGACTGTTCCATGTGGGCTAGCCAGTGACTCAGCCATTTTGGTCACTTTTGGCTAAGCCTTCTCGCATTCAACAATTTTTTTTTTTTTAAATATATTAATTATTGTTTTTTTCAATATATATATATAATTTGTTTAAAAAAAATCTCACATAACTGCTTTTTGAAAATCAAAAGTAGCTAATTATTGCATTTTAAAATATATATAATTAGCTTTTGTTCTAGTATTTCAATTTTATAATTTTTATTCTATTATCTAAATGTATGTAATGTGACAATATTAACTTTGTTAATTATATAATCTGATAATTATTTTGTGATGTAATATTGTCGTATTAAGGTCGTATGACAATTTTAATACATTTCATGTTTAACTACCAGTACCAAGATGAAATTATTCTAGTGTAAAAATTAATCAAAAAAAAAAAAGTTTGAAATTGGGATTTTTCATTTTTGTTGGTAAATTGCTTCACTGAGAAAGTTGGAATCGACCAGAAAGTCGATGAGGCGTTCATCGCCTCTTCCATTCGTCGTCTCCGTAGCTGTCGACTCGTCGATCATGTCTTTCCTCTCTCCCGTACCGCTCCTCTTTCCTTTGCCATGTTTTCAGTCGGATTCTCTCTTTTTTTTTTTTTCTAATATTTTCATTATGCTCAGGGAGTTGGCAAGCAATTGAGGGCGGGCTCCTCGGAGAGTCCGAGCAACGGTGGCCATCATCCGGTGAGCGGATGCTCGCACTTGCAATTTATCAGAGACATCAATTCGGGACTTCGCCACGGAGGAGACCGCTGGTTATTTCCACGAGGCCAGCCATTTTATCCTTCTCCAGGCTCCAATCAAAGTCAGTTCCGAACATTTCCGCCGATGGATCATAATAGGAGTCAAGTTTTCAGGCGTCGGCAGTTTCAAGCCCATGCACCCAAGCCTTCCGATTATCGTCATTGGGAGTATGCCAAACTGTTGCCACTTCCTAATCTGGGTATTTGTTTCTGGCTTATTATGTGGTCTTTCAAGATAAAATTCAATTTTATATATTTTTTCTTGTTTTTATTTTGGTCGTGTTCTGGTAATTCTATACTCTTCTTCTCCATCTTTCCCAAGAAGTTGCTGATTGTGTTAGATGAAAACACATAAACTAAGTTTTTGCTGGTTATTTTTGATTTGACTATACAGTGCCTTTCACATTCTATATATTAAATCTGATTGTGTTGCTTAAAATATAGTTGATTATTTCATATATAATTTCTTTTCAGGATTATCACGAAAAAAAATATTTTTCATATCTAACTTGTATATCATTTACCTGTGAGTAGAGGTGTCAAACTAACCTAGCATGGCCCGGCTGGCCCTAGTCTAGGCAGAATTGGGCAGGGTCGTGCATGGAGCCTGCTAGCTTGTTCGTCCGATTTTTGATTTTAAATTTTTATTTTGTTAATTTTTAGTTATCAATTATGAGCTAAGACATAATTTTATATAAATTATAATAAAATAAAATTATTAACAAAAATTTTAATAATAAAAATAACAAAAAAAAGTATTATCCAACCAATAAAAAAATAACATAATATAATCATCATCATTCAAGCTTAATCCTAATGTCGATCGGTATTAGTATGCAAATAATTATTATTATCATGTAAGTGTTAATGTTATCACTAGCTCTGAGCTTAATATTCTCAAAATTCCATGAGTTATCATCTAATAAAATATTTGCTCGTGTTCTAGTCTGATATTGGATACTCAATCTCGAATCTTCTTAATCATTCGTGTATGCTAGTACTTCAATGATATATGGTTGTAGTTTTGATCTTCTATCTGAAATAATATTGACTACAACAAAAAATAAATAAACTCCGATGTTATACTCGACACCGAATGAATTATAGATCTCATCTCATCTTAGATTGTACGGGATAAGTTGACTTATATGCATAGTTGTGAAAAGTGCACCTTAGGCTCGCCTAGGCTCAGGTGTAGGCAAAGCGTAGCCATGGCACCCTGCCTGTGATGAGGCAAGGCCTCTTCACATAGGCACAGGGAAAATGGCAAAGGCGTGTGCCTTCTTGAAGGCAAGAAGCTTTCCACAGGCACGCCTTCGTCCAGGTAAGTCATCATCCTCGGATCCTCTTCTTTTTTCCTTCGTCCAGGTGAGGCTTATTCTTCTTTGTTTTTCCTTTTTTTTCTACTGGTGTTGGGAGTTGTAGGAATGGCAGTTCCTATTTGCTGCAAACCAAAACGATTTCGTTTGGTCTTTCCAGGACAAAATGATATTGTTTTGGTTTTTTTATTTTTTTAAAACCTATACAAAATGATATCGTTTTGAATTTAAGTCACTAATCCAAATGATGTTGTTTTGGATATGTGATTTAAACAATTTCAAAACGATATCATTTTGAACTACCACAATCCAAAACGACATTGTTTTGGATTGTTTGGATTTTTAAAAAAAAAATTGTTATGGCATCTAAAACAATGTCGTTTTGTGCCAGAAATGGCCAAAACAACGTTGTTTTAGTTATAAAACCACAAAACTCAATATTTATACATCCAGAACTCAAAAACTTGCCATTTTTTTCAGCCCCCATTTTTGCTCAGTTTCAAACCAAACAAAGAAAATACACTTTCAAACATTGTACAAGGGTAGAAGAAGCTGAACATCAACCAAACTAACCAAGAAAATTGTAAAAAAAATTTGAAAAAAGGAAAAAATTTTCACTTCCATTGGTAGTTGTTTCTTTTTTTAAAAAATTTTTTTTCTTCATTTTATTGATGATATTGGTTCATGATTAAGGTAATGATTCTCATGATTCATGATTCATTTATTATACTTTAGTATTAAAATAACATGAGTCATATGACTCATTTGATTTTTTTTTTCATTTTTTATAATGTCTTAATTTGTATTTTTTAATTATTATCGTGTTGTAGTTGATTTGTTTCAAAGTTTAAAAAAGGAAGAATGGATTTTAATGGCATTGAAAATGTGACTCAAGTTGACTCTAAAATTACTTGTGGAAGTGAAAGAAAAAACTCGGGATGGAAATATGTCCGGTTATCTAATGAACAAGATTTGAATATAATTATTTATATCTTTTGTGATAAGGTAACTAAGGGATACATCTATAGATACAAACAATATCTTATTGGTGGACATTGAAATGCCAAAAAATATACTAAATGCTTGGTTCATGTTAGATAAGAGATGGAAGATTATATGAATGGGAAAAAGAATTAAAATGAACAATTGAAAATGAGAAACAAAGATTTTTATGAAGATTTTAAAGACATTGATAAAGAAATTGAAAGTAGAAGAGTTGCTTATAATATTACACGTGGAGGAAGTAATAGAGGTAGAGGTAGTGTGAAAAGATCTAGAGAGAAAGGGCTAATGGATCATTTTTTCACTCCTAATGCCAAAGTGGTAGTTTAAAATAGGAGTAAAAAAATGACTCAAACTACTATGAATGATGCCTATAAGAAGAAAACAAATGAAAAAGCTTGTTTTTTTATTTCAAGGTGAATGTATGATGTTGTTATTCCATTTAATGTGGTCATGTATCTAAGTTTCTAATTCATGATTGAGGCTATTGGTCAATATTGTGTGGGGATGAAAAGACCAAGTAGGTTAGAGTTACTCACCTTAATAAAGAGTTAGAGCTTATAAAATATTTCATGAAGGATCATGAAATGAAATAGAAAAAGAATAGATACTCCTTTATGTTGAACGGATGGGCTGATAGAAAAGGAAAAATTTTAGTAAATTTTTTAGTGGATTGTTCAAAGGGAGCCAGGTTCATGGAATTCATTAATGTTTCTTTAATTATTAAGACGGGAGAGAATATGTTTGAACTATTTGATAATTGGGTGGACCAAGTTGGTGAAGAAAATGTAGTTCAAGTTATCACAAATAGTCACTCAAACTATAAGTTGACAGCTAATAAATACTACTCCTAGGACTTAAATAATTAAAATTTTATTGATTTTAATATATAAACGATGTATTTTAATTTATTATATAACATAATGTAGGGAGGATGTTGCAAAAAAAGTAGCCTAATTTGTATTGGACACCATGTGCCGCACTTTCCATTAACTTGATATTGGAAGTATATTGAAAAGCTACTAAACATCAAGAGGATTTCGAAGAGAGCCATATCACTAAATGGCTACATGTATATCCATTCAGGGCTACTCAATATGATGAGATATTTTACTGGACAAAAGGAACTAATTATGCCTATTAAGACACAATTTGCTACTGCTTTTATTACATTGTCTCATTTACATGAGCAAAAAAATAATTTGAGGAAGATGTTCACAAGTATAGAATGATCATAAAATAAATGGACAAAGGAGCAGAAGGGGAAGGATGTGGCTAAGATGGTAATAATGTCTTCTTTTTGAATACTATCATATTTTATTTAAAGATTTCAAGTCCTATTGTTCGCGTGCTTCACTTGGTTGATGAACTATGGGATACATATATGAAGTCATGACTAGAGCTAAGGAAATTATTGTGAATAATTTTCTTGATAATGAAGAGAAGTACAAGGAGATATTCGAAATCAGTAATAGGAAGTGAGAGATTTAGCTTCATCAGTCTTTACACGTAGTTGGGTACTTCTTGAACTCAGAAGTCTTCTATGATAAACCAGAGTTGGAGCATGATGAAGTCATTATGAGATAATTATATAAATATATTGAAAGAATGATAAAAGATGCTGATACATGAGAGAAAGTTGAGGACGAATTGAGTATATATATATATATAGGCCGAAGGAGTATTTGGAATGGTCTCGGCTATTAGGAAAAAAAAGACTGTGACATCGGGTTAGTTTCTTAAATTTTTTTAAATCTAACTTATTATATTATATTTTGAATACTAGAAAATAAGTGAATTATTTTCGATTTCATCACTAAATTATTTTATATCTATTATCTATATTACAACTGAATGATGGATTTTATTTGGAACTTCATCTCTAAATTTGAAAAAGTTTGCCGTGAAAATTTTTAGTCTAACATGTAGTGTTTCAAGTTGTGAAAGGAATTAGAGTATCTTTAAAAATGCAAGTAATATTATGTGTTTTAAAAATATCAAAAAATATTTTAAGCTTAAAAAATGAGTAATAAAATATTTATGTGCTTATAAGTTTTGCAGATCAATACCAATAGAAAAAATAGATTAGAGCACCAATATTTGAATGATTTGGTATACATCGAGTATAATCGAGCCTTGAAGAAAAGATTTATTCAACGTGTTACCATTTACCTAATAATCTTGAAAAAAATTAATGAGAGTAATGAGTGATTGATAGAAAGAATAGATGATGAAGATTATCATGACCATGTTGATGCACAAGATGATTTAGTGTTTGATGATGATGACTTGACATGGAGTGATGTTGTTATAGTAAGTGAAAGTGAAAAGCCTAGATTTGATATCAAAGCTAAAGTAAGTTTAAGTAGGTTGTCATCATCAAAGGGGAATGACATAGTTTCAAGCTCTAGATCTATGTATTCTTTTTTATTAATAGATGAAGATAAAAAAACGAATTATTAGAGAAATGAAGTGGATTAGGAAGGTTACAATGATGATGATGATCATTATGTGGAGTGGAGGATCAATGAGGATTGGTTATTGTGGATAAATTAGTTATTTTTAATATGTTGTGTTTTGATGATTTATGAATTTGGACAAGAGATATGTGTTTGCATGTTAACATCTTCTATTAATAATTTTTATGGATTTTTAGAAATTTTGCCGATGGGATTTGTTAAATTTGTTGATAAGTTTTATGAATATTTATGATTAGAGGTATTACTTATGTATTTTTATTGATTAGATTGATATTTTTGATGATATTTGATGATAAATAATTATTATAATTGATTATATTTTTAAAAAATATATATGTAAAATGGAGTGTGTCTTACATTAAAAAGCCCACGCCTTAAGGGTGCCTTATGCCTTAAGGCTCCAGGATCTAAGTATGCTCATATGATTTTTGTCATATGAGCAAAGGAGGCCTTTGCGCCTTAGTGTGTATTGTTCCTTTCACAACTATGCTCATATGATTTTTGTCATTATAAAATATTATGATTTGTGTTATCGTTATTTCATAGAATTAAGCAGTAATCAGTATTTAAGTATCGAGATAGTTTGCTCTTATATGATGGACCACTTCATTATTTTTATTTTGCTAATTAAATAGAAAAATTATCTCTAAATACGGTGTTCATGTAAGGAGCTAAAGTGTGGCTACAATTATTATTATACTTAGTATCGTAATATATAAATAACTCGATTAATTTTTTGTGAATGAATTCTACCGATTAGTATTCCTGGTTCATACTTGTGAATATATATGTCAAAATATTCTCTACTCATTTAACCTTAATCTTAAAATTCATGTAGGTAACTAGACAATAAAGAGATAGAATAGTATATTATTTTTTAAGTACTTGGTTTTTATCTTAATATTCATGTTGCTAAATATAGGGTCATCTTTAAATTTTCTAAATATATTATTAATGTTGCATATGTACTTGAGTCCGATATAAGTGGTGGGAGGGTAAATAAACGAATACATATTTGTTGTATCATAAAAAATTTTTAAGAATTTTATCAAAAAAAATTTATAATCCATTCTTTGTCATCAATAATAAGTTCTTCATTTTTATTATTGATGTAATAGAATATCACGTATTTGTATTGAACAATTGACTCTAATATAATGTAAGTATAATTTCAATGGTGTCTCATTTTTATTTGAAATTTTTTTTTCCTAAACTCAAATAAATATAGACTATTAAATTTATGTTGTTTGCTAGGTGTCTGAATAAATTTTAGTGAGTTTCATATTTTTTTCAAATGCATGAAAAATGTTTCTTATTCTTACTTGTACTATCAAGATAATAATATGATGCATATATTTAATGTAAAAAATTTTATATAATGGTTTATCTCGAATATTTCTTATAAATATATTAATAGTTATTTCATTTTTAGATACTTTATCAAATATGATATTAAATATTTTATTTTGAATATGATAATCTTAAAATATTCTTATCATGCACTCATATACGGTAGGACTATCATGAAAATGAAAAATCTCCAAAAATCCTAAAATTTTGTTATTGATTATTTATTTAGAATCTATATAGTGGGCGATAAGACATATAAATGATTCATTATCGTGACTAATTTAGATTTGGATATTTTAGATACTATGTTATTATATTATCTAATTTCATTAATTATTATTTATTTATCTTATTTTGAATATTTTAGTATGTTATTCTTATATATAGACCTAGAAGTCTATTATATGTAGGTCAAAAATAAGTCTGCTTGATACTGACTAACATATGACTTTCTAAAAATATAATTGGAAGACTCATTATGTGATCAATTTGGTCATGTCTTTTTTTTCTAACTAGTTGTGGTATTTGAAAGGGTTCAACAAATAAGCTCTAATAGACATAACATCAAAGATCTCACCACTTAATTAGGTTTGTTTAGGATTTATTGCATCATGTTTTTTGATGTATGAATTGACATGCTTCTTTAAGTGACATATATTACATGTAATTCTATATGTATATATTTTTTTACAATATATACATCATGTTGATTTTTCATTGACACTTTTATTATTTTTATTTTTTAATATGTTAAAATGAGTTCAAATTATAGATATTTTTTTAATTTTTTATTTTTTAGACATTTGAGTTTATGTCGAAATAATAAGAGAAAATATAATTTTGGATTTGAACCTTTGGATAGAGTTATCATTTTTAATATTATTTATGTAAATATTAATTTCGTTATCATTAAATTTACTATTAATTATTTATATATTTTTTAGTTATATTCTAATTCTTACATCTAGGTTAAAAAATAAATTATATTAAAAAAATTAAATAAAAAATAATACTTGGTTTATGGAAACAGAGAGGAGAGAGAGAGAAAAAAGTTGCAGCCCACACCTTGTAGATTAGGTAAAGGTATTGAAATTGAAACATTAACACCAAATGACCACTATATATATAGATTATTATAGATATTTTATAAAAAAATTTTAAAATCTAAAAGCTTTATCTTTAAAGAGAGAATCGAGAGGAGAAAGTGAGAGAGAGAATCAAGAGAAGATAGTGAGAGAGAGAATCAAGAGAAGATAGTGAGAGAGAGAATCAAGAGAAGAAAGAGTGAGAGAGAGAGAGAGAGAGAGAGAAAAGAGAGAGAGCTTGAGAATTAAGAATAAAAAAATTAACTCTCTAAAACTATTTATATATTTTTTTTTAATTAAAAAAATATATTTTTTAAATTTTGTAACTTTTTTTTAATATTAAAAACGGCAAAAACCTATCAGCTGTTGGATTTCTGCCTTTGGAAAATATTTTAATGGTCAAGATCTTATTTTTGATTTTTTTTACCCATTATAGCATTACTTGTTAGCTGTTAGGTAGGGTCTGGCCCTTGACAGTCGAATAGACTATTGGGCTGGGGGGCACGTCCATGTGTGCCTGAGTAGTGCAATTTGGATGCGCAATCCAACCACATGCCGGGCTCATTAAAAAAATTTGTCACATGTACCAAGATGGGTGAGTTTTTTTAAAAAAAATTATTTTTTTAATGGACCTGGCATGACAATCATGTGTCAAATGCACCAGGCATGGCAAGCATGTGTCAAATGGACCAGGCATGGAGGGCACGTGTCCTATGGACCATGCCCTCTTCCTGGTCTACGATCTTTGGTCACTGTAATTTGCCGGTGGACTATGCCAATGAGCCAGTCACCCGAGTTGTACCTGGCTCGTCATGAGGCATGACAACCTTTGGCCTAGCACCATAAACTATGCCTCGGGCTGGCATGACCCAGGTCCATGCATGGCTTGAGGCACGGCTTAGTTGGATAATATAATAAAATATAAAAAATAGTTAGGTCCAGGCACGTGTATTAGATTGGATTTCTGCAACCTATTTGTTCAGTACTCCCATCCATAATGTAATAAAATAGAAAAAATAGAACTAAAAATTAGTTGACTCCAACATAAAATATGTCAACTAAAAATTAGTTGACTCCAACATGAAATATCTCAATTAAAAATATGTTTTCTTATTTGACATGCTCATTTAATATTAGTTATAATTATTTATATTTTATTTATATAAACATTTGGGAACTCAATATCAGTGATCTAAGATTGTTTTCAAATAATGTCACTCTTATTGTTGCTTATTATTGGTGCGCATCATTATATTCAATAAATAAATAATTTTTTTTTAATATTGATATGTTTTTATAAAATGATAGATTTTGCTTTGAAATAAAAATAATTAAGTTGATATACATAATTAATACTTATGGTGATGTTGAAGGAAAAACAATATAATGAATGCTGCATGGTTCAGGTTTGATTCAGTTTGTTTAATTTTTGAGTTTTATAATAATTTATTTTTATTTAGTTATTTTATTAAATAATAAAAATATAATTTTATTTTTCTCTTGATGTTTTGTGCAAAATTGATAGATAATATAAATAATTCTAAGGGAGATTGAACGAGTACAAGATGAATTGTACATATTTCATTTCCTCCTCAAAATTGATATTTATTCTCAACTTCAATATTTATCATTGGATATACTAAAGGTGAAGAGCATGACATCAAGAATGAAATATGAATTGAGTAATTTTTATTGAATGTAAGACATCTTTATTAGAAAAATATAATATAATTTTTTATTGAATGTGTCAGTAGAGTATTAGTAAGAATTTATTCTAATGTGATTTATTCAGATATTTATTCTCAACCTGAAATGACAAATGTATTCAGACTTCAGAGATATTATCTCATCTTCTATTTAATATTTTTAGATATTTTTTTTGTGCATTCTCTCTCTCATGATGGAGAAAAGATGATCATATGTATTTTCAAATATTTTTGTTGTGAGTACTCTAATACTTAGAAAGGCTATATGTGTTACTAACAGAAGATATCATTTGAGTAAGGGTTATTTTTCAATGATTTAATTTTAAGAAGACAAATTTAGATATTATATTATAGTGATATGATCTTTTTCAATTCTAATTGTTACCTCTCACCAATTGATAACTAAATCCATTCATGTATATGATAATATCATCATTATTGGTCTTGAGGAAATAGGAGAGTGATGAGACATTTCTTTGTATCTCATGGGAACATTGTTTTGTTGAGGTTTCTGATGGTGTATGTGGAGGAAGCCTCTTGTGAGAATTTCACACAAATCATATGGTGTGAGTTTCTCTGGAAGGAGATTAAGTTTGAGAGACTTGATTCATTCTCCAATTGAGCTATCTAAATTTAATACGTTAGCTAATCTAGTTCTATTTGTTGACATAGATCTTTTAATTATTCTATGAAATGAATCAATGATGTAGTTTTCTTAGCTTTAACTTTCGCAAATTAATCTTTGCTCTCATTTTTATTTTATATGTTTTAGTTTTTCATTTTTTGTCTCTTCTCATTATAGAGGCACGTGTATCATATGTTTCATAAAAGAAACACTATGATGAAACTCTTTATCCTTCATATTTGAGTGGACTTAAGAAGAGAACAAAACGAGCAAGATTAGCAAGTGCACCTCTACAACTTCAAAAGTATCTCAAAACAGCTAGGTATTTTTGTGAAAAAAGGTAAACATAGATATTTTGATACTGCTATTACCCAATATGGCGAATAAGTTATGATGGTTTGTAACAATGCAGATAGTGGGCATCACCAATGCTGATGGAGGTTATTGGGTAGACATTGATGATGAGTGATTGAAGAACCTCTCTGATATTATGTTAAGAAATAGGAAGAAGAGAAAGAGATGAGAAAATACGAATTTCATTTTATCAAAATGAATGGTTATTATTATACTTAACAAATATAAAATAAAATAATAGTACTTGATAATAAATAATGTATAACTTGTGCCTTTATATAATGAGCAAATATGATTGTGCCAAACTATAGGTCCGATGCTCTCATAAAAAAATATAAAAAAGAAAAATGATTGAATAAAAGTTGCAGCACTCCTTGTTAAGTTGGTCCATTCAAGTTCATAACTATCAATATAGAGAAAAGAAATTTAAGATTATTCTTTTTCAAGTTTTTGTGATAATGTTCGTTGGCTGTTATATTATTTGAATGTATGTTATAATAATAATCTCATTCTATATTTTTTTCTTGTTGAAGAAGTATTTTACCTTTATATATTTTATTCGCTCGTAAAATATTAGATTAGAAGTTATATATCTTACTGATTATCTGTCACAATTAAGGTTAGTGGAAGAAGAAAATTCATATAATATCTTTTTGAGTTAATATTGTATTCAACGTATCACATAAGTAATTATCATCATAAATTTGAATTTTGTCTGTACATTGAATTTTGAAATAATTACTTGCCTATTAGTTTTTAAGAAGATAAGATTGACTCTAATAAAAGTGCAAAATTTTATTATAGGTTTTTTTATTGCATGTTGGTGTCGAATTTGAATTTGAATTTCTGACAAATTACAAGTCTCAATGATTTTTGAAAGAAATCCCAAGTCATGAAGATTTTTTTATATACCTTAGTTTGTGTAAAGTTGCTTCAAGGTGAATCTGTCGAGAAGGTAGCAGAGTCGATTGGATGGATCATATTAGAAGCAAAATTAATACTTAGATCAATCATAGTTGTGTAAGGCGTAAGGCGTACCAAAACGCAAAGGTTTTTTGGAGCCTTGAGGCGCTTGGTGCCTTTTAGGCGTGAGTTTTTTTATGTAGACACATCTTATTTTACATATTTTTAAAAATATAAACAAATATACTAATCCAAAAACACATTTACTCCTCTCCACTTGCCTATTGCACATCGCCCCTCACCCCTCTCCATGTAGTTTGTCAAGGAGCTTCATAGAGTTCGACCAAGAGCTCTAGGAGCTTTATGAGCTTCTTTTGATGTCCATGGAACTTGACCAGTTCAATGGATGGAAACCTACATGGAGGTGCGCCAGTGGAGAGCTTCTTGTCTCAGGGAGGATACACTCCTTTTTTGCTATCCGTGCGCCTGTGTGATTGAGCCTCGCCCCGGCCAAGGAGAAGCGCCATGTCTACGTCTCGCCTGAGCTTATCCGTGTTTTTTACAACTATGAGTTCAATAGAAATATATGCTAGATAACAACCTAAATGATAAATCTCTATAATAATATCAAGTACATATTTTCTTTATGATAAGATAATTTCTTTTCAAAGTTTTTCTTATTAAAATTGTTTTTGATATTATTTTTTTAAATTAGGTGATTTTCAACTTATTATTTTACGTAATTAGAAAATCATCATATAAATAATTAGTAAAATCATCTTGTCGTCAAAGCTCCATTGAAATAATAACTAAAAGTTAATAACAAACTTGTATAACTCAAATTTGGTGACTACTTTTGAAAGCCTTGCAAAATCAGACTTTCAATGTTTACTTCAAGTCGTATAATGTTTTTTGTATTTTGCAAATTACACGTGATTGTTTTGCTTAGAATTTAGGTGATAGCTCTATATACACTCATTTTATTAGGTCATCATTAAGAAATATATTCTTCACGTTTAGTTGTTATATCATTAAACTTTGAAATATTATAATAGAATGAAAATTTAGATTGAGGTTATTTTGTTTAATGGATAGTAAATGTCTTGATAGTTCACACCTAGTGTCTGAATATATTCTCTCTCTACAAATATCTCTTTAAGGCTATTTGCCGACCCATCTTCATATATCATTATTGTGAACACCAAATTGTAATCAACAATAGAATTTCATGAAGATCATGTACTAATTCATAGGACTTATTATAGTAGAGAAGATACATCTCTTTTATCATAATATAATATTATTTTGGATGAGATAATATTTTAAAAGAAAATTTTAATATTTTATTAGTGTCAAGATAAATAATAAAAGAAAAATAAATAATATAAGTATGTTGAACATATCTTTATTTTTTAGTATAGATTTCAAGTCTTGAGTTATCAAGTTTCATAGTTGTTGAATCAATATAAGTATGTACTAATGAAGACTTGTGAATTATTATGTTATTTGGGTTTGAATGAGATCATCATACTTGTGATATCTCATTCTCTTAAAATTCAATATGATCTCAATTTATTGTTAGATATGATCACTATATGGAAGTAATTTCATACTTAATATCAACATGCTTTAATATAGCTCATAAATGACTAATTGGTGGCCCATATAAGACTATAGGTAAGGTAGAAAGGATATTAGATTTAAGTGCAACATCATGGTCAAAAAAGATAATAATCATATTCACTAAATTTTTATTAATCTTTATGAGAAATATTTGTATTCTCCTCAGGTATTTGAGTATCTAAGGAAAATCTCTCAAAGTCTTAAATGTCAATTTGTCTCGTCCTGGAGAGTAGTCAAAAATAAAACAAGTAAATCAAAAAATTCTAGAAGGCAAACAAGCCATTCTTTCTATAAGTTATTTGATCTTAAAAAATATGTACTGAGAAATAACAAAAGAGAATATTAGATTGATGAGATTGATTATAGTTAAAATCAAGGAAGCACGGACACGGCTCCCTACAGCCGTGTCCACGTGTCCGACACCTGGACATGTGGACACGATACGGACACGACACGGATACGTGTCCAATACGTCACGTAGCATATCATTGATTAATCCGTATCCGATATGCCACGTGGTGTATCAAATTGTGGCGTATCGGACGTCCAGTGGCCAACGTCGCCGAGTGGGCGACGTTGGTCACTCGACTCAGGCGGCGGGCATGATTTGATGGGGGGAGGCAGAGGGCAGGCACTATTTGAGGGGGGGAGGCAGGGGGCGGGCGCGAATTGAGGTGGGGGGGGGAGTAGGAGGCGGGCGGGAATTGAGGGGGGAGATAGGCTGGCGTTAAAATAAAATAAAATATTTTAATAAAATAAAATAAAATATTTTTATTTTATAAAATAAAAAAATATATTTTTATATAATATAAGATAATTTTAAAATATTATCTTATAAAATAAAAAAAATACAATATTTTTATTTTATAAAATAAAAAAATATTTATTTTATAAACTAAAATATTTTATTTTATTTTATTTTATTTTATAAAATACCTAATATTTATAAAGAAAATATTTTTTATTTTTTATTTTATTTTTTTTATCATGTCGTATCCTAGCGGTATCCGTATCCTAGTTTTTTTGAATTTGCTGTGTATCCGTATCCTACCGTGTTGTATCCCCGTGTCCATGTCCGTATCCGTGCTTCTTAGGTTAAAATCTTTAATGTAGCGTTCTTATGTCTGCTTTTTTTAATGTTGAAGTTGGTATTTTAATATTGATGTAGATGCATTGGAGTAATTTTGAGTCGATATGTTTTAGAATACCAAAACATATAATGTTGAGTCAATTTTCATTACTTCTCATACACATTAATATCTATTATACATTAGCATAGTTTATAAGAATTGTGTAGTAAGCCGAGGGAAATGAGTATAATGAGTAATAACTTGCTTAGTTTTTACAATTCTCTAGTTTCAAGCCCAAAGCCGTAAAACAATATCGTAAATCTGTGTTGTTTGAGATAAGTATAATGATGTTGCTAACTCACATCGTATCATGCATGATGTGCAAGATAAGAAAATCGATGTCAACTCTAACTTAATAGATTGTCAGTGATGATCAAAGGACATGATTCAGTTTGTCGTCATTTCTCTCTCACCTTATCACTCAATTCTATATTTTTTTCAGGTTGTTTATCATTTCATAATCAAAGTATCTTGTGTGATTTCTTGTATCTCACTGTGAATTG
Organism: Sapria himalayana; assembly: GCA_029783825.1. Taxonomy (NCBI): domain Eukaryota; kingdom Viridiplantae; phylum Streptophyta; class Magnoliopsida; order Malpighiales; family Rafflesiaceae; genus Sapria; species Sapria himalayana. The sequence goes on from JAREIK010001099.1 coordinate 1,960,366, forward strand.
TTCGTGTGCCTTAAACTCTATAGTAATTGCTGGAATTTTGATTTCCATATATAGATGCAATGCAACACCCAACAAATCAACTGTATACATGTCATACACTAACATTGTATTCACTGTGCTCTAACACTGCACTACTTCGCACCATCACTGCTCCACTATGCAGCACACTGCATCAACTGTGCATAGTTAGGGTTCACACACGCTGCACAACCTTCTGTTACACACACATGCTTGATGCACACTCACCGTACTCATTGTGGTCCTGTGCATGTCAAAGTGCATTGCATGTGATATATGTAATGGTGGTGCACTTATATGCGCCACCATCACTATTATTGTGTGTATGCTTGCACTGTTCTGTTAAAGTGAACTTTTTCATTTTTCTCTTTAGGAAATCATAGTGGTTGTTTCCTTTACATAAGGTTTGGCTTTGATATCATGTTCAAAATCATGTGATAGAAAATCCAAATTCTAAATAGAAAAACTCAATTAATGAAATATACAAGTAAAGAATGTCTTATATAATGAGCTAATCGGATTGAGATAACTCACATGTTGGGTGTTCTCATTCATAATATAATAAAAGAGAAAAAAAAATAAGAATACGTGCTAAACTGCAACAACTCTTATTGCGTAATTGCGTTTCCACGGTAGTGTGATTAAGATACAGAAATACAGAAAATAAGTAATATATATCTCAATCCAGCAAGCATCCATGATAGAATCAAAAAAAATAAGAAATCAACACCGAAAATAACGTGGTTCGCTAGTCGCTCAGTACGACTAGCTACATACACCAGAAAATGCTTATGCGTTACAGATTAAACCAAACAGAAACGTCTTACAGTATGCAGCACACAGAACAGTCACGATAAATTGCGCAGAGAGAAGAGAGAGAGATGATGAACAGTTCCACGGGTCCAAAAATAGTCACCTGAAAATAAAATTACAAATCATTTTATATTAAAATAAACATCTCGGTTCATTTAACCGCAGCGGGTCGGATCATGGAACGGGTCAGACTCTGCTCCAAAAATTTCGGCCCGCTGACCGGACAGCATGACCTCCATTATTGTGCTACTGCTGCATCCCTGGTCTTTTAATATTTTCTTTCCCATGCTTACATGAAAATATTAAAACAGAAAAATATTTTGTTATACAAACATATTATTAAATAAAAAACAAATTACATATACAGCAACTCTCTAATCAATTTTTTCTTTTCCTTCAAAATTTGATTTCATTCTAATTCTGTTTTGTATTTGGATAACTTCTTTGTGATTGTGTTTCTTTTTTCCAATTTTCTAACTCAATTTAATTTATATATATATTTTTGTTAAAGAAAATTCATACTGGCTTAAAAATCTAAATTATTTTGATCTTGTTGTTTAAATTCAACATTTTGTTTATGAGAAAAACAATTTTTGATTGATTCTCTTCAATTTTTTGTTTAAACATTTTGTTTTTGAGGAAAAATTGATGAGAATGGGCTTATTGTTAATGGGATTTGGTGTTCTCTTCTGAATTTCATATATGCCACAAATGAATGGTTTTGCTAGTCTATACAAAATAATTTATATTTTGTTTGATTGATGTGCCCAATTTACAGATCGATTTGTTGTTCTTTCGTACAACATACTGGCGGACTATCTTGCAATCAACCATCGGAGCAAATTATATTATCACATACCTCATTACATACTGGAATGGGAGTTTAGAAAGCAGAATATACTTTTTGAGCTGGGCTTGTGGTCTGCTGATATTATGTGTTTTCAGGTACTTGTTCTGTTTACCATTTCATTTTATTTTTTGAATTCAATAAAATCTTTTCATTATCCATTTTATATGTGCCTTTGGTGCTTGAATAGATTTATATTGGGTCCTGACTGGTTGTATTTATAAAAATTTCAGGAGGTGGACCATTTTCAGGAGTTAGAAGAGGATTTGAAACTGCGTGGTTACAGTGGAATTTGGAAGGTTTGTATTGAAATTCCATTTTTTTAATCTTGTGACTTATCATTATTATGTGCGTAATTACAAAAGCACTATTGTATCCTATCTCATAAGAACGTCGAAGTTAAAAGTATTTGGATGAGAATAATATTAAGATGATTGATCTTTTGGAGAGTCCTTATGTTATAAATACTTTCGTTCAAAATAGGTAGGTCTCAATCCTAAGACTAATTTAAACATAATCTCTTTAATTTTTAGAGATAAGATTGTCGAGATATTAATCTCTCCTAGATTATGTGCTAAAATTAAATCTTTGTGTATTGGATATGATTTTCTGTAACTTATCATTTTTCTCATTGAATGTGTTTATGTTGCACATGCCATTTCCTAGATTATTGTCAAAGAACTACATTGAGATATCTATCTTGGTAGAAATGTTTTAGTTTTTTTTTTTTTTTTTTTTTTTTTTTTTTTTGAAATCATGGGTGTATTGTATATCTTATGTGCATCTCCTCTAATTGCACTTACAAATGTGCCTATCCGTAATTCCACTTCCAAATAAATTTGACAAGTTATATTGTCCTCAATTCAAAAGTGGGATTCAAACTTAGGATCTCATGGCTAAATCTAAATCATAGAGCTCGCTCCTATGATATGAACTAATTAATAGGGAAAGATATGTTAATTGTATTTTGGCAAAAAGTTGTCTCCTTGTTGTTTTCTTATACTAGAGCTTGTTTTCTTTCACATAATGAATTATATAAATTTACTTATTTGGGAGTGAAGCATCAAGTCAAGATCACATTGGTGAATTCTTATTGCCCAACATTTATGTGGGGCATCAATTCATATGGTAGCTATAGAAATCGGTCAACATCATGTAGGGCGGCATTTCATGATCTTCACTAAATTTGTTTTTGGTATTTCAATAAGGTTATTTGTTTTGATTATATTCATGCCAATATGCACCTGATGTTTTAGGGGTTCATGTGATCTTGTTTTGATGATCTTGATTGAAAAGCAAAAAATATATATTATATGAATGAACATATGAGACTATTTCTCGACTCTAACACCCTTTTTGCAACATGACTTGAATCCAAAACTTGCCTGAGTTGTTCAAAATTTTATGTTAACTTAGGTTGAATATTTGCTTAGAAAAAATTATACACGGTTTTAAATAAAGAAAACTATATAATGGGTTATTAAAAATACGAATAAAGATCGAGAAAAAAAATTATTGAGTTGGATTTGTGTAAGAATTTATGAGGAGATTCTATAACTTGAAAAATTAAAATTTATATCATATTTGATTATATTAAGGTTATTATTTAATTATTATTATTATTATTATTATTATTATTATTATTATTATTATTATTGAGTTGGATTGGTATTTCTCATAATCATAAGTATTCATTATTTTAAAATAAAATAATAATATTTTTCTAATTTAATATGTAGAGTTCTAATAAATCAAATTTACTATCTAGAGTTTTTGGGAGTGAGAATAATTAATTTGTGGGGGTGCTTGAGGCGAAGCAAGACACTTATTCCTGGGCCTAATGGCACCTGAGTTCTAGGTGTGTCTTTAATGACTATGAGTTAAGATGATGGAGCAGGGGATGGCAGGAAGGCGAATACTATATTGAACAAAGATGCCACCTACTGTCATTGCTTGAAGGGGTGTTTCAGTTTGATAAAGTGTGCATATTTGCTTAGCAGATCAACAACCGCCAAAATAGGATCGAAGCCCTCAGCCTTAGGTAAGCCTTCAATAAAGTCATAGAAATGTCTTCCCAGATTTGCTTTGGAGTAGGTCAGAGGTTTGAGGACGCCATTGGGAGAAAGTGTAGAAACTTCTGTGGTTGGCACTTGGGAGGTGGGGCAGGATGCCACATGAGACTGAATGTCGTGAATGAGAGAGTAGCCTTTATTGAGAGAGGAGCATGGTATAGTTGAATGACCAGTGGCTAAGGCAATACAGATTGGAGAGGGGATAGGGTCCGAAGCTACTTGGTGGTCAACTTCTTCCAATTGCAGCCTTCCTGATGTATCCCTGAACCAATTCCAAAACCACAGGCATCAGTCTCTATAACATGTCGCTGGTGGATGTTTTGATGGGCTAAGATTGAAATTCTTGTCGAAGCAGTTTTGAGGCCATGGAAGGCTGGGTCCACCTTGGGTCCACCTTGGGTCCACCTTGGGTCCACCTTGGGTCCACCTTGGGTCCACCTTGGGTCCACCTTGAGTACCTGTTTAATCCCAAAAAACCATGGAGTTCTTTCAGAGAAGAGGGAGGGGGGCCAGTTTAACACCTCCTGAATTTGCTTCTCGTCTGTTGCTGCTGCCACCCCTTGTGAAGAAATGACATGACCTGAGTATTCCAAGAAAGATTGCCCAAACTGGCACTTCATGGCATTAGCAAACTGGCGCTTCACTTCAGTTGACTTCTGAAATTCAAGTCTATCATATGCAATTTTGATTAACTCAATCGTATGAAATTTTAGGTGGCCAAGTGAATATTTTTGTATGGTCGAATAAAGTTGTCATTTTCAATATGATGATCTAATTTGTCTTAAGCATGTGAAATTGACGTGGTCATTCATACGGCTGAATTAATCAAAATTTCACCTGTTGAATATTTATTGAAATATATGTCTGATTAGGTTGAGCTTACATTTGAAAGGGTTGAAGATACAAAATTCAATCTTGTTAACACAATTCACCCAAGATCATTTGGCTTGAAACATTTGGTGAGTAGGATTAGCTGCAAAGCCTGGCATTAGACACTCCTGTCTCGCTACCATTGATGCTTATTCGCATAACACAAAAGCCAAATGCTGTTAAATCTCAATTGTTGTAGTGCTCAAAGTAAAATGTGAGGCTTAGAGTCTTCACATATCTAAAATTACTGGTATTTGGGTTTGAAAAGATGGATTCGTTCTTAAATTTGCTTTTTTAAATCTCAACTGTTGTAATTTTTTTTGTAAAATTTGTTTGAGTACTTTGATAAAAAAATCTGATTTTTTTTGTTTGAAGAACAAAAAAATCTGCTTTGTCGCCACTTAGTGTCCGATATTGTGCTGTTTTTTATGACAGATGAGAACAGGAAATGCCTTTGATGGTTGTGCTGTTTTTTGGAGAACATCAAGGTGAGTTCGAAATTTGCATGGCAACTTGTTTTGGTAATCATGTTGTTATATCGATGTTATCAGCTATTGTGGTTTTAAATTATATATGATTTTTGTTTGGGGGCACATGCTATCCATTCAGAGAAAATTGTAAGAGCAGTACATTATTCAATGACCACTTGAGAAAAAAAGCATAAAAATGGTAGCAACACTCTTTCACTATGAACATTCTTTCGCATATGTCAAAATATAATCCAATAAAATGTTTCTCCATCATTTTATATTCTTCCTTCTTCACTTGTTATTGTAAAAGTTGATTAGGGTTTTTCGGAATTGAGGGAGGAGAAAGATAGAGAGAGAGAGAGAGAGAGAGAGCTACATATTTTTTATTAACTAAAAATCTAAAATTATAACACATGTTTAATCAAATTGGGACAACTCATATACCAGGGCACAAATATAGATCAAAATAGAAAAAAAATGAAATAAACTAATAAACAAAATTATTTCTCAATGCTTCTATTTAAGTTGATGTGTATATGTTAAAACACCGAGCTTAGAATAAATAAAACATAATTTTAGTTTTTTAAAAGTATTTTTGTGAAAATGTTCATAGTCTATTTACTGATAGGTTTGTAGATAGTAGTTATCAAATTATCTTGGATTTTCTTATGTGAGAAATAATAATTAATTTTAATGTATTTTGTCTACTTTTGAAATATTGGATTGACAGTGATTGATATTAAAATATCATTGGTCTTCATGGAATGATTGTTCAAATGAAATGCACATGTAATTAATATTATAATTTTGTATCTTGTATAAACATTAAAAATATGTTATTTATTTTATAATAAATAAGATTCTCTTTAAAAAGTATGAAATACGTTGATATATCTTTTTTCTATAGCCAATAACCACTAAAACCTAGTTATAATTTGAATATGTTTCTATCAAACTATGTCCTAGATTTTTAAATAGAATCTTATGTCATTAATCATTCTTTACATACTTGATAATTCAAAAAATTATATTAAATTTGTTTGTCTAGAAAATTAAAAAATAATTAATTATATTAATAATATAATGATTTCTAAGTATGTCATTATTACATAGGTTAATTCTTTTTTTTTATTCTCATGTATCTAGAAGAATCATCAGTGGAAGAGTTGATATTTGTGGCCATTTCGTTGGGTCAATATGAGATAAAATATCTAAAATATATCTTATTAAAGAAAGAAATATTGTATCTCATGAGTTAACAATTTCGATGCCTTAAAAATATCTAGGGATTTTCAAATATTTTGTCTGAAATTCAGTCTATAAGAATAGTTCAATTAAGATATATCTAATTGATTATTTCTTGTTATTTGAATATTATCAATATATAAAACTAATATTATATATTACCATGATCCATGTTAGTAAAATTAAGAATAATCTTACATATATTTCCTATGCCAAAAGTAACAAGTATTAAAGAGAATATAATTAATCATGCTTTAGGAGATTACTTTAGGTAATTAAGAGTATTTCAAAATCCATATAATATATCTATATTTCCTTGAAAGTAAAATTTGGCGATTAATATATAAATAATTTCTTTTTAAGATAATAAAAGTAAATACATATATCATATGTCATCTAGTTTTTTTTTATTGGTTTTTTTATTGGTTGTTTTTTCACCCTCCCCGAATCCCCTTTTATTAATCAAATGATATGTGTATATAAAAAATTTTCATATTGGTCAATCGTCTCAGTAATTATCTGTTATCACGATCAAACATATTTAATTTTTGAGTTCTTATGAGATTCAGTGTATTAATAATAATTTAAACGCATCTAGTTGATATACAATATATAATCATTAGTTTAATAATAGCTAGATACCTAGAGGGGCTTCTAAAGGTGGTGAAAAATAGATGTTTTCAATAATGCACAATTCCTAAGGAAGTTATATGTTTGGTCAACTAATATTGTACTGGAATGTTAGCAAAAGAAAATATAACTAATTAACAAATAAATTATGTCAATTTTGAGTACAAACAGAAAAAGTCAAAAGAAATATCCTAACATTGAAATTGTCATGTCCTTTGATCTATGTAGCAATATCATTGCATACAATGATATCAAAGACTCCATGCTATAAAATAAGTAAAGTATATATAATCATTTATTACATGAGCATTAATTCTTGAATCTATGACTAAATATTTTGAATTGATGTGATGGCAAGAAAGAACTATAGAAAAAAAGATATCTTGATTGGAGGTAATATCATTCAATGAAAAAAGTTTGAAATTTTTCTCTTGAGAAATTGTAATGAGACTAGTACATGCGCACAGAAAATCCTACTTTAGTGGATTTCATATTGTTGTATTGCCTTTGAACTCAAAAATATTGCTTATAAGTCATGATGTACTATGTTGCACATATGCGAATATGGACACGGGAATACGACACGGCAAGATACGGGGACACGGTAAATTCTAAAAAACTAGGATACGCATACGACTTGGATACGTCATGATAAAAAAAATAAAATTAAAAATAAAAATTATTAATTATAAATATTATGTATTTTAAAATAATTTAAAATTCTGTATTTTAAAATAAAATAAACAAAATTTAAACCCTCTAACACCCTCCCCCTCCCGAACCTTTTCCTTCCTCCTGAAACCCCCCCACCCGATTTTTGATTTTCGAACTCTCCCCCTCCCGATACATATTCCAAAAACTCGCTCATTCCCTTTATAAAATTAGGTTACCTTAGGTGCTGTCGGTGGCTCGGCGGTGTGCTCCTCCTCTCCCCGTTTGTCACAATGACAACTGTTTCCGAACAACGCGTCGGATACGTCTCCGACGCGTATCCTCTGATATGCCACGTGGTGTATCCCATGCGGATTTGTGTCTGATACGCCACGTGGCATATCGGACACGTGTCAGACCCATTTCGCCGTGTCCACGTGTCCGACACGTGGACACGGCAGCTCCTAGGCGTATCCGTGCAATACAGATGATGTATCCAAAATCTATCAAGAGAGCATCCAAATCTCTTTCAAAAAAATAAGGCAATATTTACATCTTTTCTCTTGAAGCATCTCTTTTTACTCTATCACTATCACCATGTGGAGAAGTCATGGTAATGGTTTGTTGAACATCAAAATTTTGCTTAATATGGGTGTAGCTATCAAAACATGAAATACATTCTAATAAATGTCTAAGAAAACTAGAATTGTTATCTCACTACGAATTTGTCCACAAAATGGTGGATCACTTCCTAAATGAATATAACTTTAAAATTATACAAATCTAATCACCTAATCATCTTCAACATGGTAAATCAATCAACACGTGTATTACCTTATTAATTTTATTGCATAATTGTATTCAAATTGTATAATCAGCTATCTCATTTTGATCAGTTAATTATATATCAATAGTTAAGTAATATTATTCAATTTTCTCCAAAATACAACACAATAATTATGTTTCCGCTTATAATTTTTACTTAGTCAGTCCCAATGATTTCACACTAATTATTACTATTTTTCTTCAACAAAAAAAAAAAAAAGCAAAATGTGTCCCATTTTAGTCAAAATATTCAAGGTGTGTTTCACTTGTCGTTGAGACAGGAAGGTGATAATTGTCTTGCAAAAACAAGTCCCGAGAGGAGTGAGACAATAGGTGCAGGTGTTGTACCATTTAATGCACTAACAAATCATGTACAGGAAGAACATGTGCTTGGTAATGCATCACAAAGATGTGGAAGTGGTGCTGCCAAGGTTGTTTCTTGGTGGAATACAGTTCGGGCTCATGTGAATCATCTTCGCAAGGAAAAATGAGTTCCTGCAAATTTGGATAATGGAGTTGTGGATATGAGAAGTGTTTTAAAAATCAAATTTGGACTGTTGATTTGTGCAACAAATCCACTTATTGGTGAGATAATCCACTTATTGGGATACCTTGATGAATTGAAATGTTGTGAGAGAACAATTACCAATATCAAAAATACATATAAAAAAGCAAAACCATAAAACAAAAAATCAGTTCTTTAAAATAAAAAAAACAATATCTATTTGATAATATAAAAAGTAAAACTATACAACAAAAAGCATGTTAAATATTGTGCATAGAGAATTCCTATGAATACATTGCAATTGGATTGAGATAATCCTTTTTCAATTGAGTCTCCAAAGATTGTTTGTCTAGAATTGTGATAGTATTTTTCAATTGGATGATTTTTCATAGTATTTTAATAATTAGAATATCATACACATACATGGTCAATTAGATGAAATAATATCTTTGTCCGCAGGCATGGCACGGTTTAAAATACCCAGGCCCGGCACGGCAGCTCGGGCTTGCCAGTCAGTACGGTTCGGGCTTCTAGGACCGCGAGTCGGGTCGAATCAGACCCGACCCGCGGTCTTTTTTGCTGGAGGGGCAATCGCGGGGTCGGGCTCAGGGGACACCCTGCACGGGACGAACCCGTATCAGTGTGCCGTGCCACGGGCCGAACCGTGCTGGGTCAGGCACGGCACGGCTAGTGCCTGACCCGGGCACGGGATTTTCCCGTGCCGTGCCTGGCCGGGCCAGCCCGGCCCGGTTGACACCTCTAGATGAGAGTATGATAATATTTATGAAATATGGTGTTGAGTACAAATTTATTTTATTTGGAGAGTAATTAGAAGATAAACAAAAATAGAGAAATCAGATATATGTATGATTATCTAATTTTTTGGAAGACTTTTCTTCTTTTCGAGTAGATTGCATATTTTTTTCATCTGTTAGAATAAATTGTAAATATTTGATGATCAAGTCTTCAGTATCGAACTCGTTCAAAGATGAGATCAGAATTAACTTGGGAGCTACTTGTTCGTCTAGAGTAGGAGAAATTTTGTTTTTCTTAGAAAAATTTAGTATGTAGAATCAATCTATTGTGTACTTGTTAGTATATAATGATTCAACAAGAGAGTCATCATAATGTGAACTAATGAGTTCATAAGTGTTTGAGGGGTGAAATTTTCGCTTAGTTGGAATGTCACGTGGAACTTCAAAATTGTATGGGTGAGTAAGAAATCTAAATATTTTTGGAAATGCCTAAACTTATTGAAAAACACTTTTTTTATGTTGCTTAAAAAAATATTTTTAAAAACTTAAGAGAGATAAACTAAATAATCATTTTTCAAAGTACATAATTTGAAAAGTAATATGATGATAAAAGATAAAAAGAGATATTTGATTTATCAGTTAATTTGTGATTAAAATTATATTTCGTCATGAATATTTTAAAATATTTTTATTAAAAATAATTGTCATATCCATATTATCAAATGCTTATTTCTATCTCTACCATGTTGTCCCCTCGGGTTTTTTTTCTGATGAAATGAAGTCTGGTATGTAATTTATGATTAGTATAATAAGTATTGAAATTTAAATATATTATATAGTATTGTCACTCCTAATAGATTTTTTATATTTATTAAACTAGTTTTTTATTTTTTACGAAAAAATTGAAATTAGAAAAAATATTAGATATAAAATAAAAATAATAATCAAGAAAAGCATTCTCATTCAGATATAAGAGCAATAAAATAATTCATGTTATCTCGAGTCAACCCTTCTAGGCTGTCTTATGTATTAGTCAATCAATTGAAATAAGTCTTTACTTGTATAAGTTTGATGAGTATGATAAGAAATTTTAATATATTTTTCCAACTAATATATCTCACATTTTAATGCAGTGATATCTCTAATATTTAGAATCAATATTTTCAACTTGATTATAGACGAGTGATCAAATTGAAATGAGCAAATAATGAATTAATTACACTTATATATACAACTTGATCATAGAAAAAAATATAAATATCATTTTACTTGATCCTGAAGATCCTTGCGTTCTTTTAATTATTTAAAATTTTAGTGTGAGATAATTGGTCATTAGTTATAATAACATTTAAGAAATAAAGAAAAAATATAGTAAAAAAAATAATCATCTTGATATGATTGTAACTCCTGAAATAATAACTTAGTATTTGCGCCTGCATTGCATACTTATTGGACACTTAATGCACACACGCACGCACGCACGCACTGTGTACCTACATGCACCACATTTTGCACACAGACACACACACACACACACACACACTGTACACACACTTTAAGATTTGCAAACCTTGCTTTAATATAATGTAAAGTTAAGGGAACGCAAAGTCATAAAATTTACTAAATGGGTAATGAAATGAGGTTATTTCTCATTACAAAAAGTCAAGAAATTACCCAATAAATATAAAACTAATTGGATTGGGGAAAGTATGCTTTTTTGGTGCTCTCATCCAAAGAGTAAACAAAATAGAAAAAGAAGGAAATGGCCATAATCATAAATCCTAACATAAACTGTGACAAATATTAAATCTAGTATTTTTATTTTCTAAATTATATATAGTGAAAATTTCATAGTCTTCATTATGCTAAAGTCATCCATTTGGGTACCTACCTGGATAAGAAAATTGAAATTTTATTAAAATTTTATTAAAATTTTATAAAAATGTTGATGGCTATGATACTTATCCTTGTGATCGTGATGAATGATGATAGATGTGATTCTTTTCATTGGAAATTGTGGAGGTTGTAGTGGAGGATGACTACAAGGCAATGGTTTAGTAGATTTGTATCTCTATATAGTATAGTAAATGGAGAAATACGTACATCAGAAATGATAGGAACACTCTTTCATTATGGTCATTTTATCATATATGTTAAAATACAATTTAGATAATAAAAATTAAAGCATAAATTTGATGAAAAAATTATGCTAAATGCTAAATTTGGACATTTTATCATATATGTTAAAAATAAATATATAAAGTAAGAGCATAGAATGGAAAAAATCGAACTAAACAAAAATAACTAATAGTTAGTGACAACTTACGCAAGATTACCACCAAATTTGTACTTTCTTTGAGATTGTGAGTCTGATCTTCAAGAGCTACCATCAATTGCTGGGACAGGAAATCATGTCTCCTGGGATACAAGTGGATTAATTTGGGCTCAATTGGCCCCAGGGATATGACCCTATAAAAAAAATTAACTCATGATTATAGCTGAGCGATATTTGTTCACTAAAAATTCTCTCCGAGTATTTCATATTGCAAAGTTCAACTTGATTTGAATCAAATTTTTTGTTGAGTTCAATCCATTTCGGTAGCAAAAGGTATGCTTGTTTGAGGAGGTTTTGTAATGGTAAAAGATCAATTATTTTTGATCTTATTGCTATGTGTAACTTTTTTTTTTTTTGTTTATTTTTTTAGAATTTTCCTACTGAGCTTTTGCTTAGCATAGGATCTGAGAGAGATTAATATATCAAAAATATTACTCCTGAAAATTAGAGCAATTGAGTCTGATAAGTCTTGAACCTGAGATTTACTGTACTTGATCAAAGATATTTGTTATCAAACTAGAGGTGTCAACTGGGCTGGGCCGGCCCGGCACGGAAAAATTCCGTGCCCGTGCCGTGCCTGACCCGGCACGATTCGGCCCGCGGCACGGCACACCGGCACGGGTTTGTCCCTTGCCGGGTGTCCTGTGAGCCCGACCCCACGATGGCCCCTCCTGCAAAAAAGACCGCGGGTCGGGTCTGATTCGACCCGACCCGCGTTCCCCCCGAATCCCGACCCGTACGGACATGCAAGCCCGAGCAGGCCAGGCAAGGCCGCACGGCCTGCCGTGCCGGGCTCGCTTTTTTTAAACCGGCCCAGCACGGAAGCACGATCGTGCCCTAAAAAATGGGCCGGGCCGGCCCGTCCCGGCTCGTTTGACACCTCTATATCGAACCAAGGCATGATCTCAATTTTTTGAATTTTTACATATTACTTCTAATGTATCAGATTCAAGCTACGGTATGAAGAATCTATAAACTTCAATAAGCATGGACTTAGAGACAATGTTGCACAAATATGTGTGCTGGAGGTACATCCTCTCTCCTCGTTTCGCAGTGTAATTTTTTGATACAGAAAATTTAGCTGGTTTTGATGGGTTTTTTTTTTTTTTCTTGACTGCTTGTGCCTGTCTGATATCTCATTGGTGGATCATATTTTTTGGCAGTTAATAAATCAGAGTTGCAATGGGCTAGCACCAGCTAGATCATCAGGGCAGTTGAGTTTATTATGTTTGCTTTATTATTTCTATCTTAATTCTTTACTCTGTTGGGATATTGTTGCAGGACGAGTAATGAAAAAAAGCGTAAACTTGAGATAAGAATCGTAGAAATTAGTGAATTAGTGGAGAAGAGGAAAACTAGAGGTGTTTTTGCTTGGCGCCTGCTCATTTGCCGGCACCTTGGCTAGCCCAAAGGTGCCTACAAGTTAGTTAAAGGGGTTAACTGGATTCAGGATTTGGATTGTGATTTTTTTATAGAATTGGTCTCTCGCGTATGTCATCAAATGAACAAGCATTCCTTAAAACACCTTAAATTTGATTGCCTTTTATGGAATCATGGTTGGTGGATGGTGATATTCCTCCAATATAAATTTTAATTTGTAAAATCATGTGTGTGCGCATACACATATTCCCATACACACTTGTATGATATATATATTTATATATATCTTATGTACATGCGCGCGCACATTCTCACGTGCGAATAGACACGCACATACACACCATGTGTGTGCGTGCGTGCGTGCGTGCATGTGTGTGTGTAAAATCGTAAATGCTATCATATTGGCTAAACATTTTGCTATGGGAACTTTTATAAATTATACATTAGTAGAATAATATATATGTACATAAGTTGTTATTAATATTTTCTCTATATCAAAGCTCATGCCCTGATCTTCTCAGTGATCATCGAATTAGTTGCTCAGATAAAAGTGGACACTATGCATTTGCAGATCACATGATCCTAATAAAGTTGTCATATCTAACATTCACGTCCTTTACAATCCTAAAAGAGGAGAAATTAAATTGGGTCAGGTACTTGCCTTTTGAAAAATTATGTGTCCTTATTTTCTTTTCCATGTTTTTTTTTTTTTTGAACACCAAGGGCTTCAGGGCCCACTTATGTGGACCCTTACACCCCCTTGGGCCCCCTGAGAACCGAGCAGGTAAGGAGAATTCCCCAGTACCCCCCACCGGTAAGACTTGAACTCGTGATCTCCCGGTCATTGCCTGAGAGTCTTCACCAGCCAAGCTCCCTATGAGAGGGGAAAACTAAGGTTCGGGTAAGCTTTTTATAGTGACTGGCCCTACCGCTTGCGCGGCCTCATACCCTAGAAATCCTCAATTGGTCCAGCCCCTTGAGAGTTTTTTGGGAGGCACAGTTCCACATCCGCAGAGTGTAGGATTTGAACCTATGTCCTCTTCCTCTCTCCTGGAGTACCTCCGCCTTAGCCACTAGGATTTGAACCCATGTCCTCTTCCTCTCTCCTGGAGTACCTCCGCCTTAGCTATGAACCCATGTCCTTTTCCATGTTGATCGACTTGTTTGTGATTTTGTTTGAGTCACATGTGGCGTTGCCATTTTGGTAGCTTCCCATCTGCTGAGAGTTGAAGGATGATATTGTGTGTTTCATTTTTCTCCTACATTTGTTGCGCATATTGTTGTGGAAGCTATCATTCTTTCTGTGTTAGCTACATTTGTTGCATATATTGTTCAGAATCGACCAATCAAGTCTTTTTTTTTTGTTGTTCTGGGTAGAAATTTTATTTCTGATACAAATATAATTATTAACTTTATTTATTATAAGAGAATTATAAGAAATATAACTATATGATGGTTTTTACATTTTTTTTATTAGGTATATTTTTTATATTATTTATTATTTCATTATTTATTATTAAATCACCACAAGAATACCACCTCATTTTTATCTAGAAAATATAAATAGTTGGGAGGGTATTTTGGTCATTAATGCTCATGTGCTATATTAATAGTTTTGTGTATTTTACTTGATATTATTGAAGGCTAAGTGGTTTATTTAATTGACAAGCATATTTTAGTAAAATTCACCACTCAAAACATGCCATTTTAAGTATTTATTGTGGTTTTTTTCTTATTTATAATGTGTAATTTTTATAATTAATTAAAGGCTTAGTTTTCTCTAATTGTTCAGTGGAGGAAATCAAGAAGATATATTACTTGGTTTTTTTTTTCTCCAATTATTTTTGGCATTCTTATTTTGCTATATTCTATAAGGAGGGAAAAGTAAAAATTTTATTGATGCGAAAAAATTAGTTTTGAATACAATATAAATTTTTTATGTATTTGTATGTATAATTGAAGATCTGCTAACTGTCTTGTTTTATTAAGCGCAAGAATGACTAGCTTGCTTTCAAGCAGGTCAGAGTGCTTCTTGGCAGGGCGCAGGCGGTTTCAAGACAGTGGGATGGTGCACCTGTTGTTCTTTGCGGGGACTTCAATTCTACTCCAAAGGTATCATCTTTGTAAATGAAATGACCCCATGGCTGCCCTGTCGGCGTCGTGTTGAAAACTCGTGTTTAACTTCTTCATTTTTGGATCAGAGCCCGTTGTACAACTTTATATCCTCACAGAAGGTGCCGTTGCTTTTGTTCTTTTTTTTTTTTTTTTCTTTTTTTCTTCTTTTTTTCTTCTTTTTTTTCTTCTTTTTTCTTCTTTTTTCTTCTTTTCTTTTTTTTCTTCTTCTTCTTATTATTCTTCTTCTTATTCTTCTTCTTCTTATTTTTCTTCTTATTTTTCTTCTTATTTTTCTTCTTATTTTTCTTCTTATTTTTCTTCTTATTTTTCTTCTTATTTTTCTTCTTATTTTTCTTCTTATTTTTCTTCTTATTTTTCTTCTTATTTTTCTTCTTATTTTTCTTCTTATTTTTCTTCTTATTTTTCTTCTTATTTTTCTTCTTATTTTTTCTTCTTATTTTTCTTCTTATTTTTCTTCTTATTTTTCTTCTTATTTTTCTTCTTATTTTTCTTCTTATTTTTCTTCTTATTTTTCTTCTTATTTTTCTTCTTTTATTTTTCTTCTTTTTTTCTTCTTTTTTTTCTTTTTTTTTCTTCTTTTTTTTTCTTCTTTTTTTTCTTCTTCTTTTTCTTTTTTTTTTTCTTTTTTTTTTTTTCTTTTTTTTCTTTTTCTTTTTCTTGTTCTTTTTCTTTTTCATGTAGTAGTTTTATGTTTCCATGAATGGATAAGTTGGGAAGGCAACATTGATGCTTTCAATTCATGACAGTTGGATTTAAGCCTAGTTGATAGAGACAAAGTGTCTGGACAAGCTTCCATGACTTGTGCTTCCGGTCATGATCCCGTCTACATGCCCAGGCAAGTTTCTTTTTTTTTTTTCTTGATTGGAATTGGATGTTATGATGTGAGGTTAGACGTAGATCCTTGTATAGGTGAGGGGTGGAAGCCTTGGTTTTTTTTAAAGTGCCGGGCGAAAGTCTCAGACCACTTTGGTTCGGCGCGGACCACTTGTATTGTATCACAAGGAAGGCGGGCCCCCTTGCCCCAGCGACATTGGTTAGCCGGTAGAGTAGAGATTGAACCCACGATCCTAAGACCACACAGCTTGCACTCCACCACCCAAACCACCCATAGTGTTATGGGGGGCGGAACAAGTCGCTTGAGTCTAGTGAAATGCAACCTAAGATGTACATTAATTTTATAAAATATGATAAAAAATGTAATTGAATTAATAAAAAAATTAAAAGAAATATTCAATAAAAAATTAATCAAATAATATTATATTCCTTTTTTTTTTTTTACATTTAATTAAGTTGAAATTTTATAAAATAGGCATTGTTCAAATAAGTTACAAAATTATGTAAATTTTAATATGTAAAATTTTAAGAATAAAAATGTTTAGAAGTTGAGAGTAAGATCAATAAGATGCGTGTCCCGCGGTGTTGGACAATTTTGCCCCTCTGCCGATACTTTCTTGTTCTCTACTAAGCAACTAGCAACATGAATGGCCGTCTCCCCCCCAGGGTTGTTTCTGGGAATAATCTTTTGCGAATGGAAAGCAGCGAGGTGCCAAGTTCTCTCTCTGTCGGGTGCAGGGCTGGCATTCCTGCTGGTCACACTCACAGCTCATCTGATGGGCATGGTCTGCAGAATGGCGATGAAACTCCCATGGCTGAATCTCCCCTCTCCGTCTCACACAGTGCCTCTGAAACAGCTGAAGCTTCACCTTCTGGGAATGAGCTCTGCACTAACAAGTCGAGCATGATTTCTCTGCAAGAACACGGCAGCTGCTCCGTTGGACTGGAGCTGCAGCAAAATAGAAGCGGAGATTCTTCAGTTCCTGGCGTACGATCCGTGCATGAACATCACGTACTAGACTTTTGCTCAGAATTTAAGGCACTTTCGACCAGTGAAATGATGGCGCAGGAAGATCAAAATGCATTTTTATCCGCATTACATGGCTGTGAGGAAGATCGTCTTGTTCGTTGCGATCCTGCTCCTGCCATGGAGCTTGATGCCGCTGTCAGCGCGAAGAAGACAGCGGCGCATGACTCAGCTTCATGGACTCCCATGGAAGTTGCGGCTGCAACAGGCGATCCCGATTGCACAATTTTAGAGCATTCTCTGAAGCTCAGAAGCTCATACGCAGATGTCGAAGTAAGTGCTGTTTTCTTCTTATGTTTTCTTCTTAGGCAATGAAATGAATGGCTGGGTTGTATTTTATCTTCCTCGCAGGATTCTTCAGGCGCCAGGGATCCAAATGGAGAACCAATGGTGACCAGCTACAACACGAGGTTCATGGGAACCGTGGACTACATCTGGTAACTTTTTTGTAACCGCGTGGGACCCAATTTGGGCCCAAAAGCTAACCAATGGTGACCAGCCGGGTTAGTATCGCCTCGCACGTCTCTGTAGCGTGCCATCCCGGGCCAGAGCATGGTTGAACTGTGCTGGGCCCGGACCGGCTGACACCTCTGGCTGAACGTGTAAATTTTTAATTTGTGTAGATTTCTCTGAACTAATCATCATCGTGCAGCCCTTTTTTGTTTTATTTTTTTGAAAAATTGGAATTTTTAGGTCTTCTAATGGTCTGCAGACCGTTAGGGTTCTTGCTCCGATACCGAAACATGCTATGCAATGGACGCTAGGGTACCCAACAAAGGTATCCCAGTTGTATTCTATTTTTGTTTCCAGACAAATAAATTGTTTTTTTTTTTTTGTTTTGGGATTTCAGAAATGGGGAAGCGATCACATTGCTTTGGTTTGCGAATTGGCCTTCTCTGCCGGGGAAAGAAGATGAAGGCGTAGTAATTGTGTGTGTGTTTTTTTCTTACAGAAAAAACTTTTGATTTACTTACAGACAAAACTCTGTATCAATTATTTTTTCTTCCTGTGTTTTAAACGAATCATCTGTTTTAGGGTTTTTTTTTTTGTGTTTTTGGTGTTCTTTGTTTCGCCCGCTTACATTTAAAAAAAAAAAAATAAGTGTTCATAAAATCAGTTTTTTTGTTATTTTTTTGGCGTTTGATTCAAAAAAAAATGGAATGGCAAACAGGATTGTGTTATTCGGCATGAAAATGAGAAATTGGCAGTCAATTTATCCGGAGCGACTTTTTTATTTATTTGATTTTCATGATTTAAATTAAATGCAAGATCCCAGCGGTCGGGGCTTTCGCCTGAGCCTGTCTCGGATAAGGATATCTATCTGCTCTCTGTCTCTCGTGGGGGCTGGTCTGGTCGCTCGGCGAAAATGGCACTCTTCGTGCGATGGCTAACGGATCCAAAGAAGAACTGGCTCGCGAAGCAGCACATGAAGGTTTTGTCTACTCGCCTGCGCAGATACGGTATTTTTCATGTGTTTCGTCGTCCTCGTCGCTGCGTTGTCCGCGGACCGCGACTGATTTGAGTCGTTGGATCGGCTAGGTCTCCGTTACGATGATCTGTACGATCCGTACTACGATGTGGACGTGAGGGAGGCATTGAGACGGCTCCCGAGGGAGATTGTGGATGCTCGTCACCAGCGGCTCAAGCGCGCCATGGACCTCTCCATGAAGCACGAGTACCTGTCTGATGCCCTTCAGGTTCTTCCTTCTCATTCATTAGCTTTTGTTTCATCGATCCATGATCACATTTTTGTAGAGAATTATGCTGTCTGTGTTTCTTCTGAGATTTCTTCCCAATGTGTCGTCTCGGTGTATTGGAGCGTCGCAATTTCTGACCATTCATCTTCTAAATCAGATTTGACCTAAGGAATTTGCAGTCGCACTGTAAAATTGTCTGTAGAAAATGTCTGTTTGTGAGCTTGGGGATGGCTCGAGCTTCCCTTGCTCTCGATCTTCGTTCATGGCTCAAGCTCAATTGCTTATTTGTGCCTGGTGGCCAAGAATAAATGTGGGGTGCAAGCCTATCATAGGCATGCTCGATAGTTTTCTTTCTCAATAAAATAAAACATTCAATAATAATTCGAAATGAAAAATATAATAATAATAATGTAAAATAAATTAGACAATAAAGTGAAATACAAGTTAATGGCACTTGAGATTGAGATGATAACAAGTGAGAAGATGTTTTTTTTATGGAATAAAAATTAGAAATTCTTAAGAGATTTCTGCTTGAAGCTTACTTTTTATATGTTTCTTATGTTTTTACTTGATTTAATAATAGAAAATCACTATATTAGTATGAATTTTTTGTATTTTTATTTTTTTATTTTTTTTATGAAGAGTAATATTTTATTTTATTTTTTTGTTGAATGTAGAGTACTTTGAATATAATAAAATAATGTAATTTATTTTTTTATTTTTGTTTTGATTTTCTACTAGTATTTTCAGCCAGATTTTTTTATGAGCTTATGTGGTTGTAATATATGTTGCCTTAGTCATAGGAGTTGATGTGATAGGCTATAATTTTAAAACTCAATTTATTACTCGTCTAGTGGATTTGTTATTATCAATATTTTATGTTTAATCTGAATTAACATAATTTCTGATAATAAGATTTGAATCTTTATAATATATTATTATATTTGAAGTATTCTTGATATATCTCGAATTTTTAATTATGGCATGCTAATATTTTTTTATCATGATTTATCATGTATTGACTAATAATTCGTATTACTTATATAATATATGGTCTTGTACAAATAATAGTAAATATTAAATTTTTGATGGCTAATACATATTTTTACTGGAGATAATTTTATTTTTTTTTCATCCCACCTTCAATTCTTCCCTTATCAACCACTGGGTAGATGCGTATGATAAATTGTCATACTGGTCAATCGTTTCAGGTAGTGATCGCTTAAGAAGCACGGACACGGACACGGGGATACGACACGACAGGATACGGGGACACGGTAAATTCTAAAAAACTAGGATACATATACGACTAGGATACGGCATAATAAAAAAATAAAAATAAAAATTATTAATTATAAATATTATGTATTTTATAAAATTTATTAAATTAAATTAAATTAAAATATTTTATTATATATAATAAATATGTAATATTTATTTTATAAAATAAAAATATTTTATTTTATTTTATAAGATAATATTTATATTATCTTATAAAATAAAATAATATTTTACAATTATATTATATAAAAATATATATTTTTTATTTTATTTTATAAAAATATTTTATTTTATACCCCTGCCTCTCCCCTCAAACACGTGCGCCCCTGCCTCTCCTCTCAAACACGCCCGCCCCTACCTCTCCCCTCAAACACGCCCGTCCCTGCCTCTCCCCTCAAACACGCCCGCCCCTGCCTCTTCCCTCAAATCGCGTCGCCCCTGTCTCTCCCCTCAAATTGCGTCGCCCCTATCTCTCCCCTCAAATCGTACCACCCCTTCCTCTCCCCTCAAATCACGCCCGCTCTTGCCTCTCCCTCAAATCGCGCCCGCCCCCTGCCAGTGGCTAACGTTGGCCACCAACGTCGTCGGACGTCTGGCACTATAGACGTGGATACGGTTGCCGACGCAACTATCCGATACGCCACGTGGCGTATCGGATACGGATTGTACAATGATACGCCACGTGGCATATCGGACACGTATCCGTGCCGTATCCGTTTCATGTCCACGTGTCCAGGTGTCGGACACGTGGACACGTCTGTAGGGAGCCGTGTCCGTGCTTTCTTGGTGATCGCGACAAACACGTTTAACTTTGGATTTCTTATGAGATCCAGTATATTAGTGATAGTCTAAACATATCTATAAATAATTTTATCTTTTTTTTATTATTGTTAGGACTTATATTTGATGATAGCTTAGAACTAATTTGGAGGTCGAGTAAAAATTTGTATATGATTGTGCATATTAATTTGTTACGAGATTTTCTTTATATAATTTTTTTGTTAAAATTATATTTTCTTATTATATTTATTTTGGTAAATTTATATTCATGGTATATTATTTTTTTCTTTGATTTTTCATTTCAAATTTTTTTATAATACATATTTTCAATTTTTAGACATGATTTTTTTTTTGGTCCTGCTATCAACATATTATTTATTTATTTATAATGGTAAAATAATTAAATTATAATTCCCAAGTATCTTGTAATGCATATTAGCATCCTAATCCAGTCTATTGTACTCAAGACTCATGGTGAAGAAATCAAATTGCTTATATCAACTCGGTATTTATCAGAGATCATATAGAAATTTATTTAATTTATAAATTAATTTTTATTTTATTTTATTTTCTAATACTTAATGGTTGTGAGTTGTGACACACACACACACACACACATATATATATATATATATATGTCACAAGTGATTTTTGATGTGGGCAATGTTGGTTTGATGTTTCTCTTTATTTTTTGCAGGCTATGCAGACGCCCTTTAGGAGCTACCTTCAAGATATGTTGGCTCTGGTGAGTTATTTTAATAAAATTTAATTATAATGCTCCAATAATGATTTTATATCATTTTTGTAAATTAGTGGTCGCTATTAAATATAATAGTAACATTGAGGTCACATTTATATTATATGATTAAATACTCATTGAATAATTTATGTTGATTTTAAATTTTATTTTTCATAATTTATATTTCATTCATTTTAAATAAATGAATAATTGGTGATCATTTCTGAAGGAATAATAATGATAATAGAATAGATATAAATGTTGATAAATATATAAAATTTAATAAATATATAAAATGTCAAGAATGTGTTTCCAAAATATGTATCTTATCTTACAATATAATAAGAGAATATACATATGAAATTAGTAGTAAAATATGTGGCACATATTATTTTTTATTTCTCATTTAAATTATGGCTCGGGATATTTCGAAATGATTGAAAATTAGTGTTTGATATTTCTTTTATAATTAAAAATAAAAAATGATAAAATTTGTTTTAGTTGACAAATAAATATGTGATTAGATAAATAATAGTGCGTCAGATCTCATAAAAATTTCATGTCTCTATTGGAAGTCATGCTTTGATTCGATTATAAGAATTTTTGATAGCGATTCCGGGAAGACTCGTGCGTAGTCGTCTCGGGTCGTACTGGTTTAGCGGGCAGCACCACCATGGGCACTGTCCATCGGCCGCCACCTCCAACTCAGAAAATTAATTGCCTGGTTTTATGTGACTCGTAATTGTTCTTGGTTCCGGGCCATGACCACCGTGCCGGTGGACCGTACCAATGGGATAGGCATGAGCCACGGCAGACTCTGGCCCAACACTGCACGAGCATGCCTCGGACCGACACATACGAAAATGAGAATGTAGTTGCCAAAACCTAAGAAGCACGGACACGGACACGGGGATACGACACGGCATGATACGGGGACACGGTAAATTCTAAAAAACTAGGATACGACATGATAAAAAAAATAAAAATACAAATTAATAATTATAAATATTAGGTATTTTATAAAATTCATTAAATTAAATTATTTTATTATATAAAATAAATATATTTTGTTTACTTTATCAAATAAAAATATTTTATTTTATTTTATAAGATATTATTTATAATTATTTTATTTTATAAGATATTATTTTATAATTATAATATATAAAATTATATTTTTTTTATTTTATTTTATTAAAATATTTTATTTTATTTTATAAAAATATTTTATTTTATGACACATCCCCACACAAATACGCTCGCCTCTGCCTCTTCCCTCAAATCGTGCCCGCTCCTGCCTCTCTCCTCAAATCGTGCCCGCTCCTGCCTCTCCCTCAAATCGCGTCCGTTCTCTGCCTCACCCTCAAATTGTGCCCGCCCCCTGCCAGTGGCCGTCGCCCATGCAGTGACGTTGGCCACCCCAACGTCGTCGGACGTCAGGCACTATAAACATGGATATGGCTGCTTACGCAACCATCCGATACGCCACGTGGCGTATCGGATACATATTGTGCAATGATATGTCACGTAGCGTATCGGGCAAGTATCCGTGCCGTGTCCAGGTGTCGGACACGTGGACACGGCTATTTTGAGCCGTGTCCGTACTTCCTTGGCCAAACCTGTGTTTTGTTTTTGACAATCTGAATCATATAGCTTAATTTTGTTTATTTAAATATTTTTTTATTTAATTTATATTTTCAGACATTTATGTTTTGTAATGTTTTTTTTTTATGTAAATATAGTTTGTTTTTAATTTTAAAATTAATTTTCTATATTTATATCATATATCATTACTATAAAATAATAATTAATATCACGTAAAATTAAAATTAAAAACTTAAAATTTAAAACCTAGGACCTGACAATGGGCCCGGTCACCACACCTGTGTGCACCCTCCGCCGCACCTGTGCTTCAGTTTGCAGCCCAGGTGCATGACAAGGAGAGGGCCAGGGTTCGGTCCAGGAGAAAAATATTCATTTTAGACGTAGTTGGTGTATCTGACCAGGGTGCTGCCCATGGTGCGAATCACTGGACCAAGCAAGCAAATTGACACCATCTTAGACCCTTAATGTGTATGATGTTTGTTGTTGTGCTGCAGGTGAAGAAGGAGAGTGCAGAGCGCAAATCATTGGGTGCTTTGCCTCTCTACCAGCGCACAATTCCTTAAAATTCGTGAGCTTTTTCTTTTTTTCTTCTCCTTCACAACTTGCTTATCAATTTTTGTTTTTTTTTTTTTTTTTTTTTTTTGGGTGCGTTGCGGTGAGGGCAGGTGAGCCATAATGCTGCCATAATGTTCTATTCTGTTTGTTTAACAGGTGCTACATGACCTGAGCGATTTGTTCATCAAGTTCTGAGATTATAAGATTTCTGGTGAAATTGTGTTTTTTTTTTTTTTTTTTTGGTTTTCTACTTTGAGACGGTGAATGGTTTTCTGGGTTATTTTGTTTTTTTTTTTTTTTTTTTTTTGATTTACATATTTAGGTGGCTATGGGCCATGGCCTCTGTTTTTTTTATTTCAACGAAAATATTTAATATTTGGTTTTCTTTTTGAACTCCCAGAATAGAATCTCTAGTCCTTGTCCCTGAATAGAATAACCAATTTTAAGAAAGCAAATAATGTTCAGGGGTAATTTCGGGATTTGTTTTTTGCTTGTTCAAAAAGAAAATCATATAGTAGATATTTTCATGTGGGTTGCATAATAGTTAAAAAAAAAGCGGGGCAAAACATTTTTTTTATTATGTTTTAGGGGTTTTACAAAAAAAAAGTATAGCCCTGCAACCTTTTTGGGTACATAATATGTGTGATATGTTAAATTTTAGACGAAAATCCTCAAACTAATTAAAAAATTTATAGAGATATTGCAAGTGCATAAAGTAGAGAGAGAGAGAGAGAGAAGGGCAGAGGGGGGAGAGAGAGAGATGGAGAGAGAGAGAGAGAGAGAGAGAGAGATGCAGGGTAGATAGTGTGGGGTTGAGACATTTTCAATTTCACTAATTTGTATCATTCTCACTAATTTTGTGTGATACAAAAATATTTTATTTTGTATCAATCTTACTAAAATTTATTTAATTGCGTGCTTAAAAATGTCAAAAAAAAAAGAAGGGTTTTTATCAGGCATGCTATTTTTTTTATTTTATATTTGTTTCACAGTAAATATCTTTTATTTTCTTACCGTTAAATATAATTCTCTAATTTTTGTTCTGATATCTCAAATCTCAATTTTTTTATTTTTTATTTTTAGCACACTAAATTTTAAAATACTTATATTTTGTTTACTTCAAAAGGTAAACCTAAAATTATCTTCTAGCAACATTATCAAAACAAATTTAATATAATATTTTTAAAAATACTGTGTGTGTGTGTGTGTGTGTGTGTGTGTTGTGACTGTATGCATATATATACATATATATATTGTGTATATTGTATTGGTTGAAGAAATCAAAATGTGTGGGCCAATTTTGATCAATAATAGTGTTGGGCCAATTTTGACTAATCATGATGTTGGGCCAATTTTGACTAATGATTTTGGGCCAATTTTCAAAAATAATGATGTTGGGCCAATTTTGACAAATAATGATGTTGGATCTGTGTGTGTGTGTGTGTGTTTGTGTGTGTTTATATAACTCACATACACTGTTAGATTCCTATTGGATCAGGCTTTCGCTCAAGCCCAACCAAATTTATAATTATTTTTTAAATT
Organism: Sapria himalayana; assembly: GCA_029783825.1. Lineage (NCBI taxonomy): Eukaryota > Viridiplantae > Streptophyta > Magnoliopsida > Malpighiales > Rafflesiaceae > Sapria > Sapria himalayana. The sequence continues at coordinate 1,985,978 of JAREIK010001099.1, forward strand.
AAATCGATTATTGAATGTGGCAATGGATTTAATTAGACTCAATTAAATTTAAGTCTGGCTCAGGCCTCGGAGCAAATGTTGGGCCGGAAATCCGTTTTGTTTAATGTTGTATTTATTTTATTTTTTTGTTATTTTTTTTATCAAGGGGACGCTAACCTTTGAATCGGACGGTCCCAATGAGTCGCGTGAGAAGTAAGCGACAAGATCGAAGCACCGCCCCTAGCACCCAATTTTCTTCCATCGCTTTATAAGCTGCTCTTCGGGTTGATTCTCGCCTGTTCATAAGACGTCTTCTTTGCCGCCGCAGGTCTGCTCAAATTTCCAGAAGCAAGGTGCTCTTGAGCCATTCTGCAGGATGGTGAGCTCATCTCCCCGATCCCTCTCTCCATATTCATCGTGATCGGTCTTGTAGCAGATGTGGAAGCCGCCTTAATTATGTAAATTAATGTTCTGGCGAATTTTACCTTTTGTTTGCTTGTTTGTTTGTTGATCCATTTGCAGGCGGTTGGAGAAATTCCGACGTTTAAGCTTGTTCTTGTTGGCGATGGCGGTACAGGTATGAGTGCTGCTTGTGTTCTCCTTTTTCCGTTGTTCCTTGCGAACGAGCTAGGCATTAGATGTGCGAGTGAAACTGCTGGTTCCTGAGCAATGATTCCTGTTTGTTTCTCAACGATGCTGATCTATCGGCTTTGTTGTTCTCTGGCGTTCGATCGATTTGTAGTGCTAGGGTTTATGCACTGATGCGCCTTCGCCTTTTGAAATTCGTAAAAATTCTCAGTTCAGTCGTTTCGCAAGGAAATACTATCAAGTTTTTCTAAACTTGATTTTGTTTCCCACGCTCGAAACTATGCGCGACGAGATGTGTAATTATCTAATTTCATCCTTCTCTCTCACTTTTGTAGATTTTGGTAAAATGTGTTGCGCATGGTTGAAGGTGTTATTCCACTTGAATTAGGTTTAGTCATGATCCTCGTTATGGCAGAGCATACATGACTGTCACTTAGTTTCTGCTACTCGTTATGGCAGAGCATACATGATAGTCACAGAGAAGATGATGCTGATGTTGTCTCCTTGCTGTTTGTTTTACCATTACAGGGAAAACGACATTTGTGAAGAGACATCTTACTGGCGAATTCGAAAAGAAATACGAGCGTAAGCTGAGCTTATCATTAGAAATTCTCTTTGCTTTTGATCCATCCAGTTCATATTCAATCACTCTTTGCAACATTATGGCTGATGCTGAACCGTTCTGGTGCTCGGTCGCTGGGATTAATTTGGTGGCGCAGCAACCATTGGCGTTGAAGTTCGTCCAATAGATTTCAATACGAACCTTGGCAAGATTCGCTTCAATACATGGGACACAGCCGGCCAGGAGAAGTTCGGCGGCCTCAGAGATGGTTATTAGTAAGCTCGCTCTACTCGTCGTGAAGAAGAATCAAAAATCTTGTTTGTAGAGAATGAATCTCAGATCTTTGTTTCTCATCTCTTTAGATTGTTTCTTTGTTATTCTTCTATTTCCGCCATGTCTGACTTGATCTTCGTTGGTGTGATTTCTGTTCAAGTATTCACGGCCATTGCGCGATCATCATGTTCGATGTCACAGCTCGGCTTACGTACAAGAATGTGCCTACATGGCATCGTGATCTGTACCGGTACGGCGCTTCTGCCATCTCTCTTCTTCTCCGTCTCCATTAAACAATATCTGTTCGTGCTCGCTGATGTGCTATCTTCGTGATGTAGGGTTTGTGAAAACATCCCTGTTGTTCTATGTGGAAACAAGGTTGATGTGAAGAACAGACAGGTCAAGGCGAAGGCGATAACTTTCCATCGGAAGAAGAACATCCAGTACTACGAGATTTCCGCCAAGAGCAATTACAACTTCGAGAAGCCATTTCTGTATCTTGCCAGGAAACTTTTTGGGTAATACGAGCATATGACTGATCCAAACGTGATCTGTTGGCTAGAAGCTCTCGTTTGATTTTTTTTTTTTTTTTTTTTTACGCTTTTTTCAGCCAACCGAACTTATATTTCGTAGAGATGCCTGCTCTTGCTCCCCCAGAAGTTCCCTTCGACATGGTGGAACAACAACAGTAAGTGCCATCCTCCCTCCCTCCCTTTTGCTGCCATTACTAGTTAAGCTGGACCTGCTTATGGTTGTTCTTCATGTCCCCCCCCCCCCCCAGGCACGAGGCTGAGCTAGTCGCTGCAGCCGCCCAGCCCCTTCCTGATGATGACGACGACGCCTTCGAATAAGGGCATCTGTTGGTCTCTGCCACACTGCTTGTTTTGTTTAAGTTGTGCGTCATGGTTATATGACTTGTTTTCTTTTTTGTGGGTGGTGATGGTGGTGGTGTTTCTGTTTCCCAGAACCTTGTTTTCATGTTTTATTGAAGGATCTGTATGTGTTATGCCGTCCATGATTTTCAATTTCGTGAAGTATTTCTAAATTTGATTTAGTTCATAATGATTTTATATTTTTATAATTTTTATTTTCTAGATATATATTTATGAACATAATTTAATAACTTTAAAGATTATTATCCTAAACTATTGATATTAAGAATAAAACTAGCAATAATAATTTAGAATAAAATATTATATAATAATAATAATGTAATAAAGTAGACAAGAATAAGGAATAATTATGTTTTGGGGTTTTTTTCCCAGAAATTTATGATTTATATGCTAAAAATATTGATATTTTTAAAAAATTCATAAAACTAAAAATAAATTAAAAATAAATAAGTACCAAATTCGTAAGTACCGAGCTCCTGGATGCTGAGCTCTTGGAGCTTCTAAGGAGCTCGACGCCGAACACCGGGAGCTCCATCGAGCTCAACGCTGAGCACCATGAGCTCAACCGAGAGCAACGTCAAGCCCCTGGAGCTCGACAACGAGCTCTATGGAGCTTGACCGAGATCAATGTCGAGCTCCGAGAGCTCGACTGAGATCAACGTCTAGCTCCAGGAGCTTGGCATAGAGCTCCAAAAGCTTGACCGAGTGTAATGTAGAACCCCTAGAGCTCGATGGAGCTCCTTCCAGCTCCAGGAGCTTGGCGTAGAGCTCCTTCGAGGTCCTAGAGCTTGGCATCGAGCGAGGGTGAGGGTGTGGCCGAGGGCATTGGCTTGGGCGTGCATAGGGCGAGGGTAGCTTGGTACTTGTGAATTTGTGTGCACTTATTTTTAATTCATTTTTAGTTTTGTGACATCTTTAAAAATATAAAAATTTTAATTTCTAAATCTTACAAATAATAATGTAAACATTATTATCCTAAAAAACAATATATAAGCTAATGATAATTAGAATTAGTAATGATTACAAATAATAAGAATTTTTTTATAGAAAAAAAAATCAGAAATTCGAAAAAGAATTGCAACGTGGACAATGTAAACTTAACCAGCCATGTTTTATCCTACCGACATATTCCACGATCATATGGTTAAAATGACCTGGCACAATCCTCACTGACAGTGTGAGAAACTTCAGGCAATTGTGGCTGATGCGGCTGCCAAATCCCCAAGAACAAGCGAGAGAAAAGATTCGATTAGCACGAACACAAAGATCATATGAACCAGTCAGAGTTTCTTCATCAATCCGACGCATGCTCATGGAGTTTGACGAGGAACAAAAGCACGAACAGTGAAGCTGACATTGCAACTAGCAAAAGCAATTCAAAGAACAAATATCTCATGCGAGAAGATTCGATAAGCAGTTGCAGAACAATGGAGGAAAAGAAGACACCTACGGTTACAGGCGCGTGCAGAAAACAAACAGGCAAATCAATTGACATGGTGACTTGCGGCGTCTCTTTCACACCTAATTGGCTTTCCGCTCGCAAATCAATCTCGAATAAATGTATCGCCGCCTTAGTCGATCAGCACGTAACATTTTTGATCCGGCCAGACGCAGAGCGTCTCGCCATCAGTCATCAACATCAATCGTAAAGCCGCCATTAAAGGTCGTCAAAACCTTGTCGATAAATAGCAGACACCGACAGCACTTCGCACCTTCGACAATAAGCATAAGAACATCGAGACCAGAAACATAAGAATTAAAGCCAGAGACAGGAGGACGACCGACATTGATTAAGTTCTTCTGCATAAATCATCAATATATCACCAATTAGAAACCCAACGTGACCCAAACTAAGGAAACCCTGGCTAACCCAGCTCCACATTAACAATTAGGATCTAATTTGAGTTTTTTTTTTTTTTTTTTTTTTTTAATAATTATGCACATTCCATGCCGATCTCTGTGATGCATTGCAATAGCATGTAAAAAAAACAAGAAAATGGGAGCCGAAATGGTGAATTTTCCTTTTAATACATTTTGGGAAAAAAAATAATTGAATCTAGACTTTACCTAAATTACCCCCATTCCACTGCCACCTGGAGTGCCACGTATACCCATCAAGGCACATGTAAAAAAAACAAGAAAATGGGAGGTGAAATGGTAAAATTTCCTTTTAATACATTTTGGGAAAAAAAAAATAATTGAATCTAGACTCTACCTAAATTACCCCCATTCCACTGCCACCTGGAGTGCCACGTATACCCATCAAGGCACATGTAAAAAAAACAAGAAAATGGGAGGTGAAATGGTAAAATTTCCTTTTAATACATTTTGGGAAAAAAAAATAATTGAATCTAGACTCTACCTAAATTACCCCCATTCCACTGCCACCTGGAGTGCCACGTATACCCATCAAGGCACATGTAAAAAAAACAAGAAAATGGGAGGTGAAATGGTAAATTTTCCTTTAAATGCATTTTGGGAAAAAAAAAATAATTGAATCTAGACTCTACCTAAATTACCCCCATTCCACTGCCACCTGGAGTGCCACGTATACACATCAAGGCACATGTCAGGGCAGCACGCCATCATCACCAGACTAACTATGGCAGTTTCTCGGAGAGATGCATAGCCGGGGGAACGCCACGTCATCAACACCAAGCCTGGACCGACACCTCCAGCCAAAATTGACACTTAAAACTAATTGAGAAGGTCAAGTGTTGATTGTTTCTCCGAGAAGATGCATCGCCAGCACTGCACCACGTCAGCATCAACTAGCTACGGTAGTCATTCCCAAGCCAACATTGACAAAACCATTCAAGTATGAGATTTTTTTTTAAGAACAAAAAAATTTGAATAAAAATAAAAAAATTACGAAAATTGCCTCACCATGTAGGCAATTAATAAAAATACGAAAATTATAATTACCATATGGCGCGTAGAGAAATAAGAAATTACAAAAATTACCACAGCGTGTAGAGAAATAAGAAATTACAAAAATTACCACAGCATGGAGACAAATAGGAAGTTACGAAAATTATTTATTATCACAGCATTTAGAAAAATAAGAAAATGGGGGTTGAAATAATAAAATGTATTTTCTAAACATTTTGTGGTAATAAATTAATTCGCCCCCCTACTCTACCTGAAATACCCCCCTGCACTGCCACCCAGGATGACACGTATTTGCCTACATGGATCGCCAGCACAACACCACAACGTCAGCACTGCATGGGAAAGAGAGCAAAAAAACAAGCCAAAGCCCCATTTTTTAATATTTTATGCTTCTCCTACAGGCTACAGCATTTCTGAAGCTGTAATGTTCTCTCTGTTTTAATCTCAAGAAGCTTCCTTTTAACATCCCAAATCTCACAACACCGAGATTTGAAACATTTTTTACCAAAATAATATTAAGATGGAAGATCATGTCCAAGAACAATAGATCTCATGTTCAAGTGTGCATGTGATGAGGAAGCTATTGTTTTAGTTTTTTTTTTTTTTTTTTTTTTTTTGATAATTATTTTATTCAAAATATACTAAAAATATTTAGTTTATTTTTGGGCTAAATTTGTTTTTCTACTTTATTGATTAAAATATAATTTTTACTTTTTATTATATACCAATAAAACTAGAAAATCATCATATTGAATATATATATATATATATATATATACATGTATCCATATACACACACTATATGTGCATGTGTGCACATGAAAATATATATATATATAAATAAAAATTTGATAAAAATATACTTTTTTTCTAATTTTATTTAAGAGTCTCATATTAACTCTCTAACCCTCTCTCTCTCTCTCTCTCTCACTCTTTCTCAATCTCTTATGTGTAACTTTTCAAGCATGTTATTTATCATGTATTCTTTGCTTCTTTTTCATCCTCCACGTGGCATATGCTAATTGGCTTTACTAAATTCAAAAAAAAAACATTAAATTTCTGTCGATGCTAAAATCAGACTTTCCTCCCCTATACAAATAGAGCCAACATAGACAATCAACTGTACAATACAACCACAAATAAGTGAATAAGTGATTGATTAAAATGAAAAATGAATAAAATTTCATAAATATGAATAAAAAATCATGTTTAATAGCTGTTTAGGGATACAGCTAATAGCTCATCACACAGCCCAGCCATTTGGCTGAGCCCAAATATAGCCCCATATCAAAACAGCCATGCGGGCTCAACATGGTGGGACACCTTTCAGGGCCCAACCAATTTGGCAGACCATTGTCCAACTAAAAATCCAATGGGCCCCAATATTAGCCCAGTTTTTTTCGCACGTGACTGCACTAAAATTGGCATTCCATGACAACCAGAATTGGCTACCTGCTCCCACAAACTATATGTGTGTGTGTACACACACACACACACATATATATACACATGTGCGTGTGTGCGCGTGAATACACAGACATGTATTCACTCATTTTCTTTTTGCATAGAATTTTTGAAGCAATATTTTTATTTTTACTGTCAATTAATGAAATTTAATTTTGACTAAAAATTAAGGTATGTCTAATGTATTGGAATATTTCAAGTGGATGAGATTTTTTTTGAACCAAAATTAAAGAAAGAAAAAAACTCTGGAAATTTTTATTAAATATAAATATTGCTTTAAATTGGACATGAATTCAATAGAGAGACAATTTATATTAATATATGGTTAAAATAGGCAAAATAAAAAAATATAAGATCAAAAATACTAAATGCTAATAATTAAAATTAAATAAAAATGGCTAGTTATTAATTTATTATACATTATTATGATCTGTCTAATAATTATAAAATATTTCTGCAGCCTAATACCGGCAACAAATTTATCAATCAAATATAGAAAATAATCATATGATGAAAAATATATTATTTAAAAAATTATTTTATCTTCATAATTACAGAAAAAAATATGTAGGAATATAATTGAGTTTTAGCCTAATTTTTTTTTAAAAAAAAAATAAAATGTCGATCATACTTTGGCCTAATCTTTTTTAACATTATCTTTTTATATTTAGAAAAAAAAGGAATTAAATTATTCATGTGATTATATATTATAAATTTTGAAAATATTAATAATTTAGTTAACTGATAAACTTCTATCAATTCAAAAATGAGTTCACAAAAAAAATTAGATATTAGTTGGATGAAAATAAAAATATTATGAATTATTAAAAAATAATAATATAGATTATTTTACTAGTTCCTCAATATTATATTATTATTATTATTATTATTATTATTATGAATTTGCAATTTATTTATCATATATATATAAATAAATTAGAAAAACATAAATAATATCTCACAAGCTAAAAATTTAATAATAATTTCAGCTATTAATTATAGTTTAAATATTAATAATAGGATTATTAATTAGAATTAATATGTTGAATTAAAGAAATAGTTTAATATAAATTTTACATTTTAACAAGTAGCATGATATGTACTACTAAATTAGGACTTGACCACAATTCACGTGCATTTTATTTATTATATATTAAAATAAATTAAAAAATATTACATAATATTTTTTTTATTTATAAATTTCACAAGCCCCAAATAAACAAACAATCTAAAAAAATACAAATTTACAAAAAAAAAAAATTAATAAAAATTTTACATTTCGGCAAGTTACAAGCAGCATGAAAAATACAAATTATTCCCCTGAATTAATAATTTTGGGTTTTTTTTATTCGGCATTAAATTAGATATGTTAGACAATCCACGTGCATTTGATCTATCAGTCATGTGGTAAATGAAGAAGTCATGTGCACACAAAGTATTATCTAACAGAGAAAGTCAAAGATTCAGGATGACCTTTTGGATCAGAAATTGTTGGAAGCCATTTCAAAATTCTGCCTTGGCTTCTGGCAGCATGAATTTTGTACATGGTCCCAGCAGATCTGAAACAAGCTAGTGCATCAGCAAAGAATAATCTCTAAAATCAACATCTTTCTAAGATAATAACAGGGGACATGCCCAAATGATTCAAACCAGATCAACAAAGCAAGAGATCGAGGAGAGGTTACCATCCTGACAATTTTACCCCCTCCCCCCCAACATTCAAAAAAATTACATCTATTGAGATCCAAACCCGAGACCAAGGAGTGATCAGTCATTTCAAAATTATCTTGATTAAATACATTTAATTTCATAATTATCATGAAATTCAAAATGTAAGTATTAACGCAATGACATACACCACGATGCATATATTACCTGCAGATATTATACCTTACAAAGTTTAGCCATTGGTAACATAGGTGTTGCGCTCGATGCATAAAGATCTCACTTTAGCATGAGATCGAGGAGAGATTAATATATTGACAATTTTACCCCCCCCCCCCTCCCCAACAATCCAAGAGACTACGTCCGATGAGTTCCAAACCTGTGACATACCTAATGAGGAAATCTCTCATTTTAGCATGAGATCTAGGAGAGATTAATATTTTGACAATTTTACCCCCCAGCAATCAAAGAAGTTACGTCTAGTGAGATTCAAGCCCGAGACCAAGGAGTGATCAGTAATTTCAAAATTATTTTCGATCAAATACATTTAATTTCATAATTATCATGAAATTCAATATGCAAGTATTTATGCAATCACATACACCAAGATACATATAATATATCTTGCAAAAATTAACCTTTTGTATAATAATATAAGGTGCCTCGATGAGGAGGTGGTTGTTGTGGCCGATGCATAAAGCTTTTGCTTTAGCATGAGATTAAGGAGAGATTAATATCTTGACAATTTTACCCCCCAAAAATCTGAGAGGCTACGTCCGATAAGTTCCGAACCTATGATATACCCAATATAGAAAGCTCTCATTTTAGCATGAGATCTAGGAGAGATTAACATCTTGACAATTTTACCCCCCAGCAATCAAAGAAGTTACGTCCATTTAGATTCAAGCCCGAGACCAAGGAGTGATCAGTCATTTCAAAATTATTTTCAATCAAATACATTTAATTTCATAATTATCATGAAATTCAATATGCAAGTATTCATGCAATCACATACACCAAGAGAAATATAATATATTACATGCAGATATAACTTACAAAAATTAGCCATTTGTATAATAATACAAGGTGCCTCGATGAGGAGGTGGTTGTTGTGGCCAATGCATAAGGCTCTCACTTTAGCATGAGATCAATGAGAGATTAATATATTGACAATTTTACCCCCCCCCCCCCAAACGTATGCATGCAACAAGTACCCCTCAAAGTGATCGCATACACCAAGACACATATATTGCCTGCATATATGTGCCTCGACTTGACAATTATCTTGAACTTACCCAGTGCTTGCAATCTTAGCTCATTCCTTTTTCAAACCCAAGAAGCTTAGCATACCATATAGTAGAACAAAGGTGCTAAATCAGAAAAAATATTCTCAGTGATTTATTAATTTTTGCATTTAAATGTAAGAAATAAAATCAAGAATTACAATGCTTGTTGTTGCTGTCAGTTAGCAGCAATCTAAGTGGTAAAAAAAGATGGAAAACTGAACAAAGAGAGGCAGGGAGGAGGGGAGATGAGAGGGGAGGGGAGAAACATGATTCTCATTTCTAACAATATACCCACAATTACAGATCTTCATCAACTAGAAATTGTTTGACTGTTACATGGCTATGGCAGTTAGGGGGGCAACGGTCGGTACCAGGAGGAAAAGAAAAATTATAAAATAAGCTGAACAGAAATAGGTAAGCAGTCAGATGACTAACTAGTACAGACGCAGGTGCCACCTGAGAGTAAGTTCCTTAGCTCTGCCAAGTACTCATCGTTTGATATATTAAGATGGGAACAAAGATTCGTCAACAAGATTTCTTTTTCCCAACTCATGGGCCCAGAAGCATGTAATGCCTCTAGGGTGCTACGAAAAGCATGCAACTCTAGCTTATGCACTCTCCCAGCTACATCATCTTCTAGACATAACAGAGACGTTTCTTTTCTCTTGCGACCACGAAAGGATTCAGCATCACTACAACTGGTGTTTTCTTCTGAGTTATCTCTTATTGTGCAGCCAATGGGGTTGTAATAACTACTACTATTAACACTGCAACTACCCACAGAGCTCGTATCAGAATCCGAATCATTAGTACCTGAGTTTAGTGCAGGAAAGCAAGCTGCTTTAGGACTCGACAGCCTCCTCTTCCACGAGCCAGAGAAATGTGTATAGCCAGGATGGAAGGCATTGGCCAGGCACTCACGTGGGGCCCTCCTGGATGTCAGCCCATGGGGCTTGAGCAGTATCTTGGGAGCTCTCATCTTGAGAACTTGCCCATCACAGTGGTCTAGTAGTTCAGTTGATGGTGATGGAGGGGACAGCCGCTTCAACCCTCTTCCAGCCTCCACACGAGTAGTACCTCTGACTCTATGGTCGTCTTCAACAAAACAGTGTGAATAGTTCATCCCATGGACATTAAACTTCGAAACTAGTTTCAGCTTGAGGGGACAGATTTTCCCATAAGAACTCATTGTAGATGATTTGTTCATATTCATAAATTCAATACGACAGAACCTGAAAATAAGGAAAAAGTAGAGCTTGAAGATCTGCGAGGAGAATATTCCATGTTGACAGTGACAAGGCATGAAAATTCTCAGGTTTACTTTTCCTCCCAGAGAAAAAAACCAGGCAGCACGAACAGGAACAAAAAAGAAAAAACAATAAAGTAATTAATGAGCATCCTCAGATGCTGAGTGTTTTGAGCCCAGATTGGATATGAGATAGAACATGATGGAACAAATTAGTCATTAATTTGATGACAGGATTTGGGGTACCAACAAATTGTTGATTGCATTGCATATTTTCATGAAGAGCTCCCCATGAACAGAGATAGCACTCATCATCTTCCAGATTAGGTCACGAGGTCCTATGGTCGTTTCCATGTTTAATGGCACTACAAACAGAAAGAGCCTGAAGCATTAACATATCTGAACGACCAAATAGAACTAATGCTTCCCCGCCAACTATTTTTTCTGGTTGTTTCTAAAAATTAAACCTAACCAGAGAAAACAGCACGCGTGTGACGAGATTGTAAGAGACAGAGCGCCAGAATTAACATCTCACGCTAACTAGGTTTAACAACCGAACACGATCTGGCGATTTGCGATCGTTTTCGATGTGATTTGTGAAGAAAAAAATAATTCGTAGAACAGATTCTGTGTGATTTAGTGAAGAACAGAACTACAGAAGTTTCTTCGGCACTAAACAGCAGGAATCGGAGTCCATGAATTATATCGCGCAAACAGGACGCAGAAAAGAAAAACCATTCAGCTAAAACAACATTTATTTCTGTGCTTGGATTCGACAATATCAATTTCATAGATCTTACGCATAATCGCAAAAATTATGATCTACAGGGCGTGGTTTATCCGGAACATCCAGAATTAACGAAAGAAAAACTCTGAACGCAGCATGGTAAACTTCGAACGATCACTAAAAATTCAAATTAATAGAATTAACTGTGAAATTAAATTAACAGAGAAAAAGATGAATGACCTTGATCGAAGTTAGCTTGTCTGCCAAAATTCCTTTCTTCGGCGCCGATTTCAAAACTTAGGGTGCTTGTTGAGATAGAATCTGCGGACGCGGAGGAAGACGACGATGGGCAAGCTTAACGAGAAATTTAGAACATCAACACGAAGTTGACCAAACGAGAAAAATTAGCAAATCCGCCACAGAAAGTGAGGGTTTCGTTCCAGACGGTTTATCGATATAAAGTGACCTTGAAATACGCAGAGAGAATCACAGAAATCAGATAGACTTCGTCCGTTCCCGGATGATATGGATTATGGAGTTATCAGGATCAGCCATCCTGGCATGGGGTAATCATCTCAGCCTCAGGTAGATCTTGATGTCCGTTGATCCAACGGTCCATGAAAAAGAACGTGAGGCAGAACAGGTATCAAAATTTAAAAAGATTTAATTTGATACATTGATTTTAAAATTTTAAAAATTACGGGCAAATTATGATTTTATACATTAATTCAAATATATTAATGAGTTTAAATTAGAAACTCAATCTTAGCGCAAACTTGTAAAAAAAATAAAGAACAAGTTTCAAATTCGAAAACTAATCAACAAAATTAATTTTCGAATTTGAAAAATAGTTTTGCTTTTTTTAAATAAAATGTATGTGTGTTGTGTGTGTGAATTTTGAGAAATAAAAAGATTGAATACACCTATATCCATCAATGCTTTGGCATTATGGCCAATAATGGTGAAATTTATGAACATATAGCATCTTTGTATGCTACACTTTTTACTTTCGATTGAACTCAAAAAAATTGAATTTTATTTAATAATAATAAGTTTTTATGCGACCACAAATCAAATGTGACCCCAACACAAACAAAAAATGCTAATGGCATTCTTTTATTTTCACCCTCCATGGATAAATTTTTCCTTGTCAACGAAAAATTACCCCTTGGCTACTTATTATGATTGGTCATGATCTTTTATTTACTCTTAGAAAAATTTAGGTTATCCACCTTCATAAATCTTAGATGCCTCTTTTGTGATTATTGCTTTGTGTTTGATATTCAAATTATCACCTATTCTTGTGTATTTTGATGGTTGATAATGATGTGTACATGTGAGAATAGTGTTAATATATATCAATTTCATGATTTTTGCTATTTTAAAGAGTTTTAATAAATATTTATGAAATCAATGAGTTTTTTGAGATATTTAGCAAATGGGATAGATCGAGAGTCTCATATATAGTTTTAGTGTTCATCATTGGCTAGAACTCTACCTAATTAGCCTAGGGTATTTATTGTATACCATAACCTTGTTACCTCGTTAGCATAATCTTTATATTATACAACATTTTCTTAATTATTGAAATATTATCATGAATTTAAATAGTTTTGATAGTAATTCTCCATCATAGTAATTATATACCCCACTAATACTCAATATCATGCCCAATTTCAATTGACCATTGCTTTATTTTTATATGATTGGATAGTCTACGGTCAAATTCATGATAGTTTTTATAAAATCATGACTTTTGAGGTAAAGAAAATTATAAAGCCATTACTACTCATTTCAAAGCTATAGTGTTATTTAAAACCATGATTTTTTGGATACTAATTATTATAGAGGACATTACTCGAGTACGATCACTTTCAAGAATATGACTCTTGTCTTCAATAATAATATATCTATAACTTATATGTGCAAACTAAGTGCTAATGTTGTGGCATCCTAATAGTGTCATGACAATATGTTATGTGAGAAAATAAAATATTAGTACTATAGCCACTTATAGTATCATGAACACTTTAGAAAACTGAAGGGTTTCTTTTGCTCTATGTCCAGTTTCTCATGTCATAGCCATAGCTAACACATAAAAGACCTTCTCTATGACTAAATACATATACAAAATATCATTCATCATTGTTGTGACTAAATACATATCATGAAATATCATTTTCTAATGTCATGGCCTCCACATGATAGCATTCCTATATAACAACATTAGAAGTCATTTTTCATCCATGGCTACTTCATAATATTGTGGCTTTCTATGGACTACAAATGGAAAAAAGTATGAAGTTTTGGTCATTTTGAAGTGTCATAATTTTGTGTTATAGAGAGATTAGGTCCAAGTCACTATCATTGCTAGTACCATGAATTTATGTTGTAGAAATATCAAGATATTGAATAAAATCACATTCATTTTCTAGAGTTGAGGCCTCAATCCGAAGAGATAAAAGCCAAAATTATAGCATTCCTTTAAAATCCATGACTTCCTATTTAGAATAATACAAAGTTTCCCAAGTATAAAAGTAAAATATAGAGAATATCTATTAAATAACTCTTATTTATTCTCATTCAATTTCATGCTACAGGCAAAACCATAATAACTACGAATCCTAGTGGTGAATTTTGTACTTAATATGATTCTAAAAGAAAGAAAGGGATGCATGATTTATGTCAATCCATATAGTTGGGTGGCATGGATCTCAAGCATCTCTCAATTAGGGATATATTCAGAAATTTATTCCAAACTATTATGGTCTAGGGTGTTTTTAATTTAAATTTTATGATATAATTAGTTTGAATTATGAATGTATTAATTATTTGATTTATTTTATGTATGTATATTGATGATAATGACTAAATAAAGGTTGAATCTGGATTTTGACTATTAGTATATTTGTATGAAATTGTCATGATAGATGGTAATAGACAAACCATGAGGCTTACGCATGCATTCTATAGAAAAAAAAGCGAGAACTATGTTAATTTTGATGCATGAGATAAACTTATATGTTGAACTTCAAAATTTAGGTGTATTAATTATTATGAATATATTGCTTATGAAGCTAAAAGTACAAATGCTTTTATATTCAATCCATAATACACATCTTAAAGGAAATAGTTTTTGATTAAGATTGATATTATATAGAATATTCTCAAATAAATTTTACCTTCAATATGAGAGTTGCATCGTTACTAGGGAGGATGATGAGAGGTAATCTTTGGGACATGCATGAGCATATTATGACTCATAATGTGGTGATAGCTCTTATGAGCTACCTTTACTCGCATGGTTCCCACAAGTGAATCTCGAGAGAATCATACATTAATTATGATTGGATGGAAATTATGAAGCTAAAAATATAAATGCTTATCAACCATATAGATCATTAATCTTTATAATAATTAAGTTTAGAGACTATAAGTGTGTATACAAAGTTACCATCAAGAGTAGTTGATGAAGTTGCATAAGATATGAGATTGTGAATAATTCTCATACATAAATAAATTATTATCCTAATGGTGACATATATGTCGGACTACAACGAGGAGATCATCATTTAGAAGAGATCAATGGTGAAAATTATCTTTTATGTCATTAGGGTATGAGATCATTACAAAATAACATAACATTTGCTATGTGTCCAACATTATATATGTTGATATACTTAATAGTATCAAATAAATTAAATTAATTAACCATTGACCTAAGATTGTTAAATAATCTGAGTATCTATTTTATTGAAAATAGGTTATCTCGTTATTAAGTAACTGAACTACTGATACAATCTCCATATGATTGATATATATATAAATGTCTATTATACTAATTGTATGACTCATGTACTCATGAATCTTAGTTGATGAGTTACTCTCATCAATAGATTTTTGAGACATCAGCTAACTAATTAAATTAGAGAGAGTAATAAAATCATAACAAAAATTTGACACCATTACTATGTACTATTAACTATTTAGTTTAGTTAATCAATGTGAGTTTACTTAAATATTCATGTAAAAAGATAACTTAGGACTTTGAATAAATATCAACCATATAATGATGACAATTTGAAGAGAATGATGAGGAAGGATCAAGTAGGGCCTCCAAGGAAGAGCTTGAAGGTAACAAAGGTAGAGACATGGAGAACCAATAGAAATGATTTTGATAAATTATAGAGCAAAGGCATAGCTAAGGAAATGAAAGCCATAGTAAATCTAAAAGCCATGATAATTAATAGAGATTATTTGATAGATAGGGTCATGATATTCAAAGGATCCATAAATTTGGATGGACAACTGCCAACATATTGGCAAAACCCAGACCGGATGCATTATCCAATCACCATAATTTTGCTTTAATAGGAGAAAATAAGATAAAGCTCATTATTATTTCATCATTGATAATAGAGAATATAAAGACCTAATATGTGAATCTCATAAGAAAATATAAAATTGCTCTGGCTTAGTCACTAGACAATATCAAGAGGATTAGTCTATTAGTATGCATGCATAAAATTTTTATAGAAAAAGATATGAGGCTAATGATTGAACATTTGTGATGGCTAAATCTCATTATGAAAGTCATAGTAAAAAATGAGATTATTAAATGGTTAAACACATGTATTATTTAAGAAATATAAAATAACTCACGGGTGAGTCTCATTCATTGATAAAATATTAGACATGATTCCTTTCTATTCTTATTATTACTTTCTAGATGAGTATTTTAGGTACAATCAAATCAAGATTAATCGTGTAAACTAAGAGAACATAATATTTACCTACCCATTTGGAACCTTTGCATTTAGAAGAATACTATTTGGATTATGTAATGCACATGTTATGTTTCAAAGATATAAGAATGCAATTTTATCAATCTTAACAAAGAAATTATAGAGATATTCATGGATACATTTTTAGTTTTTTGAGATTCTATCAAATAATATTTACATAATTTAGAAGTCGTATTGAATATACGTAAAGAAGATAATTTTGTCTTAAATTATGAAAAAATATCACTTCATAGTTAACTAGATGATAGTATTGAAACATTCAATGTCTATTCGAGGTTTAGATACCGATAATGTAAAAGTATTTACCATCAAAAATTTATCCTACCCTACTATTATAAAAGGGGTGAGAAGCCTTTTTAGACTTGTGTGCTTTTATAGGACAATCATTCATAATTTTTCAAAAAATAGCTAAACTATTATGTAAATAATTGGAAAAAGATGATTTTAACTTTGATCATGAATGTATATAATTATTTGAAGAACTAAAAAAATTGCATTGAAATTCCAATCTTGATTTTGCCATGATATAAAAATTACCTATCATTATGTTCGATGTGAGTGCATATGCCTTGGGAGCAGTGTTGGGAAATAAGTGAGATAAAATTTTTAGAATGATCTTTTATGCAAGTTGTATATTAAATGAATCCCAAGTGAATTATATAATGATGAAGAAATAATTATTGGTTGTGGTTTTTTCATTTGACAAACTCTGACCATAGATCTTTGGGGTAAACGTGGTTGGTTATCTATATAGATTATGTAGTGGCGTCATAGTTAATGATAAAAAAATTAAGCTAAACCCATGCTGATAAGGTGGATACTACAACTCTAAGAATTTTATCTTTAAAAAAGGGGAGTGAGAATATGATAACTTATCATTTATCATAATTAAAATATAGAGATGACAAAATTAAAAAAAAACTAAAATTTCAAAAAACTTTTTGGATGAGCAAATTTTGAAAGAAAACTCGACTTCAATAGCATGCTTATTTTTCCAATTATTTAGCATGCGGTATTTTAGCTCCATTTTTTACATCACACGAATAAAATACTTATGATATGAAATATTATTTTTGAAATGACTCATTATTACTTAAAAGATATTTAGTCAGATTGGAGAGAAAAGCAACTATCATGTCCATTCTTAGTATCATGAAATTTGTACTCTAAAAGAGATCCTAAAAGATATCGATGTTGTTATTTTAAATAATGTGTCATGACTTCCAACTTAAATATCATACAGATCCCAAAAGTATAAAAGCTACACATAAAGAAAAAAATGAGGAGAGAAGGGGAACATGACATGCATGCTAAGAATCCTATGTGACACAAATTCAACCCCAACATAAGGGTAAATTCGAAGCACACAACAAGCATCTTCGATATAATTAGAATTTTGTACTTATAAAATTTGTGTGAATTCATTGGCACCCTTAAATATATGAGATGGTCAACATACATTGCATGATTCTTCTACCCCAAATATACTAAATTGAATTATAGTATTCGTAATGTAATTATATTGTGATGGATTATAAATCTCATGATGTTATATTTGTATTTATGTTGTATTTGGTTTGAATGGATATGGATGCTATTTAAAACTAAAAATTAGTATTTTTATGAATATATCAATTTATGTTGACCATGGTGGATCATGATAGGTAAGTCACATGATGCACTCATGCGGTTTGATAAAAGAGAAATGATATTCCCTCTAATCTTAATACATGAGATAAACTAATATGTGAAAACCTAATACTGAGATATATTTAATCATTATGAGTAAGATGCTCATGAAACTAAAAGCAAAAATGTATTAAAAACTAATACATTATATACTATCTAGAAGAACTAACCACTGAATAATGTGAGAGTTAAATACAATATCTCACCTAGAAAATTTGTCATAGCATGGGAATCATAGGTTAGTTGTGGCATATGGTGATAGGCATGTCATAAGACATACACAAGTAGGATAGACACATATGATCCTGATAGCTCTATAAATTATTTATATTTATATGATATTCATAGGTGAGATTCATGGGAAGATAAATATTTAATTGTGATAAGTATGATGCTTAATTTGCTGAAATTCAAATATACTTAGTACCTTATTATCTCATATCATTAAGACAATTAGGAGTTGAAAAAAAAAATACATACTTGAAGTAATCCTCAAGGCTATTTGATATATTACCTAAATTGATGTAGATGTGCAAATGACATGTACACAAAAAGATATTTTACTTTGTTGTTAAAAAAAGTACATATGCGCTTGTCCCGATCCCTATCCTATTTGTTTGTAGATGCCATACTTGATCATTCTCTAACACTATACTTCTTAGGCTCATTCTCTCCTCCATCTTTAGTATAACTATCTTTGAATAGAGGCTTGACTTGAGATGAGTCACCCTTTCAAAAATCCATGAGTGACACTACTACTATCATGGTCATGGCCAAGTCTTGAATATCTTATCTCCTCAACTCCTGCATAGCCCAAACATGTAAGTTGTCCATAAAATTGAAGAGTAATTTCTTCTCTCAAGTTAGGAGCATCAAGCATTAGTGAAAATTTTCTTAATATATTCATGAATTGATCTCATG
This sequence comes from Sapria himalayana, assembly GCA_029783825.1. Lineage (NCBI taxonomy): Eukaryota > Viridiplantae > Streptophyta > Magnoliopsida > Malpighiales > Rafflesiaceae > Sapria > Sapria himalayana. Next base: position 2,004,968 of record JAREIK010001099.1, read on the forward strand.
TGTCTGAGATGCTTTGTCTTTGTATGCACCATATATGTCATGTATTATAGATAGAATTGCTTCTTGATCTCTTTTTTGAAGTAAACCCAAGTATATATTGTGCACATTTATCCTTTCTATTTCCATAGTTTTTCTATGCTACCATAGCATAGCATTATCAATGAGATAAATGATAGTATGTCCTTATTACCTCAACAATTAGTGAAATTATCTCATAGAACCTTTCTATGTGTCATAAATAATTGTCTAACTCTTTAGCATGCCGTTGCCTCCTAAAGGTGTGAGGCTTTGGCACCTTCACCCTTGGTGTCTCATGGGTGACTATCACTTGAGTTAATAATGATGCCTTATAAATTGCAACCTCTTGTCTTAGTTACTCTTCATGCTTTTTTAAAAATTCCACCTTTGACTCCAAGCTTGTTAAGCATATCTAGGACTCTCATGAATCCTCGTATGATACCATCAGAATTATTGAACTTTGCATTCTTTCTTAAAAGTATTGGATAGGTACTTTGAGATCCTACATGGCCTTCTTTATGATGTGCTCCAAGAGATCCATTCCCTCTTTGGTGTCTGTAATGACAATCTCTAACTTGGTCGCCTGACCATCCAAACTAGCTTGGAGAGAGGGCAAAGGTCATTTCCTCAAACTTCATTGAAGATTTTCTCCATTTGAGAGCTTACTATTATTTATTTTGAGTTACTTCACATCCACAATCACAACCTCTACTTGATATCAACTATCTTGAACTTAGTTTTTCTATTAAATTTCCATGCAATGCTTAGGCAACCCACCTCTTGGATATTGCTAAATTAGCCACTTGCATGCCTTGCACGTGATACTCAACTTCTACAAATAATTTAGGAATAAAAGAAATCCAAAATAACACTAGAAAGGAAAAAGACTTCATATTCAAGAAAGTTTATAACATGGTGATTTAAAAATGAGTTCGCCTCCTCTTTTATACATACCAATGAAAATGACTAGAACTTGGGATGATTCTAGACATTTAAAAAAATCTAGAGCCTTGGAAGGTTCTAGATACATTAATCTTTTAGAACATTCTACACTTTGTTAGGAAAGGGATGTCTCTCCATGTGTATAGAAACTTCTCACCTCCCTATATAAATCTCCTAAGAGTTATTTGCCTCAATTTGAACAAGAGAGGGCCCTCCATAAGAGCTAGTATGTCACATGACTCTTTTTTTAAAATTATGACTTTTAAACTATATAAAATTAAACAGTCATAAGTATTCATGTCAAAGTCATAGTAATTATTCAGAGCAATAACTTTTGGGTTAGTAAATATTAAAAAGGACATAACTCGAATATAACTATTTCCAAGATCATGACTCTTGTCATCAAAGGAATGTATGATTTCAACTTATACCTACAAGATAAGTACATGCACCATAGCCAGTTCCTAGCACCATGGTCACATACATATCAAAAAAGATAAATGGCCAATGTTGAAAGTCATTTTCACCCTGCAGTAACTTCATAGTGTCATAGCCATATTTAGATTACAAAAAATGAAGAGACGTAGACCAGGGCCATTTCATAGTACCGTAATTTTTTTATAGAGAGATTAGACCCAAGTCATAGTCATTTCCAATGCCTAAACCTTATATCTCCAAAAGATCAAGATGCCAAAAAGAGTTGCAACTATTTTTTAGAGTCTTGACCCTAAGCTAATGAGATGAAGGTTGGAGTGATGAATTTAATCTGAAAGTTATGACTTACTAGTTAAAATAATACGAAGCTTCTCAAGTATAAAAGTAGAACTTAGAGAACTTTTGTGAAAGCTCTCATTGCTTTTCCTTATCCCTCATTAAACATATAAAAGCCATGAGGGCTACAAACCTTAAAAGTAAATTTCATATTCCCTAGAGATTTTACAAGGAAGCAAGAAATACAAGAATTATATCAATCTTTTGAGTTGAGAGGTGTGGCTCTCCAAACCCTCTCCTCTAGAAATAAATCCAAGAATTTGTATGAAATTATCATGATTTAGGGTTTGTATAATTTAACTTATGTGATGTAATAGGTTTGGATGCTTGATGTATTTATAATTTGATTATATTTTAGTTTATGAATTTTGATGGTTGATGACTAAATATAACTTAAACTATAGTTTCGACTAAAAGTGGATTTGTTCAAGATTATCATGATATATAGTGATATATAAGTAATAAGACTCACACGTGCATATGATAATAAGGTGGTGATAACCCTTTCAAGTGTTATGCATGAGATGAACCTATATGTCAAACCCCCAATGTTTTAATATGTTAATCATTATATTTATGATACTTATGAAGCTGAAAGTATGAATACTTTTATATATCAATCATCCATTGTACACACCTTAGAGGGACTAGTTCTCAATTCGGATAGATCTTATATATGATGTTCTCACAGAGGATTCACCTATTAGTGTAAAATTCACATTATTATTGAGGAAGATGATAACAAAAATTTTTTGGGATATGCAAAAGTATGTGGTGACTTATAAGGTGATGATAGTTTTTGTGAGTTCCATTTACTCGTATAGCTTCTACTACTAAAACTTAAAAAAAAGCACACAATAAATATGTGAGTATATCGCTTACAAAGTTGAAAGTACATATGCTTACAAACTATATCAATTATTAATCTTTAAGATAATTGAAGATGATGAATAAAAATATACATATTAAGCAATTATCAATGACATTTGTCAAAGTTGCTTAAAAGATATGTGTTTGTTAATGACTCTTGCATAGGGATGAATTATTTCTTAGTGGTAACGTATTAAGGGGACAAATACAAGAGGAAAACCATTAGGAATGACTCAACGGTGATAACTACCTTATATGTCGATAGAGTAAAGAGTCATTGCACAACATCGCAACATTCATTTGTGCCTAGCACAATATATATTGAATGATTAATAACATCACATAAATTAGATAAATGTACCTTGTAACTAAGATTATTTAACAATCTAAGTATCTATTATACTAAAAATTAGTTATCTCTTATTTAATAGTTGACTTATTGATATAATCCCTAATACACACCTCATCAACTTGTGAGGAGATTCGTGATCAAATCATTTCAGAAGAACAACTCTAGTGTCGACTTGGATGGATGATCTCGACATATGTGAGCAATAACCTTGGTATATGTGAGGACGCCACAATTAAAGATGTAGATCTGATTGATAAATCTTAGTGAGTGCAATAGAACAAAAAATAAGTTTAAATAATTTATTCAAAAATCAAATAGAAATTAAAACTTTCAATTTTTTTAATACATAAAAAGTGCTTAAAGACTAAAATAAAGGGGGTAATATAGGTCCCAAACTTTCTAAATTAAAATAATAAAACACTTTAAAAAAATCTTTCTAAAAGAAATAAAAACTAAAATTTGATCATACGTGAGAAAATATTTTTCCAATAACTAGAAATCAATGGAAAATCAGCAATACATCAACATAAAATAAGCTTCAAAATAACAGTAAATCATCTCTAAAATAGTAGCATGTCAGCAATGCACAAATACATTGGCTATTTATCGAAATTTAGATTTCTTTCAATGACATGGACCACCTTTGTTTTAATTTTAAAATTGAAGACATGAGGTTCTTCTACTTGGGCATCTTGGATTAAACATTAACGAGTTTTAAATCTCTTAGCCCTGGCTCTTGTCATCGGGCAAAGTGGGATGTCAAGCAGGTATAAACTCCAATCCCCATCTATGCCTTTTATCATTTCTTATTGGATCGATATCAATATAATTGTTTGTTATACTACTTTATGACCCATATACTTGTATATCTTAGTTGATGAGATACTCTTATTAATGATGTTTTTGGGATATCGTTTAACAAATTAAATTAAGTAAAGTAACAAAGTTGTAATAAAGCCCCACCAAATATTTTTATTTGCATAAAGTAATTATCTATATGAATAAGATCGATGATATTTAATCTCCTAGATAGTGCCTTAGTGTGAAAATATGACATGTGAATTTTTCTAGTCATTTATTCCATATATTTATTAAGAGAGAATTCATGGTCAAGTGGTGGCATATTTTTTCTAGTTAGAAGGTGAAGGTCTTTCTCACCCAAATTATCAAGTCTTGTGCTAGAGAGCAATGTTGCTTATTTGATGAATAATATTTATCTAATTTCTAGATCCTTTTACCTAAGTTAAATACAAAGTAGTATTCTTCTTACTTTTAATAGTAACTAATGAACCTTTGGCTAGTATACAATAATCATTATCAAATGACTTATGTATTCAAAGTAATTCAACATGTGTATGGAGATAGTTCACACAAATGTCTAGTTATCAAATATATTTTAGTTTTCAACATTAGATGAAATCTTGTTTGCACCTAGATACAATTATAACACATGTACAAAATATGTGATGTTCCATTCTTGCTCATCTTTGCTCATTAGGTATGTTTGTAATAAATAAATAAATTAGCTTTGTGATGTGAAATGAATAGCCTCTATAAATAAGTTGATCACCCTTTTAAAATACTAGATTAGCTGAATTATCATTGCTAACCAACATCAATTCATTTTTCAAGGTGATATTATTGCAATCTTTTCCAAGAATAGTAGTTTGTTTATATGTTCCCTATTATAACTTTAAAGATGAAAAGTTTTCTTATTTATTAAATGGTCCCAAAAGCTCTTTGGGTCATGTAAGTAGTAAAGTTAGGACTGAAGTAAATAAAGTAAAATAGCATTCACATAGTGATTGTGTCACTGTGTTCAATTAATCAAAAGTAAACTTACTATTACTAGAGTTGAGTAGATAAACTTGGATTTTCAAAAAATACATAGACTATATGGTTGACTCACTTCCTTATACATGATGATATTTTTATAGTCATTTGAGTAATATTGTGTTTGATTATTTGATGAATAGTTGCTTAATATGAAAATAGCATAATGCTCTCTTGGCATATAAGGTGACTATCTTACTTAGACTGTCACTACTAATGATGAGCGTTTCATAATTATGTTGATATTTTACCAACAAAACCACACATCAATTCATTCATGAATTATTCACATATCAACTCCTTTTAGGTAATGCACCAACTACCTTTGATGATTCATTCAAGTATGTACATTTTATTCTCTAACTTCTAATGTTTTAAAGACACAAGATAGTGTATTACAAATATATTTATGCTTTAAAATTCATATGCACAATATTCATGATAGTCATTACATGTCTTCTTATGAATATCAATTGTAGAAATCATATAAGATAAAATGACTCACATTATTATCACCACCATTTAAAGTACTGCCAATCACGTGTGTCGTGTAACATATCTATCAAATCCATCATATGACTCACACACTATGGTGAACCCTTATGTTAGATATTCTACTCAATCCTAAAATAACTTGAAGGCTGATCTTTTGATAATACTTTGAAAGTCCTTGTGGGTCTTTATGCTAGAAGTCACAACATATCTTGGGCTCATGATATTATTGTCTCTTCATATCATTTATAGGTTCCAAAATTCATGGTGCGGGGAATAGCCATGGATAAAGTAACTATCTTTTGGAGTATCATGCTGTAGTAGTTGAAATATCATGACTAAAGATAAATTCTTTCTACATCACAAATTTATAGTGCTAGAAAATTCATGATTAGATTAAATACTAGTGACTAATTATACTAGTGGGATACTTGACTGCCACAATGTGGAATTATAGTCATGGTTTGTTAGGTATGAAAATTTTGAATAACACTGACTATTTGTTATGGTTTTCATGATGTATTTTTCCTAAAACAAGAGTTTATTTGTAATGATTTTATAAAATCTCAATTTTAAAGGATTTAGAGAAATGGTAGTGAAATCGATAGTTTTTAATGTAAAATATATAGCTTGGTAGAGATAGTCACTAGAATAAAAACAAAAAAAATCATGCAATTCATATTATCTGACATGTTATGACTTGATTATACTTTTGAGTACTTATAGATCAATTTTGGTGTTTATTATTAGTTGAAACTCTTTACACATGATCATAGTAACTTTTTGTTTGTCATTACTTTCTCACCATGTTGATACAATTATTTAATTGTGCAACACATTCTAGTGGTTGTAAAGATTCTAGGATAGCCGACTAAACTTGCTTGAAATAATTTCATGACTATGAAATTAATTTCATGAATATTGCTAAAAGTCATGGCTACATCAATATGTTCCTTTTCCAAACCCTATAATTCCTACACTAAAGGTATGGTTGTAATATAGAGTTATGACTTTTTCCTAAAGAATATTACAAGTCAAACTCGATTCATAGCAAATATGTATTATGATTATTAGCTCAAGAGAGATACAAAAGCAATGGATATTACTAAACATTGTGACAATGGGTTATTGAGACTAAATGCACAAGTCACAACCACATTCTAGCACCATTACTTTGTGTTATAAAGATTAAATGCACAAGCCATAGCTATATTCCAAAGACATGACTTTGTGTTGCATAGGCCAAATGAGTGATCATGACTTTTTACAATATCCAACCATCAAGTAGATGAAAAAGACATAGGTCATGATTGATATCCAACACTACAACATTGTGTTACAAAAACTTAATATGTCATCATAACTTTTTCCAATGTCATCACCATCAGGAAGATGAAAGAAACTAAAAATCATGGTTCATACTTGGTAATATAGAACTCAAAGACCAAAATCATGAATTTTATTCGGTGCCATGACTTCCAATTAAAGAAACTCATACTAGATGTTTGGGTATATAACAAATCTAAAGAAGTCAAAAAAATTCAAGAGAGGTGTGAGAAAGATAACCTAAAAGGATTAACAATTCATTTTTTTATGGTGATCAATGAACAACAATAGCAAAATAAGGTACAATCATAAACCCTATAAGGTGGGCATGCATTTTGATTGCCTCCTAGCTGCAAATCAAATTGAGCAAGTTTGAGACATTTAGGTTTTGAAACCAATATTCTTTCGAGGACTAGAATTGGACACAGAGATTCTTATGAGATAAATTTGTACTTATCTCATATATTATTATGTCTAATTTTAAACTAAAAGAAGAATTTAATGATAATGTAATATATTTATTATGATGGATACTATTATAAAATAAAACCTATAATAATAATTTAAAAATAGAAAATTCAACTCTTAAAATAATAATGTAAATAATATAAGAAATAAAATATAAGTAAAATGGAATTGAGATTACTAATACATTTTGAAGGAAGAGGAACCTCCTTTAATTGAAAAAGAAATTGGAAATCCCAAATGGATTTCAAATGTGGGCAATGTAATGTTTCACCAACCCCATACTGTTACATTCTCCTACTTGAAAATCACCATTCTCACTTGTCTATGCATGTTTATGTCCTTACTAAGCCACATGAAGTTTTATACCATTCAGACTTATCAATATTGATCAGTTTGGTCAAAATATCTACTATGTTCTCATCATTATAAAGTATTTTGTATATCAATAATTCTTTCTTCAACTTTTTCTCATAAAAAATGATAGTATATTATGATATATTTTTTCTTTGAGTAATATAAGAGATTTCTTGCTAAGTGCAGAACACTTTGACTATCACAAAATAAAGTATCTTTATTTTATTAGTGTCCTAACTCTTTAAATAACATCTCTAACTAGATTACCTATTTATTAGATTGTGTAACTATAACATACTCCACTTCTGTCATTAAAGTAAATACAATATATTATAACTTTGAAACCCAACTTATACCTCATCCAATAAGAGTAAAACATAGCTCATTGTAGACCTGTGATTATTAATATTTCTAATATAGTATGTATCAACATAATCTATGACAATAAAGTCTGAACATCCATAACATAATGTAGCATTTAAAATTCTTATAATATAATTGAGAATTTTTTTCACAATACTCCAATGCTCTCTATCAGGATCTATCATAAATTGACTAACTACTCTCCCTACTTATGCAATATTTCCTCTTATACAAATCATTATAAATATTAAAATTACCACTACTAATACACACGATACTAGAGACATCTTCCTTCTTTTTTTACTAGGCTATGACACATACTTGAGGATAATTTAAAAGTAATAACAAGTGAGGTATAAATTACCTTATTATCTTGTATGTTGAAGCATCACAAAAGTTTATTAAAATAATTTTCTTGAGAAAGTCAAATATAAATGTTATTTTTATTTCGATAAATCTATATTCCTAGAATTTTGTTTTCTAGTCCTAAGTCCTTCATATTAAACTCCCTAGCTAATTGTGTCTTTAAGTCTTGGATTCAATATTTGTCGGGGCATGCTATCATTATGTCATCCATGTACAATAATAAAATGATTAAATTATTTTCATCCTCAGATATCTTATAGTACGTACAATGGTCCAAACTAAGTCTATTGTATCAAAGGTTAATGATGAAGGAATCAAATCTATTATATCAACACCTCGGTACCTATTTCAGATATTATAGAGATTTGTTTAATTACAAATCAAGTTCTCCTTACCTATTTCAGTAAATCTTTCAGGCTGTTAATAAAATTTATTATTCAATTTTTCCATGAAGAAATATAGTTTGACATCTAACAGCTCCATTTATAAATCAAATGTAGCACAATTTGTTTTTACTATCCATACTGATTAAGACGAAGTCTATAAAAAAATCTCATTGAAGTCAATACCTTCTTTATGAGCATATACTTTTACCACCAATCTTGTATGATACCATTCTAATTGATCATTGCTATCCGTCTAGGTTTTATAAACTCATTTATTGCCAATGACTTTTCTTACTAATGGTAATGATACTATCTTCTAATTATTATTCTCGTGTATAGCTTCAATAGAAACAAAACATATTGGTTTTAAATTTACTTCTAATATAGAAATAGAAGGTGCAATTTTATTTTATTTCGATATTCATTTAGAAATGGAAATTATATTTCTATTTTTTTTCGTCACTAATTTAGAGACGAAATACAAGATCTTATTATCATCGCTACTTCAATGGAAAAAATCCGCCACTATTTTTAGAAATATCCAAGTATTATCCATTTTTAAAATTTATAAAGAATAACTTTAGAAATGGTTTATTTCCATTTCCAATTATGCCACTATTTAAATATTTCAACTAAATTAGAAATAGAATTGTAAATTTTAATTCTATTTTTTGTTGTAGTTATGTGAGCGTGTATATGCGCGCGCGCGCACTTGCAATCGTGCGTGTGTATGTATATAAATATTAAAAATTACAATAACGGTGCGCTCCACTATATTATTAAAAATATTTTTATATAATTTTTCAAATGTCTCAATTTGAAAATGACAAAAGTAATTAAGATTTGAACTTACTTGCTTAACATTGCAAAATAACCTCTACTACACCCGGATACACTAAACAACTCAAATAAATAATGAAAGCAAACACACACACACACACACACACACACACACGTGCACACATACACACGTGCATGCACATACATACAGACAAACACATTTGAACCTCTAATGCCAATCACTAAGTGCCTCTTAAAAGGCAAACAAAGTTTTCAGAAGCTTATAAACATGTCGATTATTTTTAAGACATCTAAAAATCTCAACTATGTTCTTGTGCTTTGTATTTATAAACTAACTAAGCAATATACTATTAGCATCTATTTGAAATAATTTAAATTTCTAGAAACAAATTATCAAAGTGGGTATTCTAATAGGCTCAAGTCTAAGTATTGATTCATAAATTTCATTAAAGTGTTTTTTATATAAAATTTTGAATATTGAGAAGCAAACACAATCTCTCTCTTTTTTTTTAAGTTATCAAGTTTCATCTATTTTATTTTTTAAAACTTATTTTCTATAAACAACATTAGTTCCATGAGGCATGGAAACTAAATTACCCATATCAATTAAAAAAAAATAATACAATTCTTTATGAATTATATTAGCTTAAGCTTGATCACTCAATGTTCAGCTACTCAATTTTTGGGATGTTGTGCGAGCCGGAGCCCACAACTCATGTTTGTGATTTCTAGAAAAAAATTCAAAAATATTTGAATTTTAAAACTATCTCCTCTTGTGCGTGTGTATGTATATAAATATTAAAAATTACAATAACGGTGCGCTCCACTATATTATTAAAAATATTTTTATATAATTTTTCAAATGTCTCAATTTCAAAATGACAAAAGTAATTAAGATTTGAACTTACTTGCTTAACATTGCAAAACAACCTCTACTACACCCATATACACTAAACAACTCAAATAAATAATGAAAGCAAACACACACACACACACACACACACACACACACACACACACACACACGTGCACGCACATACATACAGATACACACATTTGAACCTCTAATGCCAATCACACATGCCTCTTAAAAGGCAAACAAAGTATTCAGAAGCTTATAAACATGACAATTATTTTTAAGACATCTAATAATCTCGACTATGTTCTTGTGCTTTGTATTTATAAACTAACTAAGCAATATACTATTAGCATCTATTTGAAATAATTCAAATTTCCAGAAACAAACCATCAAAGTGAGTATTCTAATAGGCTCAAGTCTAAGTATTGATTCATAAATTTCATTAAAGTGTTTTTTATATAAAATTTTGAATATTGATTCATAAACATCATATAAGTACATTTTCCTCATTAGACTTATCTGTAAGAACTCTAACGAGTGAAACGTTTTATTATTATTAATTGTAATATAGAGAGTCATAGTTTGATTTTATTTTATACAAGTACCATGATAAAGGAATCAAGAATTTTCCGAGAGCAAATATTAATTTGGCGAGTAAATAAATTAAAATATTCAAAAATTTTGGCGAGTAAATAAATTGGCGAGTAAATAAATAACATGAGTAATAATCTAAAGAGGAACAACTACCCAGAAACAACTATGACTCTGTCGGATTATATCATATTAAAAAATTGAGCTCCAATAACGTGCATACACATTTGGGATTATATTTTTAATAAAAAATGTTTTCTTTTGTTATAGAAATGTAATATAATATTTTGTATTAGAAATATAATAAATTAAAATATGTTTTAATTTAGAAATATTTAAATTTTAAAGGAAATGGAATAATTTAAAATGACAATTTTCGTTTTGGGATTAATACTTTAAATACAGGTCGTTTATTATTTCAAATTTCATAAGCATGCTTACTTTTATTATCTTCGGAATACTGCCTTTCACGTTGTGCTTGCTCCTAGGTCTCCCTTCTCCCCTCCGATCCGACTCGTAAACCGTCACCGATCCCTGTTTCTCTTCCAAATCGCAAACGACTCCTAAACGCCAGATCTTTCCGCCATCATCAAATCATCAATATATCTTCCAAAACTTTCTCCTCTCATTTTAATCTTCAAGTTTCAACGCGATTTTTTCTTCGGTCAACTTAACCTGCCAAATCTATTTCACACCAGGTATATTTAGATTTTATGTCTATGTCGTCAAATCTTATATGTATGTACGTTTATATACTGCAGTATGCGCCAACACAAACACACCCACACAGAAACAGACGGACGCCCGCCGCCCCGCCTGCCCACTTTCACGCGAGCACGCTATATATATATATATATATAAATACATACTTATATACTGTTGTTTGTATAAATATATGCACGTATCAATAAAATAATCTTTATGCATATATTGTACTGCATACGTTCATGTACATATACTGTAGTCATGTATGTACATATACAATATTCATCCATGTACATGCACATGACATATATGTGTAAATATATGTGTGAAAATAATCAATTGTTGGCTGCAAACTATAACTAAGGAGAATTATTTTTGAAGAGATGTTTTTTATTTTGATTCTATATTTTTACAAGCAATATAATGATTTATTTATAGGCCGTAGTTTTTCATTCTAAAATTGAAAATTAAAAATTTTTGTCACCCGTAATAGTAACTACTAACTCTTGATATTTTATTTTCCTTATTAAAAATGGATATTTAATGTTTATTTAACAAGAATTTTTCATAAACTTAAATGTTTCTGTCTTTTTTATGCCGATCAATCTTTTGTAGTTGTTGAGTAGTATCGTAGGTAGTGGTTTTGTGAAGATATCCATGACTTGGTCCTAACTTGTCATATATACTAATTTTATATTTTTTTCTTTCACTAGATCTCAGATAAAGTCAAAAAGAACGTTATTATGATTGCTTCTGTCACGATTCATCGAGTTCTTGCTCAACTCAATTGTTGATTTGTTATCAACTCGTATCTTAGTTGCATCGAATTGTTATTATTTCATCTTGTCCAATAAGTTTTTAAGACATATTGCATGATGTACACAAAAAGATATTATCATATATTCGGCTTCACATATCGAGAGTGTCACGATTAGTTATTTCTTTGAAAACCAGATAAATGTTGTGTCGCCCATATAAAACACATTACCCGATATATTTTTTTATTTGTCCAAGTCTTTGCATCAATTACTATTAAAGTACCCAACCAATTTGTAATCTATCGCATTTGTCTATAATAACCTGAGTGACATTCTTCCTTTGATATATTGTAGGATTCGCTTTAATGCTTTCTAATATGAATAGATTAGCTCCCTCATGAAACGACTTATAATGCTGATACTTAATGTTAGCTCCGGCATTGTCCAAGTGAGATAGCGAATGCTTCCCACTACTATGGTATTTGTTTGTGTCGACTCGTTTTTCTCCTTCAAACTTAGAGAGTTTTACATTTGGTTCCATTGGTGTTGAAACATGATTGCAAGATTTCATCCTGTACTTTTTCAAAATTTTTTTTGTATGTCTCCAGGGATACAAAGATACCTATCTTTTCTTGTCTTACCTCCAAACCAAGTAAAAATTATCAATCTTAATTTTGTCATCTCAAATTCTCCTGTCATTATGTTCTTGATTTTTTGTATAATTTTATTATTATTTCTCATAAAAATGAGATCAACATAAAGGAAAACAAATAATATATTACCTCTACTCTCCTTCACTAAAGGGCATGTTCGTAGTGACATTGCTCGAACTCGTTCTTTTAAAGTATGTAACAATATGAGTATTTCACGTCCATGATGCTTGCTTCAACCTGTAAAGTATGTTATTCTATTTCAGTACATTTTCTTTTCTCAGATTTTCATATTTCTGAATGATTGTTTAATATAAATTTCTTCTTCAAGCCCACCATTCAGAAATATTGACTTGACATTTATTTGTAATATCAGCTATTTGAATTGAGTAGTTTGTGAAATAAGCAATTTGATTATCTCCATTCTTGCAACGGGAGAAACACATCGTCATACTCAATTCCCGTCTTTTGCTTGTACTCATTTGCTACGAGTTTTGTCTTATATCGTTCTATCTATTATTGAACATTCATCTTTCTCTTAAACTTCCACTTGACATTAATAAGCTGAGTTTCTTTTGGTAATTCTGCTAACTCACATTTGTTGTTGTAATCTATTGTTTTAATTTTTTGTCTATGGTAGTTTGTCAATTCTTGTCTCGCACCGCATGTTTAAAACTTATATTCTCGGAATTCACCAAAAGATATACAAGGTGTACTTTATTCGTCGAATCATATAAATCTTGTAAATTTTGTATTTTGGGTTGTCGTCATTCATCATCATCAATAATAGTTTTAGAATTTTTCGGTATGGTTATTAGTATAGTAGTTGATGATTTTCTAATTTTGATGATATTTTTTTATTGTTTTATTTCATCTAATTTATTTGTTTCATGAACTCGTAGATCATGGCTCACTAGAATCTTCTTTCTTATCGAGTTTAATAGCTTATATCCTTTTGTTTCTCATCATACTCAATAAAAATATATCTTTTGTTTTTGTATTTGAGCTTTGTTTTTTGTCTTATGCCTTGCTCCTCACAATACTCCATGAAAATTGTTGAAGTTTATTTGTCACCTCTATCGGATCGTATAAATTTGATGTGTCTACCGATTGCTTTTTCCACTAGTACTTTGATTTTTTTTTTGAATATCTCGAATGCCTCAGATTTTTTTTTTCAGAAAATAAATCAAAGATTATCGTGAGAAATGAAATATGTTTTGTTGCTAAAAGATTTAGGGGTGATTGATCCACATATGTTGGAATGAATCAACTCAAAGGCTCCTTAGCTTGATATTCTTTCTTCTTTTAAAATGACATTCTTGCATGTTTTTCGAGCACACATTATTTATAAAATTTTTTCTTGTTTTCCATGTCTGGTAGTCTGTGCATCATGTTCTTATTTATCAATTTGTTTAAATCTTCTTGATATAAGTGACCAGAATGAAGATGCCACAGTGATGTATTATCTTCTACATTGACTTGTAAATATTTTATTCGTACACTTCTCAAATTCAGTTAGTACTTATGATTTTTTTTCATTTTAACTTGTGCAATTTAAAATCATTGTTTGTCTTTTAATAATAATATTCAGTCATTCATAAAAAATGAATAATCTTTCTCCATGAGTTGTCTCATATTTAAAATGTTGCTCTTAAGGTCTGGTACATAATACACATCATGGATTGACCCAACGAAATCAATATTTTGTACATAATAAATCATACAATGGTCTTTGACCTCAACATTCGAGCCATCTCCAAATGATATAGATACAGATTCAATCGTTCACATCTTTTTGAAAAATGCTTGTGCCCGCACATATGGTTGCTTGTAGCCGTGTAGAGGTACTATATCGTGTCGTTGTCAGTGTTGATTTTGTTATATGTCATTAAGAGAATTTTTTTCCACCTCATTTTTCGTAGTTCGGTTGGTTGTCTTTTTTTATTTTTTTCTCGATTCGATATTCTTTTGTAAAATATCTCACCTTTTTACATTTGTGATATTTATCAGAATTGTAATTCTTCGTATAGTAATCATATTTGTCACACTTGTAGCACTCATTATTGGAATAATTTGAACGACCGTCTCTTCAACGATCCCATCTTATTTCACCTTAATTTTGTTGGTTTGACCATCACTTTTTTTAATGATATCCTTCTTGACCGTGACTTTTTCACACCGTAACTATTTCCTCGATTAACATTGCCATGTCATTTACCTCAAATATTTAGAGAATAGAATATTTATTCGTCATTTATTGATATTTTGGTTTGAAGTGCCTGCTCAAGTGTCTCCTTATCCTTCTTATGATATTCATGTGCCATTAAAAAACTTTCTAGCTCGTCAATTATAAATGTTGTTGGATCCTTTACTCTTCTATGATACATACTGCATTCTCGAAACTGTCGGTTAATTATCTTAAAATCTTCTCCATGACTCACGCATCAGATAACTTTTTTCCGTTTCGGTTGAGTTGATTCACCATGTTTTGAGCACGCATGATGTTATCGGACACACCTTCTCACACTTTCATCTTTATACCTTCTAACTTGTTGCGAATAGTTTGAAAACGATCCTGTTTAACTCGGTCAGCCCCTTTGTACGCAGTCTTCAAGATGTCTCATATTTTTTTCAAGTTTTTGTTCTCGCAATCTTTTTACAACCCTACTATCTTTTGCATACATCATCACTCACTATGCAAACTCTATTACATGTTCCATCATCATAGGTTTGTACTTTATGAAACACTAATATAATTAATTGTTTATGATTCGGAGAATAATAAAATGTATATAAAAATATATTTGTATCAAACATTATAAAATGTATATAAGCTCTTGCACCTGTTTAAGATTGCTTCTGAAATTTGGACAAAAATGGATTCCGTGATTTTTATATTATTGCAGGCTACGCTGCCTAGTGTTGGTTACGGCTGCTGCTGAAGGAGAGGATGAAGGAGCTTCTCTGCATGATCACGCACGAATCTATTTTTCTGTTGGATTTGACGGATATACTCGCCGGCGATGACTGGGACCGAAAGTGTGCTCCGCCGCCGCCGCCCCTGAAAAAATGGATCAAGTTGGATGGGACAAATCTGCTGTCGGGGATGGGCTGCCTGACGTTAGACAACACGGTGTACATGTTTGGGGGAGAATTCCTGGATGAGGACGCCTGGAAAGATGGATACGTGCTGGAGTGTGGGAGTGGGAGGTATGCAAGGGACTTGTGAAGCTGGTTCTCTGTGATCTGGATTTGAGTCCCACTCGTGTCGGCCAGTTGGTGGGTCCCAAGTACGTCCCCGTAGTCTATGAGTACGGCGGCAAAATATATATCCTCTCTCGTGAGGGGTTGGGCCTGCCGGACACCTTTGAAGTGTGGGACCCCATAAGCAAGGAATCATCCTCCCTCCTGCTGCCCCCTCTGAAACAGCACCTCCACACCCAAGGACTCTCCGTGCATGCCTATTATCTCAACGAGAGGGTTTAGTTTCCACGTTGATGTTGGCGTGGCAATGTTTGCCGATTCTCGGGAGCATGGCAAGGAATCTGGGTATGCCTGTGCAGTGCTGCCGTGTCACCCCTGTTCACGTGCCGAAAAATTCTCTCTCCTGGTCTATGCGTTCAGAGTGGAAAAGCTCGCATACGAGAGGCCCGAACTGAGCGAAGAAACCGCGGTGTTGTTGATTCCAGCGCCGAATTTATTCTACCTCGTATCCCTCAACATTATGGTCTACGACTTCAATTTTCCCGTGCCTGCTCGGCACGGACCTTATCTTCTCGACATTGTGGGAGCCTATATGCGAGTGTCTTTGCTCCCCCCTTTTTCATTGTTAATTCATTCTTGGGTTTGATTGGCTGGTGGGTCCTCATGGTCTCTTTCTTTTCACGTGCCAATAATAAACAGATGGAGCTTGCCTGAAGCACCGATCCGGAAGAAAGAGGGAGGTGGCTGTGGAAGGAGAAGATGACCGTGGTAATTGCCTTACTGTGCTTTCTTTCCCCTCATCATCCCCCTGCCTTGCTGCACTTCCTTCCCACTCATCATCCCCTTTCCTTGCGGCTTGGTATGTTTATATTTTATGATTATGACCTCGGATCTTTCTGTTAGCTATATAAACGCCTGCGTGTGTTTATATACGGCAGAATGCACACACAACAAACACACGCACGTGTGCACGCATGCACACACATACACAGGCACAAACATATGCACGCACGCCTTACACACTCGCACGCCCACTTATACTCTCGCATGCACGCTTATGCACTCGCACGCTCGCTCGCACTCACATATACACAATTATATTTTGCTGTTGAATCTACAACGATATAAATATATCGATATATATGTAAACGGCAATGTACTCACACAAAGACACACTTGCACGCTTGTGCTTATAATTTGTTTTCTGTGTAAATATATGTGCATGTATAAACAATTCTTGATGCACGTACTGTACTACTGTATACATACATGATACATGTAGATATACTGTAGTCCTGTATGTACTTGTATATGCATATACAATAAACATGTATGGACACTTATGCATTTACAGTAGACAAGTATTTACATGTACATAAGACATACATCTATATATTATGATGAATATGTGTGTGTGTGTGTGTGTGATAGTCATGTTTGTACCTGTATTTACATACACATATACATCCATCTATAGCATTATCTACTTATTTTACATTTTATATACACATCAATATCAATATACATGCTGGAGCACATTATTTGTTATGAATATGTAGGCCGTAGGGGCAAAAGTGCAGTATCTGCTTCATTTATTGTTCCCATCTGTTTTACAGTGCTATCTAATTGGAGGGCAGGGAATCCTAAACTAGATAGCTTTGCTTTCCGACTGGGATTTAAACATTCAGTGAGTTCATTCAATGCATAATATATTCTTGAAAAGGTCTGGAATGATGGATAAGTATCAGGTTGCTACCTAGACAACTATATATTATCTCACAAGGTAAGGATTTAACTATTATTGGGGTTTGTTTTGATAATATTTGTTTTACTTAGTTGTTTATGAGAAATTTTTAATATCAGAGATTTTTTTTTTGATGAATAGTTTCTTGTTTAATAATGTTTTTTTATTCTTTTTTTCTAGATATACTCAATTATGATTCCATTCGGCTTCAGAGGGATCTTGGTCTTTGCTGCTGTGATATTTACGTTATCTTATTCAGCTGTCTCACGATATAAAAATTTATTTCTCATTAAGGTTTGATATATTTTGCTTTGAAGAAATTAAAATGATAAACGTTTTGGTACTGTCACTTTGGATTCTATATGGCTTGAGAGGGATCTTGGTCTTTGCTGCTACGACATCTACACTATACTGTCCAGCTGTCTCACAAGGTAATAATTTAGGGATCTTAGTCATGATGATTTTTGTTCCTCTTGCAAACTATATTTAGCATAATATATCATACATGTATCTTCTTAATGTGAAATTCTTCTATAATTCATAATTAATTAGTATATTCATTCACTTCGTAAATCGTTTATGCAATTCTTAGTATATATTCTATTTTAATTTGTAAGTCATATTAAATGTATATATCTTTTTCCTATTTATTATGATTTTAAAATTAATGATTTTATATTCCCAATTCACTTTCATTCACTACTAGCACTTAGACTAAATTCATATTTTTATACATAGTTCACAATTCAAATGATACCATTAGTAGAAACATCTGTCGTGTTGGTTCTATTTTTTTGAAACAAAAAAGTATCTGATTGGAATCCAGATTTTGCTCATAGTTGAGCATGCTCTTATGTTCTTTATTAGTTATTTTTTTGTGATTATGTTTTTTTTTTCTTATTTTTATGATTCCTAGATATTCAATTTGAGCGTGTTATGATTTTTATAGATTACATGTTCTAAATTATTATATACTCGATGAATCTCAATATGTATAAGTAAATTTCTTGACTCGGTTAGGAATGTATTTAGTGTGGTTACTTAATTTTGCATGTGATTTAATCTTATCAAGTTGCTTTGAGGGTTTTTAAAGCTATTGGGAAAGAGGCTAGAGAATGTAGAAGTCACTCGAAAAAAAATATTATTTAAAAAATGAAAAACTATTATTTCTTAACACATATTATGTATATATATGGTTGGGTAAAATCCACAAATCTGAAACTTTTAAATAATAAAACCTACAAATAAAATAATAAAAAACAATAAGCTAAAACACATTATTAATTATTAAGATGAAAGAATTGTACATTTCATAAATTATCAGCTTTTAAGATACAAAAAATAGAAATGTGTTCAATTGAGAGTCTCAGTGACTTATCGGACAAAACATATTACTTGACATATTCATTTTGATATTTAGCATATTAATATATATTATTTTACATATTTATTTTGATTTGAGGTGTTAAATGGGTTGTGACATGTGGGTATAACTAGAATTTTAGTAGCATGGTAGGGTTATCATCCTTTTCGGACAAAACATGATCAGGTTACTCTTGATGTGCCATTTCAACACAATCAGCTAAGGAATGCTAGATATGACTTGATGGTCATCCTTTAGAAGTCGGGCATGTTGGGTTTGGTAGGGTCATGTCTAGTTGGACTTAGCCAAGCATTAGCATGTATCATGGAATGAGGGTCGTGGAGCAATGTCATGCACTATGCCTAGAAGTGTCAATCATGTTGTGCTAGGTCGACACAATCCAAATTTTGATAGCCAAGATGAGTCATTTTGCTGTGTCGGATTCATGTACTTTGTGCTTGTCGTGTCGGCACTACAACATGGAAACTAGGTATTTCTTGATAGTCTAGGTTTTTAGTCTGGCATGCTTGGTCGAACTTGATAATCAATATTTTAAAAGTCAAACGAATACTTTCACATTAAATAATTCATCAATTTTTTTTTATTCTTATTTTGCATGTTTTTGATAATGAAGAAGTTATATTAATAATATTTTTTATTATATTTTTAGCGTCGTAGGTACGATCATCAATATTATTGATGTACTTCAATTCTTTTTTAATGTAATATAAAATGTTTTTAATTAATAGTGTTTAAGTTTTTTTTATGAATATAATACATATTTTTTTTTTCAATTTTTTTTTTTTTGTTTTTATTATCATTATATAATAAAGTAAATATATATATATATATATGATGCTTCTTCTTATCTATAATTGCACGAGTTTGACTAGAATTTGAATGTCCCTATCTGACTTTGTTTATAATATTTAAATATAATCTTGTTTCTTTGTATTTTTATTATATATGCAGGTATATAATATGCTATATTCATATGAATTTGTTTAATTGCATTTAGGAAGTATTTAATTATATTGATAATGTAAGTAGTATATGATATATTTATCATTAGATTGTTTAATTTTATTATAATTATGTTATATTTAGTAGAATTAATTAACTAACAAACATATGTAGATAGTTAACTTTGGGATCTTATTATAATTTTGCAGGCGCACAACCAAACATAGCTAAGTTAGATAGTTTAGTTTTGGTTGACTCATATTATTAAAAAATAAAAAAATTATTTTTCTAATGAAATGAATCCATCGGCATTGTTCTTTATTTGGTATACCGAGTTTAGAATCATATTTATAGTTTAGTTTTCCGACGTGAGTCGGGACATATACTTGTATGAAATCTAATTTTTTTATTTTTGATTCAAACATTAAAAACAACATATAAAAAGTATATAATAATATTTAAAATATGTGTAATATTACTTAAGATTTTTAATTTGGATATTTTAATTTTATTTAAAGAATACTGAAAATATAGCAACATTTAAAAGTATTAAAAAATTAAATATTAATTATGTGGACATATTTTAAATTTGATAAAAATTTATTGTTTGTCTTGTGTAAATTTGAAATGATTATTAGCATATTGTTTTGTTTCATTTGATATAATAATTTATAATTTATTTTTATATTATATATTTATCAAGTTAAGAATTTATATACTGACAATGTTATAGTCTTATTAGTTTTTTTCTTTATGTATTTTATATTTGCTGTATAATTTATATAAAAGTGAGTTTTCTATTAGTGAAAAAGAATAGTAAATATAATGTCCAAAGATTTTCTATGTATTTTTCCTTAGCTATTGCAGTATAATTTCTTGTTAAAAAGCATAGTTTCAATGTCTTATAAATTTTGTTTCAGGATGATATTTTTGCCATCGGAATTTGAAATCAAGTGTCAAACATTCACTAATGTTCGAAGAATTCAAAACCCTCATAATGAAGATGCATCAATTCTTTATTTTGCAAATAAAGACAAGCAGTCGGTTATCATTAGAAGTGAAGTTGACGATCAAAATGAGTTTTCATTTCATAAATCTCAAGATCCAGCAAGTTTATATCTTCTCAGAGGATTGGAGAAATTTTGTTATGAAGGGAATAATTTCTATGTTTATGAAGGATATATTTCATTCATTGAGTGGATGAAAAATAAGTCAAATGTTATTGTGAATAACCGTTATACTTCTTCTTTTCTAAGAATTTTACTGTGAGTTTGCATTTGTTTTGTACTTGTGACATTTTATTGTAGTGGTACAAATAAAATTGATTATGTTTATGTTTTGCAGGAATGCTTTTCAAGGATTGCAGTATCTGTGCAATAATAATGTTTATTTGGTGGCAGTTATAGAATGCAAGGTCACAGGTTATATGGGAAAGCTAAGTAATATGTCTTACTTGGGAAAGTCGAAAGATGATTGTGCATGTGTTGCACAGTATGATAAAGAATGATAATTTTAGGCTCGATTCAAAGTCAATGAAACTCAAGGAAATGAGATGATTATATTTCTTTAATTATTTGAAAGTTTTGTTAAAAGCAAACATTAGAGGTAAGATTGTATATTTGTTTATTGAAGCCTTTATATCTAATTTTATATAATAATTGCTTTTATTAAATAG
This sequence comes from Sapria himalayana, assembly GCA_029783825.1. NCBI lineage: Eukaryota > Viridiplantae > Streptophyta > Magnoliopsida > Malpighiales > Rafflesiaceae > Sapria > Sapria himalayana. The sequence goes on from JAREIK010001099.1 coordinate 2,026,822, forward strand.
GTTTTATTGGTCCTTCCATTCAATTTTATCTAATATTTGTTGGTGTTGCTATAAAGAATATGATTAACGTACGAGCTTGGTTTATATCTGTGAATCTTAGTCATCAGAGGAAAAGGAAGATATTGGCTAATCTCAATGAATGGAAACACAAATTTTTATTGGAAGTGTTCTGTCACGAACAAATATTTCTTGGATGTTCTGAATCACATTGAAAGTAAGGTAAGCTATGCTGACGATGTAGCATCATTTATGAGATTTAGATGGAAAATTATTCTTCATACACCGATGTATGAATGAATTGTTATTTGTTGTTTTTTTTTTTAATTTCGACCATACTTAATTTAAAAAAATATTGTTTTTGTGTTAGCAAAAGATGGCCGTGGAAATAAAAGATGATATACTAGTGAAAACTTGGCCTAGTTTTGCGGCTAAAATTTTTATGGCTTTTCATTTGGATGGGATTTGCCTAATGTCTGATGGTGAGTAAGATTGTAATATATGTTATTTTCCCCATGAGTTCTTATTTGAAATATTAAATTGATACATTTTGTTATTTGTGGAGATGTGATTATTTGATTAAGTGGGAGTTAAATATTTAATACATAATGAAATAGTTGGTTAGGTGATTGATATGACAAAGTTGTAGTGGTTGGTGCTAAATATTTTTCGCCCTCATATTTTTTTTTTATATTTTGTTTTTGGTCTCGTCGACATGTTTTTCTCATAAAATATTGATATTCAATATTTTTTTTAATAATCATTGAATTTGAATATTTATGAAAAAATTTATTTATCATTCACTAATAATAAATATTTTTTTAATGATGTCAAACTTTTATTTATGTCAGATTTATCTTTCATGAGACATATTTCATGATTGCCACAATTATTATGCATACCAATAAAAAACTAACATATTAAAAAGAAAATAGCGAGAGCATGCCCAATCCTTTTTAACCAGAATATTTATTTCAAGATAAGCAATGTTCTGCATCGTGACACAAAATATAAATAAAAGAAAAAAAAAATAGAGAAAGAAAGAAAAATTAGAGCAATTGTGACAATATTAAGTAAAATGGAATGATTTTGCATTCTCATAGCCCAAACCATGGAGTGAGAACGGAAAAGGTTGTGTGTGTGTGTGTAATATGTGTGTGTTTCTAGTGACTATATAAAAATAGTGCGTGCAATGTGTGTGCTATTGATTCCGTCTAAAAAAATGTGTGGACTAGATTCTTTCATGTGCAATGTATGCATTTTAGTTGAATATGGTTGTGTGGGGAATAAATGTTTGTCAAATAAATTGTGTTTATCTTTTGGGTTGCTTTATTACACTACGATTGATAACATTGAATATTACATTGTTGTTATTTTATAGATCACAAATGAGTAATTGATATAAAACATAAAACATTAATATAAATCTAAAACTCAAAACCACTGATCATAAACTTACTATTGGGGGGGCGAGTATGAATGTTAGGTTATTTGGTGCATGAGTTGCTAATTCTAATAAGTGGTATCTATTGTGATTTTGTGATGATGCTAAAATTATCATTAATTGGCATATTATAAAAATATTACTTGGTGATGAACTCTCATTTATTATAGCCCTAGTAGTATATGATTTATACAAGTAATAAAATAAATATATGTCTGAATATAGACCTAAAGGAATTGTGTAGATAATTGGATCAACTATTAGTGAACTAGCTGCTATTCTAGTTGAATATATGTACTTAATCTTCATAAAGATATTCATAATCTAGGGTTGGCTCACATTCTTATGCATGATGATGTTTCTTTAGTATTTTATCAATGGCATATTTGATTGTTGGATGAAATGTAGATTGTTATGAAAATGCTCATGTGTTCTCTTGATATACAAGGTGACCATCATCCTTGGACTATCATTACAAAGACTGATCCCCACATAGTTATCATCTCAGTATTTAAATACCAAAGTAATACAAAGAATTTACCACATACCCGACTTCAGTAGGAATTATGTCCAAGATGATCGGAGAACATCTTGGATAATCGGAAGGAACAAACACAGTCAGAGAAATTGTGTCAATGTAGGTGTAGGGAAGGTGATGTGTCAATGTGGGGTAGGGAAGGTGATGTGTCAATGTGGGGGTAGGAAAGGTGATGTGTCAATGTGAGTAGGTATGGAAGGTGATGTGCAAATCAATTTTTGCTCAAGTGTACCTAGACCACTCTCACTGTCTAGACCATGACCTGACCCACCATCTCGAGCACGACCTCCACAATCAACTTTCGTCTCCCTCTCCCTCTACCTCAAATGGGCTGCATACATGATGGTGTTGACGATACATGAGGCCTAATAAATGGTTCGTGTGATGTCGAAGCCTCATCTGTGTGCCCGGTGATACGATAGTCTTCACAGATCTGGTGTAACATCGATCGGGGAATATGATGTATGTCTCATAAAGCACCAGGGGTATCAACACGAGAGCGAATGGCTATGTCAACCATAGCGGCAATCAGAGTGAACCAAAGAAAGAATTATAATTACATAATTTAATAATTAAAAATTAGGAAAAATATTTTAGAAACATATGACTCTAACTTATCAAAAGATCCATACTATCGGCTGTTGTATGGAACCTCATATCATTTCTATGAAGTCATGGTGTCATAAAATGCAATGTAATATGATGATACCACTGCATGTATGGATAATGAATGTCCATTAAACCAACAATAGGGGGTGAAGTAATGATCCTAGCTACTCGCATCTCCCATTATGCTATGTATGCTGCATGATACGGTCGCCCAATCAGTGCTAGTATAATCCACGTACATCCACTGCATGCAACTGTTGCTCATAATAGCAAGCTGGCGGTATCTCTTGATGCATCCCAAACTGGCAGCATGACTTTCTTTGGATGATGCCACTCAACAATCTCGAAACAAATGAGCCATGACATCGTCCGCCATATCTCCTGATCAAGCTGCACATATATGGGAGCTGATCAAGTAACTATCCCACGTATGGCTGCCATGAGACCTACATGTGAACACTTAATATCAAAAAATTTTACAATAATATGAATATAATTAATATAGAACCATATAATTTTAAATAAAAATTACATGATCCGGAGTCTGTGCATCTAGTTGATCTCGGGATATGAGGTCATTTATGTTGATATGATGAATTCGACCACTCCTGGGACCTTATGAGAAATATGCACTGTATATGATCGTAAAGAATAATTTTCATTGATCAAGCCTTAGCCACACGGCCTTGAATCTGAGTATCAACATACGGTGTGAACTACTCATCGGATGCCAATCTATCACCACCTTGTTCCCTTCTTGCAACAAAGTAACTATTAGGGCGGGAAAATATCAACTGAACTAATGTAGTAATTGGTAAGCTACAAACACCTTTAAGAATACTTTAAATTTGTTTCCATGTAAATATATAGTTATTAATAGAAATTGCCGATAAATTACCGACCTTTTAACGAACAAAAACATATTCACATTAAAATTGGTCGATAAATTGGACTTCCAAATACTTATAAATTTATTCTCTCCGACCTTTTACCGACCATAATTTTGGTCAGTAATTCAAAGTTTTAATTTTTTGATTTAAAATCATTTGCTAAGTCATTATAACCTAAATTCATTGAAACTCCGTCATTTTTCAGAATCATAGCCAATTGTAAGCACGAAATCACATAAATTTGTTATTACTTATGAATACATGTAAGTTTTTCTTTGTTCTTCTACTTCAAATTGCTTATACACATCTCAGTTTCTTTGAAATATATATAAGCATTTGGAATTTTGTTTTTCAGTATATTTGGGTATTAGGTTTTTTTTTGTCCTCTTAATTTCTTAATTTTTTATTTGATTTCATTTAACCTAACATGATTTTAACTCGACACAATTTATTTAAACTATAATTTTTCATTTTTAAAAATTCGTTCATCTACTATTTATATTTTAAGGGTTTTAGTAATTTTGATTTCAATTACATGATGTTTGCATCCAGATAATTTTAAAGTTAATAGTTTATATTTATATAATCATATGACATTATGTATAAATGTCTATACTTTAATATGTATTATGATTTATGTTAAATCAAACTTTTATTTAATGTTAATCTTAATCAATGTTTATATAATCTAATGATCTTATGTATAAATATCTATTCTTAATATATATATATGTATAATATTATAAATACACATTGATATGTTTATATAAATATATAATTTTATATATAAATATTCATACAAAAGTATTAATGTCTATAAATATCTATACAAAACTTACATTAAACTATCCATTTATATTTTTTCTTATATAATAATTATTTAATATTAAATGATTATACAATTTTGTAAATATTTATATTACATATTATTTTTTATATAAATATATAATATTTATAATATTTATATAAATGTGAGATATATACTCTATATTATTTATAAAAGTGTTACAAATAAAAATAATAATATTTAAGTAACATTTATAAAAATACTGTATTCACAAATATTATATAGATACACGTGTTTAATTATATAATAATATGTCATTTTATGTAAAAGTATTTATAACTATATTTATAATAAAGTTAACTACTTTTTTAACTATATTTATAACTTTATATAACTAATTTGTAACTATAAAATAATGTATAACTATAAGTATAATTCTATATAACAATTTTTCTAAAAAAATATATTATATGTATACTAATATATAACTATATATAATTATATTTTACTAAATGTATACCGATATAAATGTACGTAACACTCTATATACACACAAACATAGTTATAACTATATATTATATGATTCATAGGTAGCTAGTAAAATAGGTACATAGACAGATAGATACGCAGTTACGCTACGCAATAAGTACATAGACAAATATTTATAACTATATATCATATAAACATATATTTGTAACACTCTTTATATTATATGATAGATAGATCGAGAGTTAGACTGATAAACAGATAGAATTATAGAAAGATATTCACATAGACAGATAGACAGATGGGTAGAAAGTAAAATAGGTACATAAGTAGCTAGTAAAATAGATAGATAGGCATAGGCAGATAGACAAATCGATAGACAGATAGATATATTAATTGATAGACAAATAGATAAATAGATAGAAAGATAGACATATTGACATATAGACAAATAAAAAGATAGACACATACATAATTAGACAGATAGATTAATAGATATATATATATATATATATATAGACATATAGATAGATATATAGATAGGTAGATATACAGATAGGTAGATATACAGATAGGTAGATCCATATATAGATAGATATAGAGAGAGATAGATGAAAAGGTAGATAACCAGATAAATAGATAAACTGATAGATAGAAAGATAGATAAATAGATTTACAGATAGACAGTTCGAAAAATAGACAGATAGGCAGATAGTCAAAAATACAAAAGACAAATAGACAGATAGATAAAAGATAGATCGATAGATATATAGATAGAAAAATTGATTGATTGACAGATAGATAGACAGATAAACAAATAGATAGATAGTCTGATAGACAAATAGACAAATAATTAAATAGACGGATAGACAAATAGATAGATAGAGATATATATTAATCGACAAATAGATAAATAGATAGACTAATAGAAAGATTGTCATATAATCAGATAGATAGACAGATAGATATACAAATAGATAAATAGATATATAGATAGATAGAGAGATAGATAGATGGATAAATAGATGGATAGACAGACAGATAGACAGATTGATTGATTGACAGATAAACATATAGACAGACAGATAGATATATACATAAATAAACATATAGGTTGATTGACAGAAATACAAATAGACATATAAAAGGATAGACAAAAAGATAGATAGATAGATATATATATATATATATATATATTCTAAAAATAGAAAGACATATAGGTAGCTAGCCATAATCATATATAGACATTAAGACATATAGTCAGATAGATAGATAGAGATATTGACAAACAAATAAATAGAGTGATAGTAGTAAGATAGACGGATAGAGAGAGACAGATTGATTGATTGATTGACAGATAGACATATTGACATATATACTGATAGACAGATATACAAATAGATATATAGATAGATAGACTGATAGAAAAAAAGGTAGATACACAGATAGATAGGTAAATATATAGATAGATAGATCAATTTATAGATAGACAGATCGACAAATAGACTAATAGACACATCGACAAATAGACAAATAGACACATCGACAAATAGACAGATAGACAAAAATACAAAATAAAATTAGACAGATATACAAATAGTCAGGTAGACAGATAGATAAAAGATAGATCGACAGATATAAAGATAGATAAACAGATAGACAGAAAGATTGATTGATAGCCAGAAAGATCGACAAATAGACAGATAGATAGATAGCCTAATAGACAAATAAAAAAATACATAGATAAATAAATAGACAGATAGAGATATATATATAGATAGACAAATAGTTTAATAGATAGATAAATAAATTGACAGATAGACAAATAAAAATAGATAGATTGATAGAAAGATAGTTTAATAATTAGATAGATAGACAAGTAGGTAAATAAAAAGATAAATCGATAATATATAGTGAGAAAGAGAGATGCACAAATAGACCATATTAATAGATAGATAGAGAAATAGACAGATAAATATATAGATAGATAAATAGATAATAAGATAGAAAAATAAAAAGATAGACAGATAGACATATAGATAAATATACTGATATATAGATACACAGATAGACAGACTGACAAACAAATAGATAGATAGATAGACAGACAGGCAGAAAAATAGACATACAGACAAATAAAAAATTATACAAATAGATAGATATATAGATAGACATATACACTGATAGACAAATTGACAATTCAACAGAAGCGAGATATATATATAAATAAATAAACAAATTGATAAAAGACAGATAGATAAAAATAAAGAGTGACAATTGTTAGAAATATAGATAAATACACAGACAGATAGACATATTGATAGATTGGCAGAAAAACATAAAGACAAAATCCTGATAGACAGATAAATTGATTGACATATTGATAAATAGATAGATTTATAGATAGACAGATTGATAGATAGCTAGATAGACAGATAGGTAGATATCAAGATAGACAGGTAGACAAAAAGTTAGATAAAGAGATAGATAGATAGATAACATATAGGTAGATAGATAGATACACAGATAGGCAGATAGATAGATACACAGATAGGCAAATAGATATATATATATATATATATATATATATATATACAGATAGGCATATATACCGATAGACAGATAGAAATATAGACAGCTAGTTAGATATACAAGTATATTGGTAAAGAGATAAACAGTTATACAAATAAAGAGATATACAGATACAAAGATACGTAGTTTGGCCAATATAATTATTATATAATAATTATATCATAAAATATATAATTATATATTATATGATACCTATTTTATGATGGATAGACAAGTACATAGATAGATACGCAGTTAGGCAGATAGTATACCTAATTAATTATATTTTTAACTACATACTATTTTATAACTATATGTTTATAACTATAATTATATTTATAAAATATAATTATAACTATATTTATATAATTAAATATAACTATATTTGTATAAATATATATTTGTAGCTAATATTATATAATTAAATATAACTATTTTATAACTAATATTATATTTATAACTATATTTAAATATTTGTATAAATATGTAACACTCTATATAATTAAATATAACTATATTTGTAGCTATATATACATATATGTATTTATATAATTAAATTTAAATATTTGTTTATAACATTGTATATATTTATGTATAATTACTTATCACTACTTGTATAGATATATCTATATATAATTATTTGATTATTATATCTATCTATCTGTCTATTTATCTATCTATCTATTTATCTATCTGTCAATTTATCTATCTATCTACTTTTTGTCTCTATGTTTATATACTTGTCTATCTTTCTCTTTATCTATCTATCTATCAATTTGTTTATCTATTTATCTATCTATGTATTTATCGATCAATTTGTTTTTCAATTTATCTATCTATCTATATATCTATCTATCTTTCTATCCATGTCTATCTATCGATCTATCTGTCTGTCTATCTATTTATTTATCTATCTTTCTATCTATATATCTATCCATCTCTCTATCTATCACTCTATCCATCCATCAATCTAATCTATTTATATATCTATCTATCTATCTATCTATATATATATCTATATGTTTGTCTATCATTCAATCTTTCTATTTATGTATGTATCTATCTATCTTTCTATCTATCTATCTATCTTTCTGTCTATATATCTATAGATCTATATGTCTCTCTATTTATCTCTCTCACTATCTCTCCCGATCTATCTATCTATTTATCTTTCTTTCTTTCTAACTATCTTGCTATATCTCTATCTATTTTTATATCTATCTATTTATCTATCAATCTATCTATCTATCTATCTATCTGTCTATAAATCTATCGTCTATATGTCTCTCTATTTATCTCTCTCACTATCTCTCCCGATCTATCTATTTATCTATCTATCTTTCTAACTATCTTGCTATATCTCTATTTATTTTTCTATCTATCTATTTATCTATATATATATATATATATCTTACTATTTGTTTATCCATATATCTCACTATTTATCTATGTATCTGTCTTACTATCAATCTATCTTTCTATCTATTTATCTACCTATTTATTAGTTTATCTATCAATGTATATAACATTCTATCTATCTAGCAATTTCTCAATCTTTCTATCAATCTATCTAACTATATATCTATGTGTATATCTTTTTATCTATCTATGTATATGTTTGTCAATCTATGTATCTATCTATATATCTATTTGTATATGTTTATATCTTTCTATCTATATATCAATCTTTCTAACCTTTTGTCTATTTTCTATCTGTCTATCTATATATCTCTTTCTCAATCTTTCTTTGTACCTATCAATCTATCTATATATCTATCTATCTATCTATCTATCCATCTATTTATCTAACTATTTATCTATTAATCTCTCTATTAATATATCTACCTATCTTTCTAAATATCTATCTATCTTTCTATTTATATAACTATATTTCTATTTATCTACCTATTTATTTGTATATCTTTCTATGAATTTGTTTATCTTTCTATCTGTCAATTTTTTATATGTCTATCTGTCTATCTATTTATCTATCTATATATCTATCTATTTGTCAATCTTTCTATCAATTTGTTTATCTTTCTATCTGTCAATCTTTTTATATGTCAATATGTCTATCTATTTATCTATCTATATATCTATCTATTTGTCAATCTTTCTATGAATCTATTTGTGTATCTATATATTTATCTTTTTATATATCTATCTATCTATCTATCCCTCTATATATTTATCTATTTATATGTCTATCTATCTATCTAACTATTTCTCTATCTCTCTATCTATCTATCTATCGTTCTCAATATTTATCTATCTATCTATTTATCTATTTATCTATCTACAATCTAGCTGTCTATCTGTCTATAGTCTATCTATCTATCTATCTATTAATCTATATATTTATCTGTCTTTTTATCTATATATATGTGTATCTATCTATCTATCTATATATCTATCTATCTATATGTGTGTCTATCTATTTATCTATTTATGGATTTATCTATCTATCTATCTCCCTATCTATCTCTTTAACTATCTATCTGTTTATCTTTATTTCTATCTATCTATATATTTATCTATCTATCCATCCATCTATCTATCAATCTATCCATCTATATATCTATATATCTATCTATCGATTTATTTATCTATCTATTTGACTATTTGTCTATATATCTATCTATCTTTTTGTGTGTCTATCTGTCTATCTGTCTTTCTGTTTATATCTCTATCTATCTATCTATCTTTCTTTCTTTCTATTTGTCTATCTATCTATTAATCTATGTATTTGTCATTCAATTTATTTATTTATCTATCTATCTATATATCTTTCTGTCTATCTATCTGTCTATATATCTATCTTTCTGTCTGTCTACCTATATACCTATCTCTATGTCTATCTAGCTATTTGTCTGTCTATCTAATCATCTATCTATCATGCCATTTATATATCTATCAATCTATTTGTCTCTCTATCAATCAATCCATCTATTTTAATATCTATTTATCTTTCTGTTTATCTATCTATCTATGTATATATCTATTTGTCTATCTATCTATCTATCCATCTATCTATCTAAGTATTTGTCTATCTTTTATCTATCTATCTGTCTTTCTATCTATCAATATATATATATATCTATCTATCTAATTATCTATCTGTCTATCTATCTATTTGTTTATCTATCTATTTTTCTATCTAATTACTTGTCTATCAATCTATCTATTCAAATTATCTATCTTTCTAATTCTCTTTCTTTCTATAAATTTATCAGTCTACCTATGTGTCTATCTTACTATCTATTTATTTATCTATATATATTTTTATGTCTATCAGTCTATCTATCTGTCTATAAATCTATTTATATATCTATCTATATATCTATCTATCTATTTTTCTATTTGTCTATATATATGTCTATCTATCTATCTATCTATCTTTTTATCTATCTTTTGTCTATCTATTTATCTGTCAATATATCTATTTATCTTTCTATCTATTTATCCATCTATGTGTCATTATATATATATATATATATCTATATTTTTATCTATCTATCTCTCTCTCTCTATCTATATATTTATTTGTCTATCAATTAATCTCTCTATGTATTTATCTATCTATTTATCTATCTATTTATATTTATATATGTATTTCTATCAATATATATATCTATTTGTCTAGCTATCTATTTGTCTATCTTTCTATCTATCTATCTGTCTATCTATTTATCTGTCTTTCTATATATCTTTCTATCTTTCTATCTATCTATCAGTCTTTTTGTCTATCTATCTTTTTATCTGTCCTTCTTTCTCTCTTTCTATCTATCTTTCTATTTATCTATTTGTCTATATATCCTTTTGTCTATCTATCTATCTTTTTCTCTCTTTATCTATCTATCTATCTATCTATTAATCTATATGTCTATATGTTTATTTGTCTATCTATCTATATGTCTATATATCTATCTGTATATCTATCTAACTTTTTATTTGTCTATCTATCTAATTATATATTTGTCAATCTGACTATCTAGCTCTAAGTCTATCTATCTATTTGTCTATCAGTCTATCTATGTATCTATCTACCTATCTTTCTACTATCCATCTTTATATCTTTTTATCTATCTAACTATTCATCTCTCTATTTGTGTATCTATCTTTCTTTCTTTTGTCCTTTCTTTCTTTCAATCTGTCTGTCTATCTATCTATCTATTTATCTATCTATATATCTATAATTATGTCTCACTATCTGTCAATCTATCACTATAAGAAAATCCCAAATAACTATGTGTTTTTACTAGCTATATGAGATTTTTCCTTCGTTAAAAATAGAATAACGTAGGATTAATGATAGAAATTATCCCAAGCTAAACTACTCGTTGCAAAATATTTACTAAAAAAAATCCCTATAAAATTTTTTAACGATGCAAATTACCTAGCTAATTATAATTTTTGCCTAGCAAATTTTGATCATAATTACGAATATTAATTTATATTTTTTGACTAAAAATGTACAGAAAATTCCTTTGCTAAATTAGCTATTTAAAATTCCCTAGCTATTTTCATTACAATGCTCTTTTAATTCCAAGGCTATTTTCACAATTTTAATTTTTTACAAAAGATTTGATTTAATATTTTTAAATTTTTATATTAAATTAAATAAAAACATATACTGTAAACCATTATTTATAATTAACAAAAAGAAAATGTAATTAATAAATTATTCTAATACAATAGTTAAATAGTTAAAATAAAAACATAAGATAGGTATGTAATCATTTTAAACTAAATCATCATCCTTATCATTAGCTGATGCACTTGTGCTAAGCTCTCCTGTGTGGGTGGTCTGCTGGAACTTTATGTGCTATCCTTCTAATCAAGGCTACTATCTATGACTCCATATAGGTCCTCTGCTGCTGTATTGCAATATTCATTTCTTTCATCTAATCAATCATTTCTTTAATTTCCTACATTTCCTCCTTCAAAAAATTTATCTAAAGATCCACTGAACCCTCAACCCTCAACTAAATATAATTTTTTTCATTACACAACAATCAAAACTGATACCACAAGAGCACACACAAGGTTTTTGAATCATTGTGACATGTGCCACAGGCACACCTCTTGGACAATACTACACACATCAATACTGATACCCAACAATGATTTGCATTGTTCATTTAACATCTCAGAGGCATGTGCCCCATGGGGATTGTTACTTGTTATTCCAAACTGCATTACAATTTACACAACAATCAAAACAAGTAAATTTCAAAACTACTAAAAATCAATGCAATCGTACAAGAGTTTACCGTCTAGTTATGAGGTAGCCCTTGGGCTAGATGACGATTCAGTTGATATGCTTGGTTCAACTGGCTCTGACCCAACCCGTGCTAAACAAAAGTCAGCTGCTAGATTGTTGTAGCTGAAGGTGACCCAGTTGCTAAAAATTGCATTTTGAGGTTGCCCAGCACATCTGACCAAAAACAAACTAAAAAATAGTTATACAAAATATTTAGTCATTTCTATTATTAAAGTTGGATATATCCGCATTAATCATATTTACTAGATGACAAATCCTCACTAATTTCTTTGTACCATGAAATATGAGAATGGTGAGCATATTGCAAATAAGAAGGAATTGGTTTCTATATATGACAAGTTGTTTTTAGTCTCCTTTTTCACATGAACAGATTACTTTCATATGGTAATTAACAAGTAGATGATGGCACTAACTTGATTTATCTCATTGGTTTATATATATTTCATACCAAACTAAAGATCTGTTTCGTGAAAGCTTAAAGTATTTATGTGCCCTAGGACAACCCAAATGATGAAGAGATAGAACAAGAATGCTGCAAAAGTCAACAAATTTCTTGCAATTTCCAAAGAACAAAGGCATATGAATTGAAATATAATTTGTTAACTTCAATGTGCCTATGACCTATAGATAGTTTACCAGCAGGCAACTCAGATACAAAAATTGATGTATTCTCTAAATCATTCCTCATAGTATAGAACTCACATGAATATTCACAGTCCACACAAAGTTGTGTAAAGAACACCATCAATTTCTACATAGATAACACACCAAGATAAAAAAATATAAAATTAAAAATCACATACCTTCATTGCATAATTATCAATGCAATTCCTCCACTAGCAGATGGGGAGGCCATTGTTGTTCCATTCATCCGCATTTACTATTGGAGAGTCCATATGGGCACTAGAGCCATAGCACCACCAGGAACACTTATGCTGAGCCCAACATCACGATCAACTATTGGCCCTCTTCTCGACTTGCATCCAGCTTTAGCCACTTACAAATATTTAACAATCAAGCCAAATCTAATGCGATAGAAGAATGCCATCTTTCTATCGTTTGTATATTAAGGAGATAATACTTTTTCATAACTAGTGTGTGATTACACGAGCAATAACATATCAAATATTATTGGAACTCCAAAATTAATATTATTCGAATATGATGAATACTAGAATTATTGATCTCTTGGAAGGTCTAAATTTTACATACATAAATTGGGGATCATGTTTTGGTTTTATGACAAACTCATTTGATTACATACTCATCAAACATAACCCCATCTAATTTTCATAGGTAAGGCTATCAAGGTATCACTATCTCATAGACATCACTTAAGTATATTTTTTATACTTTGTACATCCTTCATAACTTTTTACAACCCCAACTTATAATAAAAATTTCATTTAACATATCAAATCTTATTAGAATTGTAAGGTTGACATTATTCTAATAGAATTAAAACTAGAATTATTGATCACCTGAAAAATCTTAATTTGACATATATATATATATATATATATTTTGGAGATTATGTTTTGGTTTGATGACAGACTCATCGAATTACATACACATCAAACATAACATCTCTAATTTTTATAGGTAATGTTATCAAGGTATCAATATCTCTTAGACTTCACGTTAATCACAAGTCTTTTATATTTTGTACGACCTTCATATCTTTTTATAACAACACCTTATAAAAGTAGTTTCATTTAACATAATGAATCTTATTAGAACTTTACTGTTAATATTTGCTGAACAAAATTAATATTGAATTATTGATCACCTAGAAAATCTTTATTTTGCATACGTCTATTAGAGAACAAGTTTTGGTTTGATAACAAACTCACCTGATTACATACTCATCAAACATATCACTTATGATTTCCATAGGTAATGCTATCAAGTTATTAATTAATATCTCTTAGACTCACACTAAGTATGAGCCTTTTGTACTTGGTACAACCTTCATATCTTTTTATATCCACAACTTATAACAAAGGTTTCATCTAACTGATGTTGGTCATTTTTGAACTAATATGACGAGATCTATCTATCTTTCAATATGAATTGAGGATTATCATTTTAAAATCTAAAATTACATAAATTAAATTTTTTTCTTCAATTGCATTTATATGATTAAATCAAAATCTTAATAGTTCGTATTATCTTTCACATCTCATATTAATTTGTCGATCTAACTATTTCACAAATAGAGTTGGAGGAGACAACTCAAGCTTATTAATCCATTAGGTTATTCATTAAATTATTGTAAGTTGAAATCACTTTTCAAATGATACATTGGAGAAACAAAACCTAAATGCTAGCCACCAAGAGATGACGGGCCATAACATTACACACCCAAAACAATGTTCTCCAATTAATCATTGTGAATTTTTTAAAGACAAAAAAATTCTCACAAGAAAAAAGTTGAACTTTCATCAAGTTTCAATATCGAAGAAAATTAATCTACCAAGTATATTCCAATCCTTCAGAAGGTGGCTCAACAGCAGAATGTGCACTAGCAGCCATGGTAGGAAATATATATGCTCCAACTCCAATAATGCAGGATGTGGTATCACCAGGAGCACCTACAGTGCTTAATGCTAGACCACTATTGCCAGCACTACTAACAAACACAATATGGTGCTTGCTCACCACCTACTCACAATTTAGGGCAAACAAAAATAGGCTTAGAAAGATAGAATGTGGGACAACATGAGAATCAATTGTTAATAGCTACAGTTCATACTTCATTAACAAGATCAATAAAACAACCCTAATATGGAAGTAAAGTGGACTCTCATATTGATGAGGTCACATTTATGCTACATAAAAGCAAGTGATTTCACCATGTGAACGTCATTATCTAGAGTAAATACGAACGACTAATAAAAGATAGCCGACCTCAACAATATCTATTAGGGCCCGTGTCAATTAGATCCTTGTTTCCATTGACCCCAAGTAAAAGTCTCTAATCTTGCATGATACTATTTGTGTGCCAGGTGCAGCTCCATTGAGCAACAGCTCCTTATATTCAAGAGAGAGATGAAAATGTAAAACCACCATGAAGGAATAAACCAACAGTAGTAGACAAGTGTGATACCTGTGGGTGGAAAGCATCAGCAATAGTAGAAACATGTGTACCATGAGCATAGGAATCAATTACAATGCTCAGAGTATTTTCCTGATCATAAATATTAATAGCAAATATATTAACATTTAGCTTGCTAATAATTCTAAATTTCTTTTCCTCCCTGAAAGTATAATTCACATCACAACACAACCCAATGATGTTCACCAATAAAAAAACTAGGCACTAATAATCAAGAAACAAAGATCATACGCAGCTAATTGCTATATATGTTCCATGGATCTCAATAAAAAGCTTTAAAAAAAGCAATGAATTTTAAAATATATGATGCAAAACTACATAAGAAGAAAACTAGAAAAAAAATGGTAGTTTATGAATATTGTCTTTCATATTGTTGGGGTATATTTTTTAAATTTTCTCATTATAATTTAATGATTATGAGTTTGCATGAGTTTTTTATGAGTTTACTTTTAACTTGAAATCAAACAAAGAGGGGTGAGCATGCAATAATATGGTGACACATTGATTCCATATTTTCTCATCAACTCTACTCCTTGTGTAGAACCCAATCAAGATAATACAGAAAAGCGAGAAATAGAGGTTCTAAACCCTAATGAGATAAGAGAAGAAAGCTAGTCAAAACCTAGTATTCATGAATGTAAGATGACGAAGTTGTTGCCCCTGCCATTTTCCAATTATTGACAGAGAGAGGGTGACCAACTTTGATGGTGATTCTCTGATGATTCTCTTATGATTCTCTAATGATTCTCTACTTGAAACTCGAAAGTTAGATTTCTGAGGACATGGTCACCTGGAGGCTGATTGCAGAAGCTATATATAACATTATAGAAGAATTTTAAATATACTTCCCCTTAGATGTCCATCATACTAAGATATCCTAATTATTAAAACCCTTACTAGAAAATTCAGTAAAAAGAAATGCATTAGAAGAAAATGAAATAGAAAATTTTATAAATATTTGAGTAATGTTTGAAGTCTTGAAGAAACTATTTCATTACAACCTTACAAGTAAAATTTTGTAAGAAAATTTTGGCTGAAGAAAAAAATGTACAGTAGATATGTCCTGAGAAATAATAAATTTGATGATAATACTCTCATTGATAAGAATCAACTTGACTCATGACACTCTCAATGCAACCCGATATCACATGACAATTTCTTGAATATTGATAAAAACAAATCTTTGGTAATTAAATCTTTAATATTGGTAGAATGACTCCTCTAGAGTTTGAATGAAGAAAAATTTTTTCGTGTTAATAAATTTATTTTTTTTGTGAATTATCATTTATGTGAAATAAATATATAATGTAATATCATAGTCGCAACTAATAAAGCAAAAAGGGTAAACTTAAAACTTGAAAATTTGAAAAAAAATATTAAATCATTAATCATTTAATCCATAATTCCACGATCGGAACCAGACAATAGGTGGCATGGGGGTGAATCGAGTGTGAGTTGGTCTCGAAATCAGGAGTCCTAACTAGGCTGACATATTCGGGCCTTAATCGGCCTAACTCGGCATGGCCCGACATGTCCAGACCCAAATATGGCCAGACTTAGGCTAGATGGGCTATGCCAGGCCGACAATTATTGAGTCGTGCAATGCCAGGCATAGCACCACTCCCATACCATCAATATGACCTATTTGACACCTATATGCTTACAAAGTCAATAGTACTAATATTTAGTACCATTTTATTTCATATCTTTAAGATAATTATATATTATAGAATAGAAGTACATATTTGAAATAATCATTAATAGTAGTAGATATATTTCTTAAGAGATATAATTGTGAGAATGCCCTTTGCATAGAATGAGATATTATTTTCATGTTGAAATATCAAAAAAAAAAACCCTCACTAGAGGATCATTCCTTTATGGTGATCGTCCAAGAATAATGATTACCTTGTATGTTATGAGACTACACAAGTATTTTCATACCAATCTATTCTTCATCCATTGACCAAACACGATATTGATCAAATACTAAAGAATATCATTATACACAAGAATATCAGCCAACTCTAGAGTATGAGTATCATTTTAAAGACAAAGTACATCTATTCAATTTGCGTAGTTATTAGTATAGTATTGGTTGATCTAAATATCTATACCGCTTTGAGATTAATACCTAGACGTGACTTAGATATATTTTATTACTTATACGAATCATATACTTACAAGTAGAGATGCCTAATGGGTCGTGTCATGCTGGCATGACCCAAAATTTTGCGGCCTAAATAGGCCGCCATTCCATGCCAACATGAAACAAATCTCAATCACTCCAATTAGAACAACCCAATTGGCCCACACCTTGGCAATTCAATGTTGGATCACACATGGTTGATTTCAAGGCTTGCAAGGTTGTACTACTTATAGGTTGTCTGAATGCCCAATTAAATTTTTTTGAAAATTTACTTTTATATTTATTAAAAATATTATATTTACATGTCGAAATAATATAATTATTAAGAATATTGCATGAGAAATTTAAATAAATTAAAATCAAAAAAATATATTTTACATTTGGCTCAACTCAAAATATTATATAAAAAAATATATAATCCAAAAGATGATACATAATATAAGTTGAATTTGAAATAAATAAAATATATATTATCGCATGAGTCAATCATTTATATATGTAGTATGATAAGTGGATGTAGATCATCATTGTCATATGTGATTCTAAAGGTAGTTCTAGTAGTGGCCTTAATATCCTCGATGTCTCATAAGTTATTATCCACCAACAACTCTTTTAATTTGTCCTGAATACCCAACCTTGAATCTTCCTAGTCCTTCAGGATGCAAATACCTTTATGATATCTAATTGTAGTTTGGATCTTATATTTAACATAATATTGAAATTCATAGAAAATAAAGCCTTAGATGTTATTTTGGACACCGAAAGGAGTTTGTAGATTACATGTTATCTTAAATAGTGGGGATAGGTAGATTTATATGATTTTCACCAACTCAAAAAATCCAAATTCTTATTATTACATGTAATATGATGGAACAATAATTAATATTTAAGTACCAAGATAATTCACTCCACAAGACTATATTGGATGAGAGATCCTCACCAAATTTGAGTCTCTCATTGGATAATATGTCAACAATGTAAAATATGTTAGTCATGTCCAATAATATCTTTGATATCTCTAAGTCATGTCTCTGCAATGTTTGAGTTGTATCCAAAACCTTTGACTAGCAATTTGGTCAATCACATGCCATGTTGCATGTTCTTAAACTATATAAATTGCATAATGATTAGCCAATAACAAATTGAGTATTTTTTTATAACTATAAAATGTAGTGCATACTAAACTAGGTTACAATTCAAACTTTTTTTTCAAGTAAAATTTAAATGATAATCAATTTTTTAATCATAAAATTTTCATTATGGTACTCACTTTTTAGATAGATCCCAAGATTAATAAACATGATTCAAAATTATTTATGATAAATATAGTATTTAGAATTGACATTGATAACATATTTCTTATGACCAAATGCAACACTACAAAAATATTGGAAAAAAAATATTTTTATAAATAATAAAAAAATGATATATAAACTAGCTAGAAATATCTTTCATGTTGGTCAAAGAAATAAAACACATCCCAAGTAGGTTCCTATGCATATTAAATACAAATAAATCTTTCAAAAAACATATGTGATCCTTAAAATATAGAGTTTTCTCTAATGCATTTGAATAAATTTCTACCTTTTGAGGTACTTAATGAAAACTGTAATTAATATCTAGAATCGTCTCCACAAATAGTGCTTCCATTTGTATCTATAATTCTTGTTAACTATACATGCTTATTATGATGTATACACACCAATATTTGGGTCATTCTTATACTTATATATGTCTACATTATTTTAGATAAAGAATACTATACCTTATAGTTATTTATAGTACTTTTTATTTAACCCATTTTTTCCATTTGAGCATGTAATTTTATTAAAATAGAGAAATTTGGCTGAGCAATTTGGGTAGAATTATATATTTGATATATCCAAACTAGAGTCATACATGAGCATATGATCTAAAATAAATAGAGTTAAAAATCTATAAGTGCAACATGTCTATCCCAAAATTCTTACAAAATAACTTAGGATCTAATACAAGTAAATTGGGAGGCAAATAAACACTTCCCAACAAAATTAATAGTTCCACATACTTACATGATTGGTGCAATTTAATTCCTAAAGAAGGTACTAAAGATAATCATCTCTCATATTATTTATTTATTTTTTGTTTACTTTTTTTGAAACAAGTTAATTATGTCTATCTCCTCTATTCCCGTAATATGTTATTACAATGGACATATAGTGAGTACCCATAATAATGTGAAATATGATGGAAACAAAGCTTTGTTGTGCCTTTAGAAATACCGTTGACTACACGTTTGAACAATTGGGTGATATCATATTTTCAAGCACACCTATTAACAAACAGAAATTCAACTTATTCCTCAAGTATAAGTATCTTTTAAAAAGTAGAAATAGGTTTCAATCTCTTATAATATGAATTGACTATTCTATGCACCTAATATTGAAAATGGTTAACACAAATGTCATTGAAGAAATTGAATTGTTTTTGAGGTCGTTCGAATACATTGACAAGCGAATCAATCTATTAGTGTTACAGAAATTAAGAATGATGTAGAAATTTATTATGGTTGTGGGCCTAGCAGTGGTCTGGTACGAGATACTAGAGCATATGGATATGATGATGCTCGTACTTATGAAGAAGGTAATGATGAATTTGATGAATATGTTGATACTGAATATGATGATTATTTACATGTTCAAGCCGATGGACATGTTTCATCATTCTAGACTACAAATCAAGTTTTGGAGAATGAGCGAGAGATATTTGTCTCTGCACATGTATTATCTTGTAATATATCGAATATCATAGGTGATAATGAGGAACCTGATGAGTCGGCTCCTATTCAGTTTCACTTACCACCAACACCTTCTTTTAAACATACTGAAAATATAGATATTACTATTTCAAGTGGTTGGACTCCATGGGAAAAATAAGCTACTATTTATGTGAGTGGTGAATTTGTAGTTGGGTAATTTTTTAACTAAAAATCTGAATTGCAAAAGGTTGCAAAGATTTACTCAATTAGTGCAAACCATGAGTTTGTTGTAGTTGCCTCCTCAAAAAAAATTACTGGTTTTAAGATGTAAGAAGGCTGAATAATATCAATGTCAATGGAAACCGTGTGTACAGGTGTCAACCGGGCCGGGCCGGGCACGGTAGCACGAACGTGCCCAAAAAAAAAACGGGCCGGGCCGTACCGGGCCGGCCCGTTTGACACCTCTAGCCGTGTGCCATGGTTGTGAAAGATACTAAATTATTTGTGATCAACAAATATAAAAGGCTACATACTTGTATAAATTCGTGTTTGAACCGGGACCATCATCAACTATACTCAAAGTTAGTTGTTGCTCATATAAAATCAATAATTAAGGCACAATTTAAATTGTCCCCTGCTGCTATTCAAGTAACTGTGTTGAAGAAATGAGGATATGAAATTTAATATAAAAAAGCCTTGGATGGGAAGCATAAAGTATTTCGACACTTATTTGCTGATTTTTCCCAATCATACTTTGATCTCCCATATTTGTTCTTGGCCATAGAACAAGTAAATCTTGGATGTGTTGTTATTTGGAAAATCATCTCTCATAGTGTGTCAAACAATGAGACATTTCACCACATGTTTTGGTCATTCAATCCATCTATTGAAAGGTTCGTAAATTGTCGTCCTGTATTAAGTATGGAAAGTATAAAGGGACATTGTTGATTGCTATAAGATGTGACGGAATTAACTAATTGTTCCCATTAGCATTTGCTAATATAAAAGGCAAGAATATTGATAGTTGGGGATGGTTCGTGGCATGTATCAGAAATAGAGTAACTCAACGGATGATGATTTGTGTTATATCTCATAGACATCGAGGTATTATGACAGCTATGAGCGATACTCATATTCGTTGGGATGTAACATATGCCTGTAACAAGATCTGCATGCGTAATCTTACAAGCAATTTTATGACCCGCTTCAAAGATAAACTCTTTAAGAATTTGGTCTACAAAGTAGCTATTGGACAACAACATGGAAGATCAATAGGCATATGGCTACAATTGAAAGAATTAATCCTAGAGCACGATAATGGTTAGAGGTGATCCTTCTTTCATTATGAGTACTTTCACATGATAGAGTTCGAAGATATGATATAATGACAACCAATATGTCAGAGGTATTTAAAGCATTCTTAAAGGTGATCATATCTTACTAATCACTACTTTAGTTCAGTTGATATTTTCCCGCCTTAACAGTTACTTTGTTGTAAAAAGGGAACAATGTGTTGATAGATTGACATCCGATGAGCAGTTCACATCATATGTTGTTACTCAAATTCAAGATCTCATGGTTAAGGCTAGATCAATGGAAATTATGCTTTACGATGACAGACAGGACATATTTCACATAAGTCCCCAAGAATGGTCGCATTCATCACATCAATTAAATGACAAGAAATGCACACGTGGTAAGATAGTGTTATATGGATTTCCATGTAGTCATATCATAGCAGCATGTAAGCATTGATGTCTTGTAGATATGACTAGTTAGTTTCATGATGTGGATTCGTCGGATACAATTATCTTGGTATTACAAGATAGACACCGATCACACTTAGTAGATATAGAGCAGCTACATAATTTGTTAATTACTAATAACTATTAGTAGATTTAACATATTATTTATACATAATCACATTTAAATTTGGTTGTTTTGTTGCTTACAGCTAAAGGAGATCCTCCGCCCTCAACAGCAGATGAGATCCTTCATGACTACGTGGAGGATGGATATTCAGATTCAGCCATACATGATTAGGGCTGGATTTGATAGTATATACCATTTGGGCCACAATACGATCGATTGGCCATATATCACCTTACTCGTCGAGAGATAGTTACCCGAGAAACACACGTTTCAAGTGCCAGTAGGAGAGATAATGATTACCTTACAGGACGTCGCCATCCTCCTTGGCCTTTGTATCCATGGCCCAGCAGTCACTAGCACATGTGTGTTCGATGTGGTGGTGTTGTGCATAGAGTTGCTCGATGTCATCACATCGGTCGATGCTATCAGAGGAGACACTATATCCTTGTGGTGGTTATGTATCCAGTTATCCACCTCGCCACTATTTTCATTACGGTGGTTATGTATCTAGTTATCCACCACGCCACTATCTCCTTACGGTGGTTATGTATCCAGTTATCCACCCCACCACTATCTGCTTGTAGTGGTTATGTATTCATTTATTCACCCCAACACTTGATGCAGATGAGGTCACATTAGAGCGTTGTGCGTGGGGGTTCATCTTAGCAATGATCGAATCATTCTTATTTGCGAACAAGAAGAGTATGCATGTTCCCACGTGTTTTCTCTTGCTACTGTGAGATTTGACGGATGTTGCGATATATAGTTCGGGTGGTGCAGTACTAGCACATACATACTACGAGTTATGCCAAGCCAGCTTGGATCGTAGCTAAAGTATTAGTGGTTGTATTATATTAATTACACTCATACATGTATGTAATAACTGGGAATATGTGTTGTTATGTATGAATGATTTATCATATTTTTTCTAACGCAAAATACAAATATCAATATTTTGACCTACTTTTTCATTATTTTATAGTCAGCTATGGTCTTTGGAAAGACTTCACGTTGAGAAATCTGATTTTGCGTAACCACACGTAGATATAGCACCACCACCCGCTAATGCCATATATGATACCGATGTCAATTTTGGGGATGGTGACCGACTTAAGGCTATCCACAATGGATTACCAGCTCAATCTCTGGCTGAGCTAGAGGTAGAGCTAGCTTTTCACTCGAGTGTAGGCGGTGAGTACCTTTGGCATGAGTGCATAACCCATCAGGTGTACTTCTATACCGAGATCAACTAGATACACATACTCCTGATCAGGTAATGTTTATTTAAAATTATATGATTCTATTTTAATTATATTCATATTATTATAAAATTTATTGATATTAAGTGTTCACATGTAGGCTACATGGAAGACTTACGTGGAAGAGCTACTTTAAAGCTTCCATATATCTGTAGCTGATCAGGAGATCTGGCGGACGATGTCACAGCTCTTTGTTTCAAAATTGTTGAGTGGCATCATCCAAAGAAAGTTTTGCGCTATTTGGGATGCATCAGTAGATACCTCCAGCTTGCTCTTATGAGCAATAGTTGTATGTAGTGGATGCACGTGGATGGTACCAGCACGATTGGGCGACCATATCATGCAGCATACATATCATTATGGGAGATGCGAGTGGCTAGGATTATTACTTCACCCCCTATTGTGAGTTTAATGATTATTCATTATCTATACATATAGTGGTATCATCATATTACATGGCATTTTATAACACCACAATTTCATAGAAATGATATGAGGTTCCATACTACCGCCGATATTGTGGATCTTTTGGTAAGTTAGAGTTATATATTTCTAAAATATTTTCCCTAATTTTTAATTATTAAATTATATAATTATAATTCTTTCTTTGGTTCACTATGATTGCTGCTATGGTTGACATAGCCATTCGCTCTCGTGTTGATACCCCTAGTGCTTTATGCTACAGACATCATATTCCCCGATCAGTGTTACACCATATCGGTGAAGACCATCGATCGTATCACCGGGTACACTGAGGAGGCTTCGACATCACATGAATCATTTATTAGACAGTGAGAACAGTCTTGGTACACTTGAGCAAAAGTTGATTTTCACATCATATTCCATGCCTACTCACATTGACACATCACGTTTCCTACCCCCACAGTGACACATCACCTTCCATAGCCCCACATTGAAACATCACCTTTCCTACACCTACATTGACACAATTCCACTGAATGTGTTTGTTCCTTCCGATTATCCAAGATGTTCTCCGATCATTTTGAAAATAATTCCTATTGAAGTGGGGTATATGTTAAATTCTTTGTATTACTTTGGTATTTAAATACTGAGATGATAACTATATGGGGATCATTCTTTGTAATGATAGTCCAAGGATGATGGCCACATTGTATATAAAGAAGACACATGAGCATTTTAATACCAATCTACATTTCGTCCAACAATCAAATATGCCATTGATAAAATACTAATAAAACATTATCATGCATAAGAATGTGAACCAACCCTAGTTTATGAGTATCTTTATGAAGATTAAGTACATATATTCAACTTGAATAACATCTAGTTCACTATTAGTTGATCCAATTATCTACACAATTCCTTTAGGTCTATATTTAGACATATATTTATTTTATTACTTGTATAAATCATATACTACTAGGGCTATAATAAATGAGAGTTCATCACCAAGTAATATTTTTATAATATGCCAATTAATGATAATTTTAGCATCATCACAAAGTCACAGTAGATATCACTTATTAGAATTAGCAACTCATGCACCAAATAACCTAACATTGAAACTCGCCCCCCCCAATAGTAAGTTTATGATCAGTGTTTTTGAGTTTTAGATTTATATTAATGTTTTATGTTTTATATCAATTACTCATTTGTGATCCATAAAATAACAACAGTGTAAAATTCAATGTTATCAATTGTAGTGCAATAAAGCAACCCAAAAGATAAACACAATTTATTTGACAAACAATTATTCCACACCCAACCATATTCAACTAAAACGCATACATTGCAAATGAAAGAATCTAGTCCACAGATTTTTTTAGACGGAATCAAAAGCATACATATTGCACGCACTATTTTTATATAGTCACTAGAAACACACACATATTGCACACACACACCCTTTTCCATTCTCACCCCATGGGTTGGGCAATGAGAATGCAAAAATCATTCAATTTTACTTAATATTGTCACAATTGCACTAATTTTTCTTCCTTTCTCTATTTTTTTTTCTTTTCTATATATTTTCTGTTGAGATGCAGAACATTACTTATTTTGAAACAAAAAATATTGTGGTTAAAGAGGATTGGGCATTCCCATGCTATTTTATTCTTGATATGTTAGGTATTTATTGGTATACATAATAATTATGTGGCAATCATGAAATATGTCTCATGAAAGATAAATATGACATAAATAAAAGTATGACCATTAAAAAAATATTTATTATTAGTGAATGATAAATAAAAATTTTGATAAATATTCCAATTCAATGATTATTAAAAAAAATATTAAATATCAAAATTTTATGAGAAAAATATGTCGATGAGGCGAAAAACAAAATATAAAAAAAATTATGAGGCAAATATTTAGCACCAACCACTACAACTTTGTCAAATCAATTACCTAAGGAACTATTTCATCATGTATTACATTTTCAAGTCCCCTTTAATCAAATAATCACATCTGCGCAGATAACAAAATGTATCAATTTAATATTTCAAATAAGAACTCATTGAGAAAAAAACATATATTACAATCTCACTTACCATCAGACATTAGGCAAATGCATTTCAAAGGAAAAGCCATAAAAATTTTTTAAATTTAGTTTTCTCTTGTATATCATCTTTTATTTCCATGGCCATCTTTTGCTAACAAAAAAACAATTTATTTTAAATTAAGTATAATCAAAATTAAAAAAAACAATAAATAATAATTCATTCATACATCAGGTATATGAAGAATAATGTTCCGTCTAAATCTCATAAATGATGCTACATCGTTAGATTAGCTTCCCTTACTTTCAATGTGATTCAGAACATCCAAGAAATAATTGTTAGTGACTGAACACTTCCAATAAAAATCTGTGTTTCCATTATTGAGATTAGCCAGTATCTTCCTTTTCCTCTGATGACTAAGATTCGCAAATATAAACCAAGCTCGTACGTTAATCATATTCTTTATAGCAACACCAACAAATATTAGATAAAATTGAATGGAGGACCAATAAAACCTATTTAATAAAAGCAATTATTATATAAAATTAGATATAAAGGCTTCAATAAACAAATATACAATCTTACCTCAAATGTTTACTCTTAACAAAACTTTCAAATAATTAAAGAAATATAACATCTCATTTCCTTGAGTTTCATTGAATTTGAATCGAGCTAAAATTTCATTCTTTATCATATGTGCAACACATGCACAATCATCTTTCGACTTTCCCAAGTAAGACATATTACTTAGCTTTCCCATATAACCTGTGACCTTGCATTCTATAACTGCCACCAAATAAACATTATTATTGCACAGATACTGCAATCCTTGAAAAGCATTCCTGCAAAACATAAACATAATCAATTTTATTTGTACCACTACAATAAAATGTCACAAGTACAAAACAAATGCAAACTCACTGTAAAATTCTTAGAAAAGAAGAAGTATAACGGTTATTCGCAATAACATTTGACTTATTTTTCATCCACTCAATGAATGAAATATATCCTTCATAAACATAGAAATTATTCCCTTCATAACAAAATTTCTCCAATCCTCTGAGAAGATATAAACTTGCTGGATCTTGACATTTATGAAATGAAAACTCATCTTGATCGTCAACTTCACTTCTAATGATAACTGACTGCTTGTTTTTATTTGCAAAATAAAGAATTGATGCATCTTCATTATGAGGGTTTTGAATTCTTCGAACATTAGTGAATGTTTGACACTTGATTTCAAATTCCGATGGCAAAAATATCATCCTGAAACAAAATTTATAAGACATTGAAACTATGCTTTTTAACAAGAAATTATACTGCAGCAGCTAAGGAAAAATACATAGAAAATCTTTGGACATAATATTCACAACTCTTTTTCACTAATAGAAAACTCACTTTTATATAAATTATGCAGCAAATATAAAATACATAAAGAAAAAAACTAATAAGACAATATAACATTGTCAGTATATAAATACTTAACTCGATAAATATATAATATAAAAATAAATTATAAATTATTATATCAAATGAAAAAAAATAATATGCTAATAATCATTTCAAATTTACATAAGACAAACAATAAATTTTTATCAAATTTAAAATATGTCCACATAATTAATATTTAATTTTTTAATGCTTTTAAATGTTGCTATATTTTCAGTATTCTTTAAATAAAATTAAAATACCCAAATTAAAAATCTAAAGTAAAATTACACATTGTTTAAATATTATTATATTATTTAAATTAATGTTTGAATCAAATATTATTATATTACACATTTTAAAATATTACACAAATTATATTTTTAATGTTGCTATATGTCCCGACTCATGTTGGAAAACTAAACTATAAATATGATTCTAAACTCGGTATAACAAATAAAGAATATAAATTCTTATTACCACATCACAATTAAAAAAAAAAAAAAGAACAATGCCGATGAATGCATTTCAAGAGTAAAATAATTTTTTATTTTTTAATAATATGAGCTAACCAAAATTAACAAGCTGAGATAATTCAATAGACATTTAAATCACATGTGCAAAAATTCTCATAACCTAATTATCACCAATAAAAAATACGGCAACAAAAAAAAACTAATCAAAATTAAACACGAAGATAAATTTTAAAGCCCAAATAAATTATTTTAGTGGTAAATTAAAAAAACAAACAAGAAACCTACTAAAAAACATCTTGATTGGCTGAGCACCGGAGTCAACGTGAAGGGGGGAAAGAAAAAACTATTGCAATTAGCTATGTTTGCTTCGGAATGATGATGACGAACTTATCTTTTTTTTATGCTTACGACAATACATCTTAATAAGATACAAAATTCCAAGATAACCATTCAAAAGACTATCAAGATGAAAGATAAATTTAGGAGAAAATCTATCTTAGGTTCAAATACAATTACCTTATTGAAGTTATTAAATATCAAATTACTTTATTATATAATGATAATAAAAACAAAAAAAGAAATTGAAAAAAAAATATGTATTGTATTCATAAAAAAAAAAATTACGCACTATTAAATAAAAACATTTTCTATTACATTAAAAAAAATTGAAGTACATCAATAATATTGATGATTGTAACTATGAGGCTAAAAATATAATAAAAAAAATTATCAATATAACTTCTTCATTATCAAAAACAAGCAAAATAATAGTAATAAAAAAAATTGACAAATTATTAATGTGAAAGTATTCCTTTGACTTTTAAAATTTCGAAAATTAAATTTTATGTGATTATATATTAATATGTACATGCATATCTTGAAAATACATGTGCTCCATGTTCATCAAATGCTAGAATTGAGCATAGGAGTCTAATAAGTCTTGCGGAGCCAGCACAACCTAGATTTTGGTGGCCCATTTGGGGCGCAATGTCGTGATAGATGACATGGATTAGGTGCCTAGATCATATTGTGCCAGCACGACATCAACAGAGGACGGCCAGCCTCCCTCAACCGAGCATGCATGGTCAGACCATACCATGCAAAGATCAGAATAAAAGTGGCATGACACTGCCACACACTAGTGCAGTGCAAACTGCCTAGACGCAACAACAGAACAATGGCCACAACACAACACTGAGCCACTGAGCAGTGGGCTCACCATAGTGCGATGATATATGCGAATTCATATAATTTTTACTAATTTTAAAAAATATTTATAATTATAAATATAATCATGTGATATGATATAATGATAATTGATATCTAAGTATCAGGATAGTTCGCTCATATTCAACAGGCCAAGCTATTTTGTTATTTTTCTGTTTTTAGCATCATTAAAAAAAATCCTTATTTTAAAATACGATGTCCGTATCCATATTCAACGACTTACAAAAAACAACCTAGTTGGTTTCCTAATCTTTAAGCATATTTCCCAATCAATAATAATAGATCAATAAATTTTATTATTTACATAATAAGATATCATGTATTTATAGTCAACATGTAAATCTCACATCAAAAAAAAATAATTTCAAGTGTACTATAAAATTATTTTTATTCTCGCTTATACTATAAAATAAATTATGTCGCACAAAAACATAAAAAATATCAGCAGAGTACTTCTCTTATATGATTTTAACAACCATATTAATTAAAAACACTATTATTTTTGATATTACTAAATATTAAACTAAAAGATTTATTCTGAATAACATTTTTCATAATGATTCTTATTAGACGTTCATTTATGACGAGACAATCAGAAAAATAAAAAAAAACCACAACAAACCCTAAATTCTTCAATTTTGTTTCCACTTAAAATATATAGTGTCACTAATACTCCTACATGTATATATCCTTTTTATATTATATATATTAGATCAAAAATTTTATGAGATATCTAATATATCTAAAGATATCTAGCATCGCAAATATTTTTATTACATATGCCAAGATTTTACATAATATATATTATGCCAAGATTAAGATATCTAATATCACTTTGACTCCGACAAACCCATCACCAGTTTGTCATAATCTAATATTTTTTGGTACATTAATCGAGTTGTCATTATTACATAAGCATACGCCTAACGTATTTTTATAATTTATACTATATAAAACATAACTAAATTTAACATGAGAGAGCAATATTTTATATTTTACTTATTTTTATTAATTTGTTCATTTATCTTATAATTATTAAATACGATAAACTAAGCTAAACACATCATATACCTTAACTTGGTGTGCGTAGCATAAGCTTTGGAGGCTCCGACTCATATTATTTATCCTAACAATTATAGCTCATCATTATATTAACTTCGATGCTCCGCCAAATTTAAATTATAAATTAAAATAAAAAAATGATACAAAGAAGCCATTATGCCAATATGAAAGCTATGAGAGAATAAAATGTGTCAAATGTTCGAATACTGATTATATATTAATTATGAAAAATAAAATAAAACAATATGACTCACACAGATTTTTAAATTTATTTTTTTTATTTTTTTTTTATTTTTTTATTTTTTTATTTTTTTATTTTTCTAATGATTGAATAATGACTATAAATTTTTTTTTTTTTTGCATTTAGGCATCCCACTAATGTAATCCAACATCTCAACATTTTGACAATCAAACAATTTAATGAAGACTATTATAATTTATATAAGGCTATTCATATCATAGATAAATTCTCTCGTTAATAAAATTATTTTTATTTTGAAATAAAATTATAATTACATATTGATACTTCATATATATGCGATATAATTTATTAATGGTCTTACTATGATTATGTTCAAATGCGAAACGAATGTTGAATAATTATGAATTATCTTTACTAAATATTTTTACATCTGTCTTTGCTAAGCTCATGCTTGAAGAATCAACATATGTTAGCTATTATGTTTCATAGTGGACAACCAAAACTAACTCACAAAGATATTATCATCATATGAGTCACCTACGAACATGCCTAGTGCGTGGCTTATGTTTTAATACAACTCACTGCAAAAAATATCTCCTACACTAAAAGTGAAATGCTTAAAAATTAGTATTTCATAAGTTATATGTCTACGTCCACCACTTCAATCACTTACGAACCCACTAATAACTAAAACCCTAGTCTCAATTTTATTTAACCGTAAAACTATCTATAACAAAATATATTTCATAACTTATGTGTTGTCTCGTGTCGAGATAACACATGTCACATGATTGACCAATAACAATCAAAAGACACGAGGAGAAGGAGCCAAATAAATACGACCCAACGCTTATTGGCCAATTCCATGGTCGAGTTGCAAGCGCTTGGCCGATAACCAACTAAACATGATCAAGTTCGATCAAGCATGCCAGACTAAAAATCTAGACGATAAAGCAATACCTAGTTTCCATTTTGTAGTGCCGACACGACAAGCACAAAGTACATGAATCCGACACGGCAAAATGACTCATCTTGGCTATCAAATTTTGGATTGTGTCGACCTAGCACGACATGATTGACACTTCTAGGCAAAGTGCATGACATTGCTCCACTACCCTCATTCCATGATACATGCTAGTGCTAGGCTAAGTCCAACTGGACATGACCCTACAAAACCCAACATGCCCGACTTCTCAAGGATGACCATCAAGTCATATCGAGCATTCCTTAGCTGATTGTATTGAAATGGCATATCAAGAGTAACCGAATCATGTTATGTCCGACAAGGAGGATAACCATAACCATGCTACTAAAATTCTAGTTATCGCCACACGTCACAACCCATTTAACATCTCAAATCAAGATGAATATGTCATGTAAAATATATTAATAAACAAAATATACAAACTACGTAGGCTATATATAACCTAGTCATAATCATATAGTTAATTTTCTAATAATCTAAAGATGGTTAATAAAATTGACTAAATAGATCACATCAAAGATAAAATCAATAAATTGATTTACGAAAAATATCTAATAAGATAAATCCAAAACACAAATCTATATAAAAAACGAAAGCATAGATATTTATATGACAAGACAATATCTTTCAAAAAATAAATAATATCTAGACCATGATAATATATGTCTCATGAGATTATTCCTATAAAATTGTGCCAGAGGGACCTTGTTAAGTTAGGTCGTACCCATCTTTTCATTTAGCATAAACAAAATAATATTTAGATAAATAATCAATAAAATCACAATGCCATTAATTTTCATAGTTACTTTTCTATCAATATTCCTCCTAGAACCTTCACACATAAGATGTGAAGATGTAATTTTATGTTAATTCTTAAAAATATATTATCATCGGGGCATTCATATATTTTTTTTATATTCTACCCATGAACATTTGATTGAGTTTAAAATACAGTATTTTAAAATGAAAATACAATAAAATTTTACATAACTCTCTATGTGATTTATCCTTCAAACTTTTAACATCCAAAAATATCTCACTTTTATATAATTGGTGTGCCCATATCCTAATATAACAAATACATCTATGGTGTGAAATAAAATTTAAAAAATATTACTGTTAGATAACATTTAATATATCAGTCAAGTATTTATGACAAAATTTAATAAATTTTATAATATAAAAACTTTTGATACACTTGAATGTTAAGGGGACCAAAATCTAAAATTAAGAAATAATTTCCTATAGTACTCCAAGTACACAAAATAAATATAATATATAAACATATCCAAATATACAACTATGGAAGAAAAAAGACAAATTATTTTTTCATATGAACAATATTTTCTATTTTTATCTTATTTTCATAGAATAATAAATAACATCAATACCAATAATTTTATCATTTTAATTTCTTCACAGCTAAATAAAGCAAACCTTAATACTAACTAAATTCTTACCTCGTGAGATAGATGAACAAGATAGTGTAGTTGTTGTAGCAGCAAAAACTAGATAGAATCCCTCAAGATGCATAGTATCCTGATAGAGTATTTAAAAAAAAAAAGAATAAGAAAACTTTATAAAACAAGAAACAAGATAGTGTAGATGTCGTAGGAGCAAAGACTTGACCCTGGATAGCCTTGAATTAACGAGGTTAACCTGATAAGGACTGATCCATCTTGATATGATCAAGGCAAAAAAATGCGAAAAAACCATGCTATGACCGGCATGACAATATCCATTAGACATCTCTAGATGCCATATCTCACACAATATGATGGCGGCCTAAAAAATTCAAATTGTGGCCTAAAAAATTTAGATAGTGGCCCGAAGAGGCCTAAAAAAGTCGGGCCAAAACATCATGTCACGACTATTAGATATTAGGACGGCATATCCAACAGCACATGATAGCCTGGATGAACCTAAAAAATTCAAATTGTGGCAGCACAGCACTATACTGTCGACACCTCTATGAGACATGGCCATTCTTTCCCATAAAAAAAATATGCTTTTAAATTCTATCTAACATAGCTATGTTTGGTTGTACGACTACAGAATTATTATAAGATCCCAAAGTTAATTATCTACATATGTTTCTTAGTTAATTAATTCTACTAAATATAACATAATTATAATAAAATTAAACAATCTAATAATAAATATATCTTATACTATTTACATTATCAGCACAATTAAATACTTTCTAAATGCTATTGAACAAATTCATATGAATATAGTATATTATATACCTGCATATATAATAAAAAATACATGAAACTAGATTATATTTAAAAATTATAAACATAGTCAGATAGAGACATTCAAATTCTAGTCAAATTCGTGCAATTATAGATAAGAGAAACATCATATATATAGTAAGTACATTTCTCTAATTAAAAAAATAAAAGATAAAATATTTCAACATTTAATGTTTAGACAAAATACCAAACTATAGCAACAATTACTTATGAGCCCTAATGAATAAACTACTTGAAGAAAATTTGCCATCCAATTTAGAGACTAATAACACATTACTGTCGAATTTAGGCAACACAACACATTGCGTTCAAAGTTCAAACTGATATTTCCCAATCAAACAAAATATATTGAGACTTATTTTTATCTTTTTTGGAAGAAAATCAAAAATAATTCAATTATCATTGTTCGTGTATCTATAAGTGATAACACAATAGATATTTTCACAAGTCACGGAGACTCTCAAATGAACACATTTCTATTTTTTGTATCTTCAAAGCTGATGATTTTTGAAATGTACAATTCTTTCATCTTAATAATTAGTAATGAGTTTTAGCTTATTGTTTTTTATTATTTTATTTGTAATTTTTATTATTTGAAAGCTTCAGATTTGTGGATTTTCCCGAACCATATATATACATAACCATGTGTTAATAAATAATAGTTTTTCATTTTTTATATAATATTCCTTTCCAAGTGACTTCTACATTCTCTCTCCACTTTCCCAATAGTTTTCAAAGCCCTCATAGCAACTCGATAAGATTAAATCACATGCAAAATTAAGTAATCACACAAAATACATTCCTAACCCAGTCAAGAAATTTACTTATACATATTGAGATTCATCAATTAGATAATAATTTAGAACATATAATCTATAAAAATCATAACATGCTCCAATTGAATATCTAGGAATCATAAAAATACAATAAAAAAAAACATTATCACAAAACATACGTAATAAAGAACAAAAGAGCATGCTCAACTACGAGCAAAATAAGGATCCCAATCAGATACTTTTTTGTTTCAAAAAATAGAAGACCCAACACGAGAGACGTTTCTACTAATGGTATCATTTGAATTGTGAACTATGTTTAGAAATATGAATTTAGTATATGTGCTAGTAGCGAATGAAAGTGAAATGGGAATTTAATCATTGAATTTAAAAATCATAATAAATAGAAAAAAGATATATATATTTATTGTGACTTATTAATTAAAATAGAATATATACTAAGAATTGCATATACGATTCACGAAGTGAATGAATATACTAATTAATTATGAATTATAGAGGAATTTCACATTAAGAAAATACATGTATGATATATTATGCTGAATATAATTTGCAAGAGCAAAAAAAATCATCATGACAATGATCCCTAAATTATTACCTTGTGAGACAGCTGGACATGATAGTGTAGATGTCGTAGCAGCAAAGACCAAGATCCCTCTCAAGCCAAATAGAATCCACAGTGACAGTACCAAAACGTTTATCATTTCAATTTCTTCAAAGCAAAATATATCAAACCTCAATGAGAAATAAATTTTTATATCGTGAGACAGCTGAATAAGATAACGTAAATATCACAGCAGCAAAGACCAAGATCCCTCTGAAGCCGAATGGAATCATAATTGAGTATATCTAGAAAAAAAGAATAAAAAAACATTATAAAACAAGAAACTATTCATCAAAAAAAAAAAATCTCTGATACTAAAAATTTCTCCTTAACAACTAAGTAAAACGAATATTATCAAAACAAACCTCAATAATAGTTAAATCCTTACCTCGTGAGATAATATATAGTTGTCTAGGTAGCAACCAGATACCTTTCCATCATTCCAGACCTTTTCAAGAATATTTTATGCATTGAATGAACCACTGAATGTTTAAATCCCAGTCGGAAAGCAAAGCTATCTAGTTTATGATTCTCCGGCTCTCCAATTAGATAGCACTGTAAAACAGATGGGAACAATAAATTAAGCAGATACTGCACTTTTGCCCCTACGGCCTACATATTCATAGCAAATAATGTGCTCCAGCATGTATATTGATATTGATGTGTATATAAAATGTAAAATAAGTAGATAATGCTGTAGATGGATGTATATGTGTATGTAAATACAGGTACAAACATGACTATCACACACACACACACACATATTCATCATAATATATAGATGTATGTCTTATGTATATGTAAATACTTGTCTACTGTATATGCATAAGTGTCCATACATGTTTATTGTATATGCATATACAAGTACATACAGGACTACAGTATATCTACATGTATGTATACAGCAGTAGAGTACGTGCATCAAGAATTGTTTATACATGCACATATATTTACACAGAAAACAAATTATAAGCACGAGCGCGCAAGTGTGTCTCTGTGTGAGTACATTGCCGTTTATATATATATATCGATATATTTATATCATTGTAGATTCAACAGCAAAATATAATTGTGTATATGTGAGTGGGAGCAAGCGTGCGAGTGCATAAGCGTGCATGCGAGAGTATAAGTGGGCATGCAAGTGTGTAAGGCGTGCATGCATATGTTTGTGCCTGTGTATGTGTGTGCATGCGTGCACACGTGCGTGTGTTTGTTGTGTGTGCATTCTGCCGTATATAAACACACGCAGGCGTTTATATAGCTAGCAGAAAGATCCGAGGTCATAAACATAAAATATAAACATACCTAGCCGCAAGGAAAGGGGATGATGAGTGGGAAGGAAGTGCAGCAAGGCAGGGGGATGATGAGGGGAAAGAAAGCGCAGTAAGGCAATTACCACGGTCATCTTCTCCTTCCACAGCCACCTCCCTCTTTCCTCCGGATCGGTGCTTCAGGCAAGCTCCATCTGTTTATTATTGGCACGTGAAAAGAAAGAGACCATGAGGACCCACCAGCCAATCAAACCCAAGAATGAATTAACAATGAAAAAGGGGGGAGCAAAGACGCTCGCATATAGGCTCCCACAATGTCGAGAAGATAAGGTCCGTGCCGAGCAGGCACGGGAAAATTGAAGTCGTAGACCTTAATGCTGAGGGATACGAGGTAGAATAAATTCGGCGCTGGAATCAACAACACCGCGGTTTCTTCGCTCAGTTCGGGCCTCTCGTATGCGAGCTTTTCCACTCTGAAAGCATAGACCAGGAGAGAGAATTTTTCGGCACGTGAACAGGGGTGACACGGCACCACTGCACAGGCATACCCGGATTCCTTGCCATGCTCCCGAGAATCGGAAAACATTGCCACGCCAACATCAACGTGGAAACTAAACCCGTTCTTGATCGTGCAGCGATAATTTTTAACGAAATCACACATCTGGTAGAGGCAACAATCACCTGGGCTGCGAGGGAGGAGGAGAATCATTATTTTTTCGAGAGTAACATCCACCGCCACATCGTCGTATCCAGGAACTGGTACCCCATTCAACCGGGCCCACTCTGACTGCGGGAGAAAATATGAACTTCCACGGGGCAAGCATTCACAGCACCAATCTGGCAGCTCATTTTTGGATTCCACGCGGTCGGGCCTGACCTCGCCCGGTCATGTGAGCCACGTTCCAATTTCGATGTTGAAGAACATCTGTCTCTCATTCAAATTCACGACAATTCCCCTCTCATTGAGATAATAGGCATGCACGGAAAGTCCTTGGGCGTGGAGGTGCTGTTTCAGAGGGGGCAGCGGGAGGGAGGATGATTCCTTGCTTATGGGGTCCCAGACTTCAAAGGTGTCCGGCAGGCCCAACCCCTCACGAGAGAGGATATATATTTTGCCGCCGAACTCAAAGACTACGGGGACGTACTTGGTACCCACCAACTGGCCGACACGAGTGGGACTCGAATCCAGATCACAGAGATCCAGCTTAATCACGTCCCTTGCGTACCTCCCCCTTCCGCACTCCAGCACGTATCCATCAATCCCGGCATCCTCATCCAGGAATTCTCCCCCAAACATGTACACCGTGTTGTCCAACTTCAGGCAGCCCATGACCGACGGCAGATTTGTCCCATCCAACTTGATCCATTTTTTCAGGGGCGGCGCCGCCGGAGCACACTTTCTGTCCCAGTCATCACCGGCGAGTATCTCCGTCATATCCAACAGAAAAATAGATTCGTGCGTGATCATGCAGAGAAGCTCCTTCATCCTCTCCTTCAGCAGCAGCCATAACCAACAACTGGCAGCGTAGCCTGCAATAATATAAAAATCACCGAATCCATTTTTGTCCAAATTTCAGAAGCAATCTTAAACAGGTGCAAGAGCTTATATACATTTTATAATTTTGGATACAAATATATTTTTTATATACATTTTATTTTTCTCCGAATCATAAACAATTAATTATATTAGTGTTTCATAAAGTACATACCTATGATGATGGAACATGTAATAGAGTTTGCATAGTGAGTGGTGATGTATGCAAAAGATAGTCGGGTTTTAAAAAGATTGCGAGGACAAAAACTTAAAAAAAATGTGAGACATCTTGAAGACTGCGTACAAAGGAGCTGACCAAGTTAAACAAGTTCGTTTTCAAACTCTTCGCAGCAAGTTAGAAGGTATAAAGATGAAGAAGTAATAATGTGTGTCCGATAACATTACGCATGCTCAAAACATGGTGAATCAACTCAACCGAGACGGAGAAAAGTTATCCGATGCATGGGTCATGGAGAAGATTTTAAGATAATTAACCGACAGTTTCGAGAATGCAGTATGTGTCATAAAAAAGTCAAATGATCCAGCAACATTTACAATTAACAAGCTAGAAAGTTTTTAAATGGCACATGAATATCATAAGAAGGAAGAGATATTTGAGCAGGCACTTCAAACCAAAATATCAATCAATGAAGAATAAATATTCTATTCTCTAAATATTTGAGGTAAATGACATGACAATGGCAATCAATGTATGCAAAAGATAGTAGGGATTTAAAAAGATTGCGAGGGCAAAAACTTAAAAGAAAATGTGAGACATCTC
The DNA here is from genome assembly GCA_029783825.1 of Sapria himalayana. Lineage (NCBI taxonomy): Eukaryota > Viridiplantae > Streptophyta > Magnoliopsida > Malpighiales > Rafflesiaceae > Sapria > Sapria himalayana. The sequence continues at coordinate 2,065,668 of JAREIK010001099.1, forward strand.
AAAGACTGGGTACAAAGGGGCTGACCGAGTTAAACAGGTTCGTTTTCAAACTCTTCGCAACATGTTAGAAGGTATAAAGATGAAGGAGTAAGAAAGTGTGTCCGATAATATCACGCGTGCTTAAAACATGATGAATCAACTCAACCGAGACGGAGAAAAATTATCCGATGCGTGGGTCATGGAGAAAATTTTAAGATAATTAACCGACAGTTTCGAGAATGCAGTATGTGTCATAGAAGAGTCAAAGGATCCAGCAATATTTACAATTGACGAGCTAGAAAATTTTTTAATGGCACATGAATATCATAAGAAGGATGAGGAGACACTTGAGCAAGCACTTCAAACCAAAATATCAATCAATGCCGAATAAATATTCTACTCTCTAAATATTTGAGGTAAATGACATGGCAATAGTAATCGAGGAAATAGTTACGGTGTGAAAAGTCGGGTCAGGAAGGATATCATGAAAAAAAGTGATAGTCAAACCAACAAAATTAAGGTGAAAGAGGATGAGATCGTTGAAGAGACGGTCGTTCGTATTATTCCAATATTAAGTGCTACAAGTGTTACAAATATGATCACTATGCGAAGAATTACAATTCTGATAAATATTACAAATATAAAAATGTGAGACATTATACAAAAGAATATCAAATCGAGAAAAAAATAAAAAAAGATAACCAACCAGACTACGAAAAATGAGGTGGAAGAAGATTTTCTCTTAATGACATATAACAAAGTCAACACCGACAACGACACGATATGGCACCTCGACATGGCTACAAGCAACCATATGTGCGAGCAAAAGCATTTTTCAAAAAGATGTGAAAGATTGAATCTGTATCTACATCATTTGGAGATGACTCGAAGGTTGAGGTCAAAGACCAAAGTATGATTTATTATATACAAAATATTGATTTCGTTGGGTCAATCCATGATATGTATTATGTATCAGACCTCAAGAGCAATATTTTAAATATGAGACAACTCATGGAGCAAGATTATTCATTTTTTATGAATGAATGGATATTACTATTAAAAGACAAACAATGATTTTAAATTGCACAAGTTAAAATAAAAAAAAATCATAAGTACAAACTGAATTTGAGAAGTGTACGAGTAAAATATTTACAAGTCAATGTAGAAGATCATACATCACTGTGGCATCTTCATTCTGGTCACTTACATCATGAAGGTTTAAACAAGTTGATAAATAAGAACATGATACACAGACTACCAGACATGTAATATAATAAAAAATTTTATAAATAATGTGTGCTCGAAAAACATGCAAGAATGTCATTTTAAAAGAAGAAAGAATATCAAGCTAATGAGCCTTTGAGTTGATTCATTCCGACACATGGGGATCAATCACCCCCAAATCATTCAGCAAAAAAAGTATTTCATTTCTCACGAAAATCTTTAATTTATTTTCTGAAAAAAAAAATATGAGGCATTCAAGATATTCAAAAAAAAAATCAAAGTACCAGTGAAAAAAGCAATCGGTAGACACATCAAAATTATACGATCCAATAGAGGTGACAAATACACTTCGACAATTTTCATGGAGTATTGTGAGGAGCAAAGCATAAGGCAAAAAACAAAGCTCAAATACAAAAATAAAAATATATTTTTATTGAGTATGAATAGAAACAAAAGGATATAGCTATTAAACCCGATAAGAAATAAGATTCTAGTGAGCCGTGATCTACAATTCATTAAACAAATGAATTAGATTGAAATAAAACAATAAAAAATATCATCAAAATTAGAAAATCATCAACTACTATACCAATAACCATACCAAAAAATTCTGAAACTATTGATGATGATGATGAATGACGACGACCCAAAATACAAAATTTAAAAGATTTATATGATTCGACGAATAAAGTACACCTTGTATATCTTTTGGTGAATTCCGAGAATATATGTTTTGAACATGCGGTGTGAGATAAGAATTGACAAACTACCATAGACAAAAAATTAAAACAATAGATTACAACAATAGATGTGAGTTAGCAGAATTACCAAAAGAAACTCAGCTTATTAATGTCAAGTGAATGTTTAAAAGAAAGATAAATGTTTAATAAGAGATAGAACGATATAAGACAAAACTCGTAGCAAATGAGTACAAGCAAAAGACGGGAATTGAGTATGATGATGTGTTTCTCCCTTTGCAAGAATGGAGATAATCAGATTGCTTATTTCACAAACTACTCAATTCAAATAGCTGATATTACAAATGAATATCAAGTCAATATTTCTGAATGGTGGACTTGAAGAAGAAATTTATATTAAATAATCACTCAGAGATATGAAAATCTGAGAAGAAAAAAATGTACTAAAATAGAAGAACATACTTTACAGGTTTAAGCAAGCATCGTGGACGTGAAATACTCTTTATGTGAAGAAGAGTAGAGATAATATATTATTTGTTTCCCTTTATGTTGATCTCATTTGTATGAGAAATAATAATAATATGATACAAAAATTTAAGAACATAATGACAGAAGAATTTGAGATGACAAAATTGAGATTAATAAAATTTTTACTTGGTTTGGAGGTAAGACAAGGAAAGACGAGTATCTTTATATCCCGGGAACATATACAAAGAAAATTTTAAAAAAGTACATGATGAAGTCTTGCAATCTTGTTTCAACACTAATGGAACTAAGCGTAAAACTCTCTAAGTTTGATAGAGAAAAACAAGTCGACGAAAACAAATACCAGAGTTTAGTGAGAAGCATTTACTATCTCACATGCACAATGTCGGACCTTACATTAAGTATCGGCATTATAAGTCAGTTCATGGGAGAGCCAGTCTATTCATATTGTAAAGCATTAAAGCAAATCCTACAATATATCAAAGGAAGAATGTCGCACAGATTATTCTAGACAAATACAATATATTACAAGTTGGTTGGGTACTCTAATAGTGATTGATGCAAAGACTTGGACAATTAGAAAAATATATCGGGTAATATGTTTTATATGGGTGACACATCGTTTAACTGGATTTCAAAGAAATAACTAATCGTGACACTCTTGATATGTGAAGCCGAATATATGACAATATCTTTATGTGTACATCATACAATATGTCTTAGAAATTTATTGGACAAGATGGAATAACAATAACTCAATGCAACTGAGATACGAGTTGACAATAAATTAACAATTGAGTTGAGCAAGAACTCATTGAATATGAGAGAAGCAAGCATAATAACGTTCGTTTTGACTTTATCTGAGATATAGTGAATAAAAAAAATATAGAATTAGTATATATGACAAGTCAGGACCAAGTTATGGATATCTTCACAAAACCACTACCTACGATACTACTCAACAACTGCAAAAGATTGATCGGTATAAAAAAAGACAGAAACATTTAAGTTTATGAAAAATTCATGTTAAATAAACATTAAATATCCATTTTTAATACTGAAAATAAAATATCAAGAGTCATCAGTTACTATTACGGGTGACAATAATTTTTAATTTTCAATTTTAGAATGAAAAACTACGGCCTATAAATAAATCATTGTATTACTTGTAAAATTATAGAATCAAAATAAAAAACATCTCTTCAAAAATAATTCTCCTTAGTTATAGTTTGCAGCCAACAAATTATTATTTTCACACATATATTTACACATATATGTCATGTGCAAGTACATGAATGAATATTGTATATGTACATACATGCCTACAGTATATGTACATGAACGTATGCAGTACAATATATGCATAAAGATTATTTTATTGATACGTGCATATATTTATACAAACAACAGTATATAAGTATGTATGTATATATATATAGCGCGCTCGCGTGAAAGTGGGCAGGCGGGTCGGCGGGCGTCCGTGTGTTTCTGTGTGGGTGTGTTTGTGTTGGCGCATACTGCAGTATATAAACGTACATACATATAAGATTTGACGACATAGACATAAAATCTAAATATACCTGGTGTGAAATAGATTTGGCAGGTTTAGTTGACCGAAGAAAAAATCGCGTTGAAACTTGAAGATTAAAATGAGAGGAGAAAGTTTTGGAAGAGATATAGATGATTTGATGATGGCGGAAAGATCTGGCGTTTAGGAGTCGTTTGCGATTTGGAAGAGAAAGAGGAATCGGTGACGGTTTACGAGTCGGATCGGAGGGGAGAAGGGAGACCTAGGAGAAGCAGAACGTGAGGGGCAGTATGCCGAGGATAATAAAAGTAAGCATGCTTATGAAATTTGAAATAATAAACGACCTGTATTTAAAGTATTAATCCCAAAACGAAAATTGTAATTTTAAATTATTCCATTTCCTTTAAAATTTAAATATTTCTAAATTAAAACATATTTTAATTTATTATATTTCTAATACAATATATTATATTACATTTCTATAATAAAAGAAAACATTTTTTATTAAAAATATAATCCCAAATGTGGATGCACGTTATTGGAGCTCAATTTTTTAATATGATATAATCCAGCAGAGTCATAGTTGTTTCTGGGTAGTTGTTCCTCTTTAGATTATTACTCATATTTTGTTGAATATTATAATTTATTTACTCGCCAAATTAATATTTGCTCTCGGAAAACTCTTGATTCCTTTATCATGGTACTTGTATAAAATAAAATCAAACTATGACTCTCTATATTACAATTAATAATAATAAAACGTTTCGCTCGTTAGAGTTCTTACAGATAAGTCTAATGAGGAAAATGTACTTATATGAGGTACATTCTTGTGATTGTGGATAAATTATTTAGGAATGCCCAACAGTTCAAATGAAAAAATATTATTTTATTAGTAACAAGAGGAGATAGTTTTAAAATTCAAATAGTTTTGAATTTCTCTCGAGATCACAAACATGAGTTTTGGGCTCCGGCTCGCACAACATCCCAAAAATTTAGTAGCTGAACATTGAGTGATCAAATTTAAGCTAATATAATTCATAAAGAATTGTATCATTTTTTTTAAATGATATGGGTAATTTAGTTTCCATGCCTCATGGAACTATTGTTATTTATAGAAAATAAGTTTTAAAAAATAAAATAGATGAAACTTGATAACTTAAAAAAAAAGAGAGAGTGATTGTGTTTGCTTCTCAATATTCAAAATTTTATATAAAAAACACTTTAACGAAATTTATGAATCAATGCTTAGACTTGAGCCTATTAGAATACCCACATTGAAGGTTTGTTTCTGGAAATTTAAATTATTTCAAATCGATGCAAATAGTATATTGCTTAGTTAGTTTATAAATACAAAGCACAAGAACATAGTAGAGATTTTTAGATGTCTTAAAAATAATTGTCATGTTTATAAGCTTCTGAAAACTTTGTTTGCCTTTTAAGAGGCAAGTGTGATTGGCATTAGAGGTTCAAATGTGTGTGTCTGTATGTATGTGCGTGCACGTGTGTATGCATGCACGTGTGGGTGTGTGTGGTGTGTGGGTGTGTGTGTGTGTGTGTGTTTGCTTTCATTATTTATTTGAGTTGTTTAGTGTATATGGGTGTAGTAGAGGTTGTTTTGCAATGTTAAGCAAGTAAGTTCAAATCTTAATTAATTTTGTCATTTTGAAATTGAGACATTTGAAAAATTATATAAAAATATTTTTAATAATATAGTGGAGCGCACCGTTATTGTAATTTTTAATATTTATATACATACACACGCACAATTGCTTGCGCGCACGCGCATATACACGCGCTCATAACTACAACAAAAAACAGAATTAAAATTTACGATTCTATTTCTAATTTAGTTGAAATATTCAAATAGTGGCATAATTAGAAATGGAAATAAACCATTTCTAAAGTTATTCTTTGTAAACTTTAAAAATGGATAATACTTGGATATTTCTAAAAATAGTGGCGGATTTTTTCCATTGAAGTAGCGATGACAATAAGATCTTGTATTTCGTCTCTAAAGTAGTGACGAAAAAAAATAGAAATATAATTTCCATTTCTAAATGAATAACGAAATAAAATAGAAATGCACCTTCCATTTCTATATTAGAAGTAAATTTAAAACCAATATGTTTTGTTTCTATTGAAGTTATACACAAGAATGATACTTAGAAGATAGTATCATTACCATTAGTCATTAGTCATTGGTAATAAATGAGTTTATAAAACCTAGACGGATAGTAATGATCAATTAGAATGGTATCATATAAGATTGGTGGTAAAAGTATATGCTCATAAAGAAGGTATTGACTTCAATGAGATTTTTTTATAGACTTCGTCTTAATCAGTATGAATAGTAAAAACTTTGTGTGCTACATTTGATTTATAATTGGAGCTGTTAAATGTCAAACTATATTTCTTCATGGAAAAATTGAATAATAAATTTTATGTTCCAGCCAGAAAGATTTGCTGAAATGGGTAAGGAGAACTTGATTTGTAAGTTGAACAAATCTCTATAATATCTGAAATAGGTACCGAGGTGTTGATATAATAGATTTGATTCCTTCATCATTAACCTTTGATACAATAGACTTAGTTTGGACCATTGTACGTACTATAAGATATTTGAGGATGAAAATAATTTCATCATTTTATTATTGTACATGGATGACATATTGATAGCATGCCCCGGCAAATATTGAATCCAAGACTTAAAGAAACAATTAGCTAGGGAGTTTAATATGAAGGACTTAGGACTAGAAAACAAGATTCCATGGATATAGATTTATCGAAATAAAAATAACATTTAGATTTGACTTTCTCAAGAAAATTACTTTAATAAGATTTTGTGATGCTTCGACATAAAAGATAATAAGGTAATTTCTACCTCACTTTTTATTACTTTTAAATTATCCTCAAGTATGTGTCATAGCTTAGAAAAAAAAGAAGGAAGATGTCTCGAGTATCGTGTGTATTAGTAGTGGGAATTTTAATATTTATAATGATTTGTATAAAAGGAAATATTGCATAAGTAGGGAGAGTTGTTAGTCAATTTATGACAAATCCTGATAGAAAGCATTAGAGTATTGTCAAAAAAATTCTCAGTTATATTATAGGAATTTTAAATGCTACATTATGTTATGGATGTTTAGACTTTATTATCATAGGTTATGTTTATACATATTATATTGGGGATATTAATAATAGCAAGTCTATAATGGGCTATGTTTTACTTTTATTGGATGAGCTATAAGTTGAGTTTCAAAGTTATAATATATTGTATCTACTCTAATGACAGAAGTGGAGAATGTTATAGTTACACAAGCTAATAAATACGTAATCTAGTTACAGATGTTATTTGAAGAGTTATAAGATACTTTATCTTGTGATAGTCAAAGTGCTCTGCACTTAGTAAGAAATCTAGTATATTACTCAAAGAAAAAATATATCATAATATACTATCAATTTTTTATGAGAAAAAGTTGAAGAAGGAATTATTGATATGCAAAAGACTTTATATTGATGAGAACATAGTAGATATTTTGACCAAACTGATCAATACTGACAAGTTTGAATGGTATAAAACTTAATGTGGCTTAGTAAGGATATAAGAATGCATAGACAAGTGTGAATGGTGATTTTCAAGTGAGAGAATGTAACCGCATGAGGTAGGTGAAACATCACCTTGCCAACATTGGAAATCCATTTGGGATTTCCAATTTTTTCTTCAATTAATGGAGGTTCCTCTTCCTTCGAAATGTATCTCTAATCTCAATTCCATTTTAATTATATTTTATTTCTTAGATTAATTACATTATTGTTTTAAAAGTTAAATTTTCTATTTTCAAATTATTGTCATGAGTTTATTTTATAATAGTATCCATCATAATACATATATTACATCATCCTTAAATTCTTCTTTTAGTCTAAAATTAGAAATAATAATATATGCGATAAGTGCAAATATATCTCATAAGAATCTCTGTATCCAATTCTAGTCCTCGAAAGAATATTGGTTTTAAAACCTAAATGTCTCAGACTTGCTCAATTTGATTTGCGCTTAGGAGGCAGTCAAAATGCATGCCCACCTTATAGGGTTTATGATTGTACCTTGCATTCCTATTGTTGCTCATTGATCACCCTAAAAATATGAATTGTTAATCCTTGTAGGTTATCATTCTCACACCTCTCTTGGATTTCTTTGACTTCTTTAGATTTGTTATATACCCAAACATCTAGTACGAGTTTCTTTAATTAGAAGTCATGACACCGAGTAAAAGTCATGATTTTGGTCTTTGAGTTCTATAATGCTAAGTATGAACCATGATTTTTGGGATCTTTCATCTGCCTAATGGTGATGGCATTGGGAAAAGTTATTATGACATATTTAGTTTTTGTAACACAATGTTGTAGTGTTGGATATCAATCATGACATTGGTCTTTTTCATCTATCTGTTGGTTGTAATATTGTAAAAAGTCATGATGACTCATTTGGCCTATGCAACACAAAGTCATGTCTTTGGAATATAGTTGTGGCTTGTGCATTTAATCTTTATAACACACAGTAATTGTGCGAGAATGTGGCTATCACTTGTGCATTTAGTCTCAATAACCCATTGTTACGATGTTTAGTAACATCCATGGCTTTTGTATCTCTCTTGAGCTAAGTATCATAATACATATTTGCTATGAATCGAGTTTGGCTTGTAATATTCTTTAGTAAAAAATCATAACTCTATATTACATCCATACCAATGGCTTAGGAATTATGGGGTTTGGAAAAGGAACATATTGATGCTGCCATGACATTGAGCACTAATCATGAAATTAATATCATAGTAATGAAATTATTTCGAGCTAGTTTAGTAGACTATCCCAGAAATCTTTACAACAAAGAGAATGTGTTGCACAATTAAATAATTGTATCAACAATGTGAGAAAGTAATGAAAAACAAAAAGTTACCATGATTATGTGTATAGAGTTTCAACTAATAATAAACACCGAAATTGATCTATAAGTACTCAAAAGTGTAATCAAGTCATAGCATGTCAGATGCTATGAATTGCATGATTTTTTATTTTTATTCTAGTAACTATTTCTGCCAAGCTATATATTTTAAATTAAAAACTATCGATTTCACAACCATTTTTCTAAATCTTTTAAAACTAAGATTTTATAAAATCATTACAAATAAACACTTGTTTTAGGAAAAATACATCATGAAAACCATAACAAATAGTCAGTGTTATTCAAAATTTTCATACCTAACAAGCAATGACTATAATTCCACATTATTGTAGTCAAGTATCCCACTATTATAATTAGTCACTAGTATTTTTTCTCATCATGAAATTTCTAGCACTATAACTTTGTGATATAGAAAGAATTTATCTTTAGTCATGATATTTCAACTACTACAGCATGATGCTGCAAAAGATAGTTACTTTGGCCATGGCGATTCCCCGCACCAAGAATTTTGGAACCTATAAATGATATGAAGAGACAATAAAATCATGACCTCAAGATTTGTTATGACTTCTAGCATAAAGAAACACAAGGACTTTCAAAGTATAAAAAAGATATTTAGAGAAATTCAAAAGAAAAGAATGATAGGGGGGAATTGGATTTCGACAAAAAGATGATAAAATCCTTATGTGGCATTAATTTCAAGGCCCAATTAAGGAAAAATAGAATGAGTATATGATTAAGTATCATTTGGGTTTAGGTTTTGAGACCTATATTTTCATTTTGATTATCATTGGAAACCCTTAATTCTATGGAATGCTACTCCTGACATCTCATGTGAATTATTTCTCAATATCAGGCTAAATTGAGATTCAGGGTTGGGATGCATACTTGTGTTCGAATGTTATGAATTTATAATGATTATGTTTATTGTGATGTTATGATATCAATTTTGATGGATATGAATGATATTTAGAATTTACGTTTTTAATTTTCATTGTATCATTGTGTATGTGTGCTAGACATGATTAACAATAATAGATGGCTTATGGGATACACTCATGTAGGATGGTAGGAATGAAGTAACAACCCTTCGAATACTATTACATAATATAAACTAATGTATGAAAACTAAAAATTAAAGTACGTTTAATAATTATGAGTATGGTACTTATAAAGATAAAAGCATAAACATACTTATTACTATTCCATCATGCATATTATCGAAAAATCACCCTTTAAGTTATTTTAGGATTAAGTAGAATATCTAACATAGTGGTTCACCGTAGTGTGTGAGTCATGTGATGGATTCGATAGATATCGATAGATATGTTACATGACACATGTGATTGGAAGTACTTCATATGGTGTGGATAATAATGTAAGTCATATGGTGATGATAATAATGTAATGACTGTAATGAATATTGTGCATATGAATTCGAAAGCATAAATATATTTGTAATGCACTATCTTGCGTCTTTAAAATATTATATGTTAGAGAATAGAATGTACATACTCAGATGAATCATCAAAGGTAGTTGATGCATTACTTATAAGGAGTTGATATGTTAATAATTCATGAATGGATTGATGTACGGTTTTATTGGTAAAACACCAACATAATTATGGAAGGGTCATCATTAGTAGTGATAGTCTAAGAACGATAGTCACCTTATATGCCAAGAGAGCATTATGATATTTTAATATTAATCAACTATTCATCAAATAATCAAACACAATATTACTCAAATGACTATAAAAATATCATCAAGTAAAGGAAGTGAGTGAACCATATAGTCTATGTATTTTTTGAAAATCAAAGTTTATTTACTGAACTCTAGTAGTAGTTAGTTTACTATTGATTAATTGAACTAGTGACACAATTACTATGTGAATGTTATTTTACTTTGTTTACTTTACTCCTCACTATGTGTATTCGAATGATAGCTATATGCACCTAATATTGAAAATGGTTAACACAACTTCCGTTGAAGAAATTGAATTGTTTGTTGAGGTCGTTTGAATACACCGACAAGTGAATCAATCTATTGGTGTTACAGAAATTGATTATGGTTGTGGGCCTAGTAATGGTCTAGTACGAAATACTAGAGCATATGAATATGATGATGCTTACGCTTATGAAGAAGGTAATGATGAATTTGATGAAGATGTTGATGTTGAATATGATGATGATTTCCATGTTTAAGTCGATGGACACGTTTCATCATTCTAGACTACCCATCAAGTTTTGAAGAATGAGCTAAGGATATTTGTCTCTGCACATGCATTATCTTGTAATTTTTCGAATATCGTAACTGATGATGAATAACCTGATGAGTCGGCTCCTATTCAATTTCACCTACCACCAACACTTTCTTTTGAACATGTTGAAAATATAGATGATGCTTTTTCAAGTCGTTAGACTCCATGGAAGAATGAAGCTACTAGTTATGTTAGTGGTGAATTTGTAATTGGGTAAGATTTTAATTCTAAATCCTATTCCAAGAGGTTGCAAAAATTTACTCAATTAGTGCACACCATGAGTTTGTTGTAGTTGTCTCCTCAAAAAAAATTGCTAGTTTTAAGATGTAAGAAGGCTGAATAATATCATTGTCAATGGAAGACATGTGTCATGGTTGTTAAAGATACTAACTTATTTGTGATCGACTAATATAAAAGGGTGCATACTTGTGTAAATTCATGTTTGAATCGAGACCATCATCAACTAGACTCAAAGTTGGTTGCTGCTCATATAGAATCAATAATTAAAGCACATATTACATTGTCCGTTGTTGCTATTCAAATAATCGTGATGAAAAAATGAGGATATGAAATTTAATATAAAAAGCCTTGGATGGGAAGCATAAGACATTTCGACACTTATTTGGTGATTTTTACCAATCATACTTTGATCTCCCACGCTTGTTCTTGGCCATAGAACAAGCAAATCCTAGATGTGTTGTTATTTCGAAAACCATCTCTCATAGTGTGTCAAACAATGAGACATTTCAGCACGTGTTCTGGTCATTCAAGCCATCTATTGTAGGGTTCGCAAATCGTCATTCTGTATTAAGTATTGATGGTACACATTTGTATGAGAAGTATAAATGGATATTGTTGATTGCTATGGGATGTGACGGAAGTAACCAATTGTTCCCATTAGCATTTGCTAATATAGAAGGCAAGAATATTGATAGTTGGGGATGGTTCTTGGCATGTATCAAAAATAGAGTAACTCAACGGATGAGGATTTGTGTTATATCTGACAGACATCCAGGTTTTATGGTATCTATGAGCGATCCTCATATTCATTGAGATGTACCATATGCCAATCATAGGATCCACATGCGTCATCTTGCAAGCAATTTTATGATCCTCTTCAAAGATAAACTCTTGAAGAATTTGGTCTGCAAAATAGCTAGTGCGACAAAAACATGAAAGATTAATAGACATATGGCTACAATTGGAAGAATTAATCCTAAAGCATGATAATGGTAGGTGATAACTCTTCCGTTATGGGTACTTTCATATGAAAGAGTTCGAATATATGGTATTATGACAACCAATATGTCAGAGATATTAAAAGTATTCTTAAATTTATATTAATAAAGACTAAGATAAATTTGAATCATTATAAAATTTGTAAATAATATTCAAATTATTATTTTAATTAATTAATAAAAATATTTAGATATTTGTATTAATACATGCATTACATAATTAATTCTATTGTTGTAAAGACTGAAACTTGGTTTGAGTTCTAAGGGCATGGTAGCGTACCATACTAATGGACAATACCTATCGGCTAGGCAACATGGTAGTGCATGGCCCAGCATGAGACCCAGCACCCACTAGCCTAGCACGGCATCAGCCATGACTTAATCTAGCATAGCCTAGGCCTAGGCATATTTCTGGATATTGTCATACCATGCCTAGGCAACCATGCTTACTTGCCACCTCTTTATGTCATGATAATTATTATGAGTATGCTGTTGATAATAATTAACATACAATAAATAAAAACTTGCATGACTTTCATGACCATATTAGTCTCTCCCACTTTTGTGTGTAATGTGACACAAATATTACTATATGTCATAGCTATCACATGACTCATACAAAGATAAAACTTATCGGTTAGACATTCTATCTAACCCACACATTACATGAAGTTTGGTTCTTTTAGAAAGTAAATTATAGATTAGTCTTAAATAAGTTTGTTCTTTTGATGTTGTAAGTGTGATACTCATAGTAATTAAACTTATCTACACATTAAGCCTTTGCACATTGATCTATCTCATGTGTTAAGATTAGTAGGGATGTCATTTCCTTCGTATCGTATTATATGAGTGTCATGTGACTTACTTGTTACCATTTGTCATGATCGACATGTATAAACTTATGTATTCATGATAACACCTAAATTTTTGTTCAAATTTACATTATCCATCAATATCTAAACACAATCAATCATAAACTATATTATAAACTCATTAATTTATTAATTCATCATAATAAAAGTATATTCACTAATTCTATATCTCAATTTAGTTGAATATTAAGGTGGAAATCATCTGAGGTATGTTGAGAGATATCTCATGAATTTGAGGGTTTCCAATGAAGACCCTAATGAAAATCATAGTAAAAAAATTCTTAATTCTAATAAAAAATTATCCTAAATGTGTGTTGAAATTTTGTTGCATATGATTCTTGACATAAATGATAGTATTTATAATGAGCCATGTCATCTCAACATGATTATAAAAAGGGCCATCCCGACATTACCCATTTCCATGGCTTTTGGGAGGGTATTGTCACGTCATGCCAAGCTGGGTTAGACCTAACCAGACGAATTATATTCATTCCAAGCTAGCATAGGTTTAGTCTACTAGTCAAGATAGCCTTGTTCATTCAAAGCTAGCTTGGGTCATGACCAGGCTAGCTTGGGTTAGGCCATGCTAGTCGTGGTCAAGTTTAGATTAGTCAATTTGGCCAGATGGGCCAAATCTGGCCCTCACAGATCATTGTGCCGAGTCATGCCAAGTGGGTTAGACCTTGCCAAGCTCACTCTGTTCATTCCAGGCTTGTCTAGGTTCAGGCCTTTGTCCAGGCTATCATGGGTAAGGCCAGGCTAGCTTGTTCATTCTAGGATAGCTTGTATTAGATATATTATGGGTTATGGCCCTCACTCTTGTTCATTCTCAGGGTGGTAACTCGATTGTGCATAGCTCAAATGTGGGTATATTATTAAAGGTTTCTTTGAATATTATTTCTTTACCATCTATTCCATCATTTTGACAATCATGTTGTATAACATATCTCATCTTTTTCAAATATAATTCATAGAATCTTCAAACGAACCAAAAGAAATATATATTTGTTCCTGGTTCTCACTAAATTTATCTCATCTTTGATCCACCACTTCTAACTATAATATACATTTTATTTCATTATTGAATCTCAGTCAATGATCATCTTCTTCCTACTCACTTGTAATGGACTCATGAAATTTTTCAAATAAATTGGTCATTCCCATCACTCTAGTCTTCATTCATTTCATTGCTTCCTCAAAGATTTTCATTATGTAATATACATTTTTTTAGGTAGTCACACATAGTGCTCCTTTTGGAGGTGCATCTGCTATAATGCATCTATTTTCTCTGCCTTCACTTTATCTTCCTTTTCTATATTTTTCATTCATTTTTCCCACTTGTTTTTTTTTTCAATTCCTAACTTAGGTAGTTATGCACAAATGCTCATCCATGTAATCAATATTAAATTTTATCTTTTTTACCATCTGCATGACTTCTCCAAATTCTCCCTTTTTCTTTTGTGTGCAATAATTGACAAGGTATAGTCCCACTTCATCATATTATTCTCTACTTTGAATCACTTCTATGCTAGCTTCAAGGAAGGGCAGCACATCTTGCCTAGTTTTAGTTAACTCTTCATCTTCAAGGATCTTATTTTCTTCATGCTTTCTTCAAGTTATCTTTTAACTCTTGCAATGTTAGTGGAGACATTCATGGATATAGTTTATCTCTATCTTCATATATTAGAACTCTCTTGGCTTGACATATTATCATTATCAAAGAATGATGAATTAGATGGATAGAAAAATCACCCTCCAAAATATTGAGGTTAGACTTCTCCAAGATCTTCCTCACATGGATCTTGAATCCTTTCACTAGGATGAGAAGTAATATCATCCCATCTTGCATGATAGTAGAGATAGATAGAGTTGACTACAAAATAGAGCATATAATTAGAACCAAATCTTGTTATCCTCTATGAGTTCTCCTGTTACCAAATATTCATAAGTACTTTTCAATAAAACCCTCCTTCTCATTTTCCACTCTTTAATATTTTGTTGCACCTTTAGGGATTTGAAGGACATACCATCCATAACTCCTTACAATGCAAATATCTCATCGATAGATTCCTCATCAAAGTGCACCCCAAACATCTCGTACATTATAGTTTTTTTAATCAATGTCTTCCAAATTCAAATAAAATTTATTGACAATCATAGTGTTTATTCTTTCCAAGTGCATGCAAAAATTTTCTCACTTTTTATTCTCAATTGATTCCTCGAAGGTGAAATAAATTCTTTAAATGCACATTCACCTATAAAGTTTTTCTTGTCCAAGATTGAGATCATTCATTTTTCTCATTTTTATTAGGAAAGTTGGCTCTGATGTTGCGGCTTTGGGAGAAGCCTTGGTGATTTATTAACTCTATCACTTGACTCTTACCTTTTAACTCAACGCAATCTCATCGCTTCCCACTCTTATATTCAAAATCAAGGTTTCATCATTCATGATGGCTCTAATAATTGATCATTAGAGTTTCAAACATTTTTATTGGGGTGGAGAAGAAGAAAAGTCTGAAGTATCATGAAAATTTTAAGATAGAAGCTAAAAAAAATTAGGTTTTAGTCATGGCCCTAACAATTTCACTATTATCCACATAGTAATGACTTTTCATTTAAAAATAAAGTTACGGCTGGGTTTGTGTATCACTACTTCATCTTGTTAAAAAGAAAGCTACAGCTAGGTTTGAATATTGCAGCTTCATTTATCTATTGTTTACCAAGTATTGATTGTATGTGTATATGTATATGTATTCACAACAACAAAAAATATAAAGATGTTTATTACATCACACGTGTGAATAGTAAAATATTGGATTATCTCCTGAGTAGTATTATGTTTAATATCCATAGTTAAACTTATTTTTTAGGTCGAATTTCTTTATTGTCGATCTTTGATGTCTACTATTTTTTTAGTATAGTTTTCCTTTTTGTTTGACTTGTACTCTCTATGTTGATTAATGATAATGAGTATATGTGCAAACTTCCATTATTTCTATGGGAATCCATATCTAAAATTTCATTGATCATTCTATTTTATTCAAGGCTTTGTCTCTTGTTGGTCCAATGATGATAGTTAGGACTTTTTAGGTGTTACAAAAATTTTCATGCACTCCAACTTTAACATTGCCATTGTTTTCAAAATATTGTCATTACTCTTATTTGATCTCCTTCCATGTCATTACTCTTCTTTGTATTTATTAGTAATTCCAAAATATTGTCATCAAATGATGGTTTATCTATTTAATATGAATATTTTTGTTGTAGCAATTATTCTAGAATCCATTATAATAGACCTTCAAGACTTTGAATGCAAGGATGATGGTGTGACTAGAAATAATAGCTTACTCTGAAATACCATCTACTACTTTGAAATAAATTCATTTTTTTTATATGTAAATTTTGTGGTCTAGAGGTTTTTATTCAATCCAAGAAGTTTCATTCATGTGAGTGGTTGTGGCTACAAAAATAGAAAAAAAGTGGATAACAAAAAACAAAATAAATACTAAGCAATTGTTATATCCATACCACTAGAAAAAGAATTATTCTTTCACAAAAAAAATTATATCAACCCAATTTCACTCATCAAACTATAACTAAATAATTCCTAGCAACATCGCCAAAAAATATTTCGACTGTGTGAGGGTGCCAAATTATGATAATTGACATGATCCCAATATCTCATTGGGTAAGGATCTTTTGTTTAATCTAGTTCCGCAAGTATATGGGTCATATAAGTTATAAAGTGGATATAAGTTCAGATTTTAATCACATTTAAATTATGTAGAAATTTAATCAATCAATAATGAACTAACAACTAATTGAATTAAATATATATACTTGGTCTTCAAAAAATACTAAGACTCTAGGATTTACTGACTTTCTTATGTGTGATTATATTTCTTTAGTATGTGTTGGTCAATATCATGTCTAGTTATTAGACGAATGATAGATTAGTATAAAAATATTTGTATACCATCCTAGTATTCAAGGTAGTCATTATACTTGAAATATCACAGTCATATTGTGATCACTCACTGGATCATAGTATTCGTCAGATCTCTCATAGTGATCTGTTTAGTATAATAAGTTTGATTTAGAAGATTAGACATCATTTCATAGGTAATAGTCACATATTGATATATATATATATATATATATATATATATATATATGAGTATATTTGACATATGAGCCAAAATATAGTACATTGGTGCCTCGTCATCCTTTACCCATTTCTCGAAAGGTTTGGCTTCATGTTTGGTTACCCCTTCATGAGATTTATTTGGAAATAAGATATATG
Organism: Sapria himalayana; assembly: GCA_029783825.1. NCBI lineage: Eukaryota > Viridiplantae > Streptophyta > Magnoliopsida > Malpighiales > Rafflesiaceae > Sapria > Sapria himalayana. The sequence goes on from JAREIK010001099.1 coordinate 2,083,220, forward strand.
AGTACAAACTTGTAATCCTCAACAATTAAAACAATATCAAGGTTTCCTTTCCAATATATGTAATTGGTCTTATCCAGTTTGTTTTCTATGGGAATAGTGCTGAGTGGGGTAAAAGTCATTTTTAATTCTTTTAAATCCTAAAAATTTATAATGAGCCATGAACAAAATGCCTTGATTGGAGCATATCTACTATTTATCATTTGTAGACATGTGGATTCCTATCAATCTTATTCTCTTGGGAATAGGCTGCACCAAATCGATGATTATGCTTTGATCTTATAAATAATAAAAGTGGCTTAGATAAATATGATGCCATTATTTATAGCTAAGTGTATACCATCACATAATTCCAAGCCTACATTTCTTAAATGAATTATTCAGATAAATAAGTATTTTATTTTAACAATATATAAAATTATATCATAGTGGTTTTTGTGAAGCTGAACTATAAGTCAATTTGTCCAATAGGGGGAGTTCACTAAGACCAGTATGCTAACTCACTTGCACAACTTACAAACCAATGATGGAGAACATCGGATTCATACTTGATTAACTTCTTTGCCTACTTTGATATTTTTAAAGATTGATGGTTTTCTTTACTTTAAAATAAATTTGCAAATTCCTTATTTTTAATATTATTTATCTTTTTTTATTATGATAGTGATTTATTGTATGTATGAGCATCATGTGATAACCTTAATATTTACACATAACTATCATACAAATTGTTGCATTCATGCATTACTCATAACTCTACATACCACCACACATTGCATCAATTATAAATGCAAGAATAAATAATCACATGCATACATACCATTTTCATGTGATAGTTATGCCATCACATTCAAGCATTTCATATTTATATGACAAGTATGTTATTGCATAATTACTAGGTACAATAGGCCATCTTTTTTTAAGATGTATTAACTAGGGATTTCTTTTCAAGGAAGTCCTTGCTTTGGGGCAGTATCACAATGAAGGGTTTTCCCTTCATTTTTTACTATTAAAATTGCATGGTATACGGGTTAGAACTTTAAGATTAAATAAACAATAACTCAAAATAATAAAGAAAAACCAAAAACAAAAAAAAATTATTTCTCTTGAGATCTCCTCCAAGTACCAGTATGAGCACCACAAAGATAGCTATCAGCCACTATGAGCTCCACCACAAAGATAGCTATCAGCCACTATGAGCTCCACCACAGGTGGCTCACCACTGCAAGCTCCTCCATGGCAACGACACTTAATATTCAAAATGCTTAACTTGAAATTACAACCCCATTTAATTAAACAGTCATACAAATTAAATGCAAAATTACAACTTGAAAAACAAATAAGCATTGCTACAACTTAAATCACTTCCAAATGCATCCAAATGCATCCAAATGCAATATTAGAATACATCCAAAGGTTTAAAAAAAAATTTTAAAAAACTATGCATTATGTATCAATTAATAGAAATTAAAATGTCTCTCTTAATATCAAGGATGTTTATCTATATCTATGCACATAATAAACCCGATAGTTCCGTACGTAATATCTCATACATGCACTAATACCATTGTTGGAACTTTTGAATTTGGTGACATCACATGTGAAAAACTCAATCATTTTAAAATTTACCTTCTTATACGAAGATTAGAGAAATTGATCAAGATCATATCATGTTCATTAAACTAATTGTTGTGAGCATTAGCTTCTCTCATTTGTCCTAATTAATCATTCGATGAGAGAAAGAAGTACACATAATGATGGGCAATGCGTTCATGTTGTTAAATTTTGTATTTATGTATATATAGTGATTATGCTGAATGTAACATCAATGAATTGTGCATAACATAACACATCACAAATAATAATAAGAACAAAATCACAACCACGATAAATTTTGATTTTAATGTTGTTCATTAGCCATTCAATATGACTAGCTGTGTATACCAAAAAGTACGTAACACTTGTAGATTTATTAACCCAAATATTTTAGTACATAATCAATATAGAGAGAAGAAGAACATAGTATATATTTATGATTATTGATGCAACACATATATATAGAATAATTAGGGTTCTACAAAAATAGAAACAACTCAGATCTTTAGAGCAGACCATATCATGCTCCGAAATTTCTTACTAGACCCCTATTATTATCCAAATGTCATGTATCTAATATCTCAACATATTAGTACCCGTGCCTATAAATAAAACAGAGAAATAACATAGATGGTAAATGAAATAAATAACAAAACAAATTATATACTACACATGTTTTTTGCCATATATCTGAAAATAATAAATAAAAATAATAATATTTAAAACATATTTCACATCACTTTACAAAAATAAGGTGACATGTTCCCTTATTATTTTTATTTAAATTATATTGAATATCAATTTAAGTTAGTATATGTGTGTGTGTATAATTACTTAATTAATTTGATCTCAATTTATATTAATTAATATAATTTAATCAAATTAATTATTCTGATTTTATATATACATGTATTCAACCTAAATAATTTGAATCTCTAATAATAGTCATTATATTTCTTATGGTACTAGATAAGGTTATGGAATGAACACCAACACAAATAAAATCTCAAGCTCTCAACATGAATTATATATACATCTTCACATTTATTATAATTCATATCACTATTAATTATAATTATACTCTCTCACTTATTATAAATAATTAATGTCTTTTGTTATTGAACATTTATTTAACTTTCCATGTTAAGATTGTAGATACTCTTTAATTGATTCAAATTAATCAAATTCTTATATATTACCTCGAGACATTCTACTTAACTTATCCGATATGTTGCATCAAAATTTATCTATAGGGTTTGAAAAGATCAAAACAATTAAGTATCCTCAAAATGATATTATCAATCCATTATATAGGACGTGGATTCCATCAATAAGCAACATTCACTATGCAATTGATAAAATTGTCCAACTCATTGAGCATAGAGATTTATATATAAATTTCACCCTTTGTGAGTTAAAATAATTGTTAATAATTATATGTGTTTCTTAATTATATAAGAATTGAGAATAATAGTATTTTCAATAATAATAATAATAATGAGTATTTATTTTACATGTCAGTATAAAATAATTATACTATTTTGGTCTTGTTCAATGCACATAAGTGCATTATCACAAAAAGTTAGAATTTTATACTTTCTCCTATTCAAGATAGACCTACTAAAATCTTATACTATAATCTTACTAATGGGATGTCCAGCCCTATCTAATTTATGAAAAACAAACATAGATTTTACAATAACCAATGATTCGATTTCTGCACATATATCAAATTATACTCACCAAATCATACACTATTTAGAATAAAGGACACACACATATATATATTTTACTTTAAATCTAGTCTCAACACATTTAAATTTTAAAAGAGAATTAAAATAAATCCAGGTAACAAGAAGAGTGCATAACAATAAATAATGACTTTTAATATAAAATGGTTCCAACATGAATAAGATTAGCCATCCTAAAAATCCATATGCTTTTATTAGAAATCCAATTTCCAAAGTTCCTATAATTATGGAATGTATTACACATGCTAAAATTTTTTCTTCCATGAACTCCATAATGGAGGAAAAAATGTCTCATTCATTTTAGTGATTTATTAGAAAATTTAGTTATGAACACACATCCTACAATATTTTAGAAACAATGTATAAAGTTATTAAAAGTCCACTCAAATATCATTAGAAATTTAATGCCACCCTAATGGCCTTGTGTGATTAACATGGGTGACATTCTATTGAAATGATTTTAATCTCAAATTCAATGGTATCCAGGCTTAGCTAGAGATGCATGGTATCCCAGATTGTTATGATAATCAAAAAAAAAGAAATTTCATGTTTATATACCCAATAATAAAAATATTTATTTTATAAGATATTTTTTTTACCATTTGGTGTACCAAAACTAAAAGTATATAAGTTTGGGTGTGCCCAAGATACATAATCCCTACCCTATCCTTAACCTTGATACATATAAAAAAAACAAAAAAAAAATAAAACACTTAAAAAAATATGATCATACAATTCATAAGATATCATATCAGCATGTCAGATTAAAAAACAAAAACATATACATAATAACATTATATACACACACACACACACACAATCTCTCTCTCTCTCTCTCTCTCACTCAATATTATACAACATATATAATATATATGTAGACAATATATATTGTGTATATATAGACAATATTATACATATAATATATAGATAATATACATGATATAAAAAAATACTCACATATACATATTTTATACACTATATGTTTTATATATATATAAACAATAGTTTGTATATATATACATACTATGTATATATTCAATATCTTATATATAAATATATCACTATGTGTATTATATATGATTAAAGTATGTATACTTTGTGTATAGTAAATATTCACTATATATATGCTACATATATATAAACATAACACACACATAAAATATATTGTGTGTGTGTGTGTATATTATAATATACATAGACTATATATGTTATATATACTATATATACAAAGGTTTTTATATACATACATACACAATATATATACTCTAGATATAATATATATTCAACATATATATATGCATCATATCTATATACTTTTATAATATCTAGCATGCTGATATGGCATGCCACATATGATAGAGATTGTTTTTTTCTTGTAATAATTTTTGTTTTATTTTTTTATTTTGTTTTCAAACAAGGTATGTCGATGTATTGAGGTTAAGAACGAATTACAAATTGTGTATTTGAATAGACCAGAACTTAAATATTTTTGATTTCAATACATAAATAGGAAAATAACTTATCACTAAACATAAATATTTTTGTCCTAACTTATCATATCATAATTTCCCAAAAAAAAATAATGGTAACATGATAGATAAAGAGTGTTTGGTGGGTTCCAATATTATTTATAATAATTATATTATGAAACTATTATAAACTAAGAAACTAAGATAAATATATTTCCTCTTCATATATGAAAAGAGAATAATTAAAAAGAGAAAAAAATGAGAGTGAGAGCGAGAGAGAAGAGAACTTATCATTCTATTATTAACATAAGTAAGTATAAGCACATTTCATAGACTTATAAAAGATTATTTCATTTATTCATCTTAACTGTGAGTTATAAAAATTATAAGTTATGAAAACTTTTATAAATATGATTATAGTGATTCACTACTCACATAAATGTTTTATTATAACACTGTTCTTGAATAACCACTATTTAAATTGTATCTTATTAAAACTTTACAAAGGAAAAAGAGTGTAACATTTATATGATATTACTGCTTTGCTTTTTACCATATTAGAACTATCTCACTAAAACCCTTGTAGTAAAACCCAGTGGGACAAACCTGAACAATGGGAACAAATATAGTATACTAATAACTTCTCATAAGCATGCTCCCCCTCTTGTCAATATCTATAAGTTGGTGGATTTCTATCTTAAGTACTAGCTTTTTGTATATTGAGGTTCACCATGCCTTCATGAATAAGTTGACTAGAATATAATTTGAGCAAATTTGTTAAATATCAATTTCTAACTCTTATGAAGTTCACGTGTATATATGAAATTTGGAAATATATATTTAGTCTTGCATCACTTAATATAAACTCTTTTGATTAGTGTAATACATGTAATATTATCCTCAAATAATGTTGTCAAACTATCTTTCATAGATGTGACTTCATGTTATTCTTGAATGTGTTAAATTATCAATGCTAGCCATATGCATCCACTGCTTACTTTATGAATTACTATTATCTTTGAGTGATTTGATGATGTAGTCATCATTTTTTGCTTATAGGATCTTCATGAAATTGTCGTTACAATATAATCGAACAAATGCCTTGTTTTTGATGTAGCCTTATATGGGTTTGAAAGGTATCATGCATTATCATATACAAACAAATATATTTTGATTCTTTTGAGTAAAATAAGCTCATATTGGTTATTCATTGGTGGTAGCATTAATATTTGTTTGATATCATTTCAACATATTTGGGTTGGAGTAGAATTGTACTTGGCTAATAAATTGATAGAAACAAAATAATATGTTGGCGATTATAATTAGTGAGATACATAAGTATACTACAAGAACTAAGATATGATAGTTCAAGAGAGAGTAAGTAATTCTTCACCATTTTTCACAATGATGAAATAGATCCTTTTTTTATATCAATTGAATTGATAACTATTGGGCAAACTTAAAAAGTGCATTTTATCCATGTAAAAATATTTTAAGATTTTTTTAGTATATGCTGATTGCTGAACTAAAACTTTCGTATGGAATTACGTGATCTATAGGTCGAGACATTATTTTGTCTTCACAATATATTTTATTTCAAATATTTTTTTTCAAATATTTTTATATTCTCATGAGATCTTTAGGAGTCTCGATAAAATTTAAATCATCAACATATATAACAATGATTACGAATTCAATTTTTGATTTCTTAATAAAGATGCAATGACATATAGGATTGTCTGTATACATTCCTTTCAATAAATACTCATCAAGGTAATTTCACCATAGGTATCCATGTTACTTCAATCCATAGAGAGATCATTGTAATTTGATGGAACATATATTATGTGGCTTTGTATTATTTACTTTTGCCAATTTAAATCATTGTAAAAGATTGATATTTATGAGCTTCATATCCCATCACTAAGAGAAATCTAAACTTATTAAAAAGTATAAAGTAATTGTGTA